>CM042178.1:8443797-8483797 GCA_023376005.1 Doryteuthis pealeii
GAGTTTGTTAGAAAAATCTGGGAAGAAAATCGGAGAGAACGTATTTGCAGTCTGAGATGAGTTTTTTTCCTTTTGAATGGTGAATCACACTTACACAGAAATAACCTCCCAAATCTCTGCATTCTTTTTCTCATTTATTTTAAATTCTAAGAGGATCTCAATAAAATTTAATAATTCACTTAAGTTAGACATTATTCTCATGTATCTGAAAACTTAATTTTTTATTGCCCAAATTCTGGAATGAAATATAAAAATTCGAGGATGATTAAAACAATCCTATGTTTACTGTTATTAAGAAATCAATTGATAATTAAATTGATATATGCGTTTTTACTTAGTTTTGTTAGTCTTTCTAATTTAATTCTTTTAGTACATTAAAACTTAAATACTTGCGCCAAGGAGGGGTGCATAGTTTAGCTAGTTCATCTAATATAAAAAAATATATAAAGTATAAACATATGAAAAGTATAAAGAAAAACACATTCATCTAATATGAAAAGTACTTTTGATATGTAGATATTGGTTTTGGATTATTTTAAGATTATAGAAGAAATTCCTGTCCTCATCTTTATTGTTATCTACACTATTTCTTTGAATTTTTGAGAAGAGGCTTGTTAATTTGTATTCTTTGTATTCTTTGGACTATTGTCCTCATCTTTATTGTTATCTACACTATGACAATAAGGTAACAATAAAGATGAGGACAATAGTCCGAATAATACAAATTATCAAGCCTCATCTGAAAAATTCAGAGAAATAGAAGAAATTCCAATTTAAAGTTAAATTCTGGAAAAAGAGAAACTACTTATTCCAGAATTTGCTAAGATTTAGTAGTTTTCATTTTTTTTATTTTTTTTTAAGTTGGTCTGAAAATTCTGGAATGTGATGTGACTCATGTGGTTTTTCTGTGGCCTACCAAAAAAAACAAAAAAATTTAAAACAAAAAAAAAAAAATGTTTGGACCCTTTTCCCTCGCGCCATATACTTACAAAACCAAATTACTGCTTTTGTAAATAACATTAGTTTTTAAACTATTGTCGTTTTAATTTTTTGCAGCAAAAATTAAAAATAAAACTCTCCCAGTTTTTCGCTGTTGTCCCACTGTAAATAAAAATTATTGATAAATGAAAAAAAAAAAAAAATTCTGGAAATGGGGAGGAATCTATTTGTCTAGCGAAAAGGGATAGACTCCCTCGCTGTTCGGCTGATACCGACAATAGGAGGCCACTCGGCATACTTTACTGCTTCGGGTCATTTGTGATGACTGTATTTATCTTTCATTCTCATAGAAAGGCCTAAATTAAGAATCAGGACCCACACGGATACTTAAAAAATAATAAAAAAGAATTCTAGTTTACAGAGGAAGGAGTTGGCGTGGGCATCTGCTGGGGAGGAGGGATGCAAACACACATCATTTGCATATCATTTGCATATCATTTGCATCCTCAAGATCAGAACTTCTCTTCCTCGGTCCTAAAGCCAGGATCAAAGTGTAGTATCTGTTCTCAACCCTTCTTGTCTTTCGGACATGGGATATGACAAAAAAAAATTGAGGCGACCCTCATCTCTGTGGATTCCCACTCTGCTGCAGTACCTCCTCCATTACACCAAAGGGTGAGAAGATTGGAGTAGTCTGACACCCGTGTGGGGACCAGGGCTATATTTTGGGCCTTGCTCGTGCATACTCGAATGGGACCTTTCATCAAAAGGACTATGTAGATGAATAAAAGTATCAAGCCTTCTTATGGGGGGCAAGGGATTTGAAAGGTTAAACCAAGAGGTCACTATGAACGGTGGAAGCTTTTGATAATATTTTGTAAATATTTATTTGATTTCTGTAAACTTGTTAGCAGTATTAATAGTGTTTCAAGTTTTTTTAAATCTAATTTTTTTTTTTGTATATTCAGAATATAAGATTAGGTAAAAAAAAAACCAAAATGAATAGATAAAAAATAAAAATAGTGCCTTATTTACTGTTTGTTTTCTCAGGAAAAATTTGACAGAAACAAGTTATAATCTTTTTAGAATACTGTGGTTTTTATACATAGAATTGTAAAACAAATAATTTCTGATATATATATATATATATATATATATATATATTTTCAAGTAATTTCCACTGAAAAATTTAAAATTCCATAATTATTTCTTGCACCCCTTTTCCTTGAAGAATGGCTGTGTCTTTCAGGGCTTTTTACACCAAAAAAAAAAAAAAAAAATTCTTTTTTTCCACCCCCCCTCCTTATTTCACCTGAATTTCCTCAATTTGTCCTCGTTTTATTTCTTTTAAGAAATGATAATCTAAGTCAGTACTGAAATAATAAAACTGCTTTTAGATTTACAATTTTTATTCAGATCCCAAAATTGAAAATAAAGGTCTGCATAAATTTTTCAATTTGAAAACAACAACAACAACAAAAAAAAAAAATGTTTAATCATTCGAAAAACAAAATGGACGCTTCTTTAAAAATGCAACAAAATGGAGGCTGCTTTAAAAATGAAAAAATTCTTTTTTTTTTTTAAATCCCCTCTTCCCAATATTTTTCTGAATAAAAAATGGGAAGAGTAAGGACCCCCAAAATTATTCCTCTTTTTAATCTTTCAAAACATTAGTCGATCAAATTTCTGTAAGATTTACTTTTTTTTAAAAAAAAAAGCAACAACATTGATTTGAATCAGAAAGAAATTTTCACACATAGGCATTGAATTGGCTCTCTGGGTTCTCTCTGAATAACAAACCACTCTCTGGTTGGAAAGGGGTTAAAAAAAAAAAAATATTTAGAAAATGGAACCAGCTCACCTTCAAAATGTTCCAGACTATCTGGGATGAAGACATGGCTCCGTCTGGTTTTTGTATAAGGTTAGCTTCATTTCTACTGCATGGATTAGTGTGATGTGTATTTTTCTTTTCTTTTTTTCCTCTTCATTATTTGTTGTCTTTTGTATAAAATAGGGTAATCTCAACATTAGCTACATAAATGAGAGTAACCTCTCCTTGTTTATTTCACTTTGAGGAAGCCGTTTGTTTTGGTCGGCCGTTTTCATTTCACTGTAAATCAATACAACTGCATGTTTAAACACAAAAATATCATAAAATGTGTTCTCAATAACAATTAAGTTCATATCAAATAGTGCGCAAGCACAATTAAGAACACATTTTATGATATTTTCGTGTTAAAACATGCAGTTGTATTGATTCGAACAAATTTGAATTTTCAGTGTAGATTTACGGTGAAATGACCAAAACAGATGGCTTCCTCAAAGTGAAATAAACAAGGGGGGGTTACTCTGATTTATGTAGCTAATGTTCAGATTACCTAAAATAGTTCTCAACTACTTACCTCTGTATAATACACACCTTTAAATAAAAAAAAATAAGAAAACGTGTTACCCCTTCAAGACACACGAGGTGATTTTTTTCTTTTTTTCTTTCACATGTGTAGGGTTGCTGAAAAGTTCTTTTAAATCTATCACTGTTTGAACAAAAATTTGTTTGTTTATTTTTTACTATTATATTGTCCTGAGGAAGGTTTAACATAAACCGAAACATTCAAACGTTGACATCAACATCCAAATAAATTCACATTTTTTTTTTTTTTTTTGGAACTCTTTGTTTTTTTAATTTCTATATATTGTCGGATTCATTTCTATATCTTACTCTTAAAATGAAATAGTAATTGTAAGTAAATATCTGTCTATATATATATATATATATATATATATATATATATAATATATATATATAATGGACATATTTAGTGTTAGTATTCTTCATTTGTATATACTCATACGATTCATAAAAAGATATTGATAACTCACTTGCTTGGCTACCTTTTTTTTTTTTTTTTCCTTATACTACAAAAAATATAAAAACTAACCTATTGGTTCAACTGAAGAACTGTGATATACTGGTCATTATATTTGAATTCTCATCTTTTGAATTTTGATGTGAATTGATAATAATATAGAAATTTGCAGAGGTGACATTTTATAGTTAAAAAATATTCATTATCAAAAAATCCACACGTGTGTGTATGTATGTATATATATATATATATATATATATATATATATATATTTCAAAGAAAGATAAATTCATTTTGACCAGAGCTCAATAAGAGCCTAGTCTCATCAGATAGCCTATTACATAAAGACTCTTTATGTCTGATTTAATGTCTTTTGTTTTTCTTTCAAATTTGTTGTATAAATTTCTTCAATTTTATTTCTATTCAAATTTTCTCCTTTAACTTTTTGTTCATTTCAAACAATTTTGAAATGTTTAATTTGATTTTTTTTTTTTAATTGAAAAATATTTCTAACAAATTTTTTTGTAATAATGATAATTAGTATTATTATTTTACAAACCCCAAAACAGGGGGTTGAATTGGGAAAGGGTTTTTACTATAAGAATGCATTTGGAAAATGATTTTTACTATAGGAATGAATAGGAGTTGATTTTTCTATAGGAATGCATTGGACAATTATTTTTTACTATAGGAATGCATTGGACAATGATTTTTACTATAGGAATGCATTGGACAATGGTTTTACAATGATTGGACAATGTTTTTACTATAGGAATGCATTGGCAATGGTTTTACTATAGGAATGCATTGGACAATTGATTTTTACTATAGGAATGCATTGGACAATGATTTTTACTATAGGAATGCATTGGACAATGATTTTTTACTATATGGTTTTTTACTATAGGAATGCATTTGGACAATGATTTTTACTATAGGAATGCATTGGACAATGGTTTTTACTATAGGAATGCATTGGACTGATTTTTACTATAGGAATGCATTGGACAATGGTTTTTACTATAGGAATGCATTGGACTATGATTTACTATAGGAATGCATTGGACTATGATTTTACTATAGGAATGCATTGGACTATGATTTTTACTGTAGGAATGCATTGGACTATGATTTTTACTGTAGGAATGCATTGGACAATGATTTTTACAATAAAAATTCATTGGAAAATAAATTTTACGATAAAAGTGCATTGGAAAATTATTTTTGCTATAGGAACAAAAAATGACATCTTTATATAATGTTCAAAGAAAACCATTTTTAATTTGGAGACATTTATTTGGAATCTGTAGAATAATAAAAAAAAATTTTTTTTTTAAATTTATTTAATACTTTGTCATTTATTTTAATAAGAGAAAGTAGGCTTTCTGATTCCATATTGGATCATGCAACCACCAATTAAAATTGGTTGACTTTAAGACTTTTTTAATAGCATTTTATGATTCCTTGGGCAAAAATGTTTTTATAAACCAAGTTTTAGGAGTAGGGAAGCTCTAGAACCCATTTTACAGACAAAAATAGATTACAAAAAGTTGCCACGGTATTTATTATATTGTGAGTCATTCATCAAATTGTGGATGTCAGACTAAGATTGGATTCAACTTCTGAGTCACTTTTATTTTAGTTTGCAGTTTTCAACTTTTTTTTCTACCATTTTTAAAACAAGAGTCAGGAGTATTTTGTTTTGATGTTAAGAAAATGCTTATTCAATTCTTATTAAAAATGCATATCTCGCCTTTATTATGAAATTGCTCACTTTGTACTTTAAAAGATTGTACATCTATATCTTTAAAGGAGTCACATCTGTTTTGGTATGTATGTGTTAAATTATAACTCAGAAAAGAGATGTCATTTAGATTTTCTAAGCTTACACATACGCCTTAATAGGTTTATGTTGTGGGGTTTTAAGGGGTCAAATAAGAACAAAACGACGGGTAACAAATGTATTAACAAAAGAGTAGACAATTACAGTACAGAGAAGTGGGAATTATGTCCGACAAATAGAGTTATGAGCTGACTCGCATTGGCTTACTCTCAAGGCATAATTGTCCCTGTTACTTATAGTAACTGTTGGCGCATTCCATTAGTCTATAGGGTATATCACCTATAACAATTTATAATAAGTACAAAATGTAGTTTGTGGTTTTTACTGGAATATTTATATATATCTTTTTTTGGTATGTATGTGTCGACATACCTCAGAAAAGAGATGTCATTGGGCATTAAAATCTCGCATACACATTAATATGTTTATAATAGGGAAAAGTACAAAATTTAGTTTTTGGTTTTTACTGGAATATTTACATATCTTTTTTTGGTATGTATGTGATGACTTATAACTCGGAAAAGAGATGTCATTGAGCATTGAAATCTTGTATACACATTAATATGTTTATAATAGGGAAAAGTACAAAATTTGATTTTTTGTTTTTACTGGAATGTTTATATATCTTATCTATGTATGTACGAGTCGACTTATAACGAATATCTTCACAAATATAAATCAAATCTTCATTATTTTTGTTCAAAAAGCAAGATCTGGTGATAGTGAATGTGTATATATATGTACTTTGTTGCTAAGTGTTTTATTTTCATAGTTTACTCTGGACATACATACATACATACAAACTGCCCTGTATATATGTATAGATAGAAAATAGATTGTTCCAGATTTTTTTTTCAAATCTTGTTTATTTTACAAGAGAAAATTTAACAACTGATTCCATTCATAAAACATTCCTGATTTTGCAATTTTGTGTTTTTAAAAATTTCTAGACTCAGATTTTTTTTATTTCCTATCATACAATGATGATTTCCAGATGTTTCTAGTACTTTTTTGTGATATATGAAAAGTATACTAATGTTGAATATATATATATATATATATATATATATATATATATATATATATATATTGTCAAGAATTTATTTTTAAAAATTTTTTAAAACTTTTGAGAAAAACATTTTTTATTTATAAAAACCTCTTCATTGACAAAAATTCTTTAAACTGGACTCACATGAAGGATAAAATAAATAAAGATATTAATATGATATCAAGAAATTATAAACCAAAGATGATTATTTTATATATTTAATAAATAATTGAATATATAAAACAAAGATATAAATAGATATATGTAAGTAATTTATTTCATGCTTCCTATATGTCCAATTTAAAAAATGTTTTGTCTATAAAGAGCTTTAAAAAAGAAAAAAAAATTTCTGAAACATTTTTTTGATAAATTCTTGACTAACTAATTTTAGAAGCATACGCGAGATCTTAACAAACACACACACACACACACACACATTATTATATATATATATATATATATATATATATATATATATAAAATCACACACACACATACATATATATATATATATATATATATATATATATAAAATCATAATTGAATGTCAGTTTTTTGTGTTTGTTCTGTTTTAGTATCTTTTAACAACAAAATGGATGGTTGTACTGTTTTTGATTATCTCCCTTGATTCTCCATATTTTTTTCTAACTCTTTACTGCACTGTTTTTTCTTTCCTTCTAACACTTGTGTCAAATTCATGGTCACTTTTGCTGCAAGATTTATCTCCCCTGATTCTTTCAGGGAGCTGTCTTCTGTTTCTTTATATTGTTTGTCCTTTTTGTGAGCGCGCGTAACATACATTAATGTGGCGTCTAAAAAGTAGCTGTTTAAATTTCCTATATATATATATATATATATATATATATATATATATTATATGAATGTTTTATTTGCTTATATTGTAAGTTTTTAGATTCTTTAAATTTTATATGAAGATTTCAATTTCTTTCCAATAACCAAAGAAAATACCCACATAAAAAAAAACATTTTTTTTATATATGATATACATTTTTCTTTTTCTGATTTTTATATTCATATACCAGTTGGATTTATTTCCGTTTTTCTCTTTCTCTCTCTATATATAATTTTCGAAATATTTTTATGAATATAGATGTTTTAAAAAGTAAAATAGAATAAATAATGAAAAATGTTTTTATTTTCCAAATGTATAAATAAAATCATTTTGCCCAACCCTGTCTAATTTATAGTATAAGATTTCTAGTTTTAAAATGAAATGAAGTATTTGATAGCCAAATAAAAAAACAAAAAGAATAACACTGTATGTTTTTATTATTGATTAAAAAAACATACCTATTGAATCTGGTAATACACATGAATAATTTATAGAAATATGAACTAACATAAGGATTGAACTCACTACTCAGTAGTAATTGAATTGATCTGCAAGACTAGCTTGTTAACCATTGCACCATGTAAGTAACTGTATAGCGGCTTTTTTTTTTTTTTTTTTTTTTTTTGGCATGCGGCATTTAGGATGTCTTGAGGACATCATGCAGAATCCTTTTAATATTAAAAGCTGGATGCTTTTCAGATAGATTTCATATTCTTAGAAAATAATTCATAACCACATTTAGAATTATAATAGATTGTCAAATATATGCACCCTCTGAGTGTAAGCATTTAAGTTTTAATGTATACTATATTAAATTAGAAAGGCTAATGAAACTAAATAAGAATGCAGATAAAAAGATTTGAAACAGAGTGCAAGTATTTAAGTTTTAATGTAATAAAATATTATATTAAATTAGAAAGGCTAATGAAACTAAATAAGAATGCAGATAAAAAGATTTGAAACAGAGTGCAAGTATTTAAGTTTTAATGTAATAAAATATTATATTAAATTAGAAAGGCTAATGAAACTAAATAAGAATGCAGATAAAAGATTTGAAACAGAGTGCAAGTATTTAAGTTTTAATGTAATAAAATATTATATTAAATTAGAAAGGCTAATGAAACTAAATAAGAATGCAGATAAAAAGATTTGAAACAGAGTGCAAGTATTTAAGTTTTAATGTAATAAAATATTATATTAAATTAGAAAGGCTAATGAAACTAAATAAGAATGCAGATAAAAAGATTTGAAACAGAGTGCAAGTATTTAAGTTTTAATGTAATAAAATATTATATTAAATTAGAAAGGCTAATGAAACTAAATAAGAATGCAGATAAAAAGATTTGAAACAGAGTGCAAGTATTTAAGTTTTAATGTAATAAAATATTATATTAAATTAGAAAGGCTAATGAAACTAAATAAGAATGCAGATAAAAAGATTTGAAACAGAGTGCAAGTATTTAAGTTTTAATGTAATAAATATTATATTAAATTAGAAAGGCTAATGAAACTAAATAAGAATGCAGATAAAAAGATTTGAAACAGAGTGCAAGTATTTAAGTTTTAATGTAATAAAATATTATATTAAATTAGAAAGGCTAATGAAACTAAATAAGAATGCAGATAAAAAGATTTGAAACAGAGTGCAAGTATTTAAGTTTTAATGTAATAAAATATTATATTAAATTAGAAAGGCTAATGAAACTAAATAAGAATGCAGATAAAAAGATTTGAAATTATTTTTAACTGCCTGAGTTCTTTGAATTTTGTATGAAGATTTTGAAAACTACTTTTTAGATTCCATTCATATAATATGCATCATGTACTCATATATTAACATTAAATCATAATTTTCTTTTTTTTTTAAATCAACCTTGTGTGTTTTTTTCGTATGTTTGTCTTGTTTTTAATTTCTTTAAATATTTTTGTTTTTCTCAATCGATTCTTTTCAAAATTGTTTTCTTCTTTGTCTAATTCATTTATTTTCTGTATCTCTTTTCTTTTTTTTCTTTCTTTTTTTAAAAGTTTATTTGGTACTAATGCAGAATAGTGCGCAAGTGATTAAAGCATTAGATTACATATAAAAAGCATTGGATTTCAGTACATTCGTGGAAATTCGCGAAAGCTTTGTGATGCTAAAACAAAATTTTAAATATTGAACTATTTAGCAATAACTCTTAAGTAGACATATCAAATGTTGTAATAATTAGATTATCATACTGTGGTATATCCACAGGTCCAGTTAGGACAAAAAAAATGTGAGAACAATTCATGACAAAGTGATAACAAGGATATTTTATTGCCTGAGAAAACTTAACAGAAGACAATACAGACACGACAGGAGTTAAAAGGAAGAGGTTATACAAAGCACAGTATTTACCCATAGCTGGAGGGAGAATAGCTGGATTCATACCTTTCCCAACAGTATCCGTGTTATGTGAAAATGTAAACAACCTCATCCAGGATTTTAATTTGGTTTACATTGTCCATTTCCTATGACGACCGCCCTGTCAGCTGGGGCATTAGAATGCACCGACTGCACCTCTGCAGAGGGGTAAGACTCCCCCAATGGGGCCACGTGTTGGCCATGGGTGGCGACCCATGATGCTTAAGGATAGAAACCAGGTGGATGAGCAGTTCATGACTTTCAATACTCCACTTTGGCCCTATCTTGGGCTAGACGGGCAGTCGGAGAGGCCCCTTCGATCAATCGGCTGGTCACATCAAGCCCTAGCACCTATATGATTTTCCCAACCCTATTGCCCTTATGGCAAGCCCCAACCCCTTTTTATCATATGGGTGCTAGAAGGCGGTGACTGAGGGTCTACATGTCCTGGGAATGACGTTAAACTCTATCTGATGGTGAGGTTCCAGTTTTGGAGGTTTGGGGAATGTGGAGCACCCCTTCATCACTATTGCTCCTTGGTCCACTCTGACCCGGAGTGGTAGTACCTGTTAGGGTCCCATCTATCGGTTAAATAGAAAAATGCATTTATAAAAAAAATTGTATTATCCATTAAGAATTGATTTATTTCAAAACTTTATCGACATTAAATGACCCACCGAGGTTGATATGCCATAAACCAAACCAAACCATCCTATAACGATAACCATTACACCTCAAGCAAAAGAGTTTTTCCGTTGTCTATAGATGGCCAAACAACTTGATATGGTGCTACTAAATTTGGTACACATACTTACTGGAATGGAAAGGATTAAACATAAATGAAATAATCAAAAAATGATCCTTTGACAATAAACATAATCAGCGGGAGTCCATGTTGCTGCAAGACATAACTAATCAGACCATAAAGCAAATATAACTACATGGTATTATCAATTAGTTAGGACTAACAATTAGCATTTGCAATCATTCAGAAGTAAATTGTTTGAAGAATAGGAAAATAGTCTTTTAGTAGAGAATACCAAAACGATTTATAAATTTTCATACTGACTTTCTGTCATCTAATGGTTTTTATACATAGATTGTGATTCTAATGCTTTTTATCACTTGCGCGCTATTCTGCATTAGTACCGTTTATTTTTGTTTCAATGAAGTATCATTAAGTTTCCTTGTTGTTTTTACTTTAATCATCAAAACATTTTGTGATTTCTGGTTTTCTCAGGTAGAAATACAGGGTGGTTTTTAATATATATATATATATATATATATATATATATATATGTCAATTTCTCTCTATGTATCTTTCTACATTTCTGTGCTCGTATGGGTATGGGGGTCAGAAATAAGTTCCTACTCTAGTTCTGTTATTACATTCACTTTCAGAATTTCTTGCCATTACTCCCAGGTTCACCCTTACCTGGAGTGGTAGTACGTGTTAGGGTCCCATCTATGGGTTAAATTTTTTTTTTTAAAGATTTAAAAAAATGAGTATTAAAAACAATGTGTTTTAAAAAAAAATTGAATACCCAACAAGAATGAATAAAGCAAAATGTCTTCGGCATAAAATAACCCAACAAGGGTTGACATGCCATGAAATCCAAGCAACCAGCCCACTATTTATAGTCAGGCCTAATTTAATTGTCTAAGTTAAGTGGTTGTGCATTTACCATGATGAGTTGATCTCATGTGTGTCATGGGCTGATGGCTCAGTGGTAGTTTCGGCTTTGCATTCTGTGGTCGCTGGTTCGATCTCCTCTGCTGATGTGAGCTAATAGGTCGAAACAGCTGTCTAGTGTTTCCTTTTATCACAGTGTTTGCTGGATTTTCTGGTCATGGTAATTTAAATATATAAAAAAAATTAAATTCGCCGGGGTGGCCTAAAGTCAGTATCAGCCAGACAGCAAGGGAGTCTATCCTCTTTTCACTAGCACTAGACCAAAGAGATTGTTTTTGCATCTGAGGTGGAGTGCCACACCTCCCATCTACTCCTTATTTTACTGCATAGATCCCTGTGCTACTCATACGCTGAGTTGGCGAGGGCCGGTATCGAACTAGGAACCTTATATATATATATATATATAGTTTGCTATAATCAAATCTTCATAATCTTTGCACAAAAAGCAAGAACTGGTGATATTCAATGTGTATTTACTTTGTCATATTTTTTTTCCGTAGTTTCATCCGGGCATAAGTTGTTGGGTTAGCCTAAAGTCGGCATCAGCCTGACAGTGAAGGAGTTTATCCCCTTTTCACTAGTGCTAGACCAAGGAGATTGTTTTTTTGCATCTGAGGTGGAGTTCCACACCTCCCATCAGCTCCTTATTTTACTGCACAGATCCCTGTGCTACTTATATGCTGAATTGACAAGGAACATGGAACCTAGTCAGACGCTCTACCGACTGAGCTAAACCAGCCCTATAATTTCCTCTATATATTTTAATTTCACATATTTTAAAAACTTTTCCCCGTCTCTCTCGTTTTTTAGTTATCATTTTTTTTTTTCTCTGTCTCCTGATTATTTCTTAAGTTTATATTTCTGTTCAATTCATTCTTTTCATATTCATAATATTTAATATATTTTGTTGAACTTTTTTAAAAAGTTGTTGCCACTAAAATTTCGGTTAAATCCTACTTAACCGAAAAAAAATTCCACCATCGTATGTCACCCTGCCGAAAGAAAAAAAAAAAAAACTAAAAATCAAGGAATTAACTGAATTTAATGAAATTTTCAGTGTTGTATGCAAAAATATATTAACGTTTTATTCATTGTTCAGTTCTGTCTGGGTAAATACAGCTTCAAAGTCGATACTTTCATAAAACACTTCGTACACCCTGACAGTCAAACACTTATTGATGGAATGCAGACTTTTTGCTCACATCAGAAACCATTATTTTGAAGCAAACAATATGAAAGATCTGTTTGAAAATGTTAACATAGAGGATATTTTCTCCTTTTTGAGGGAAATAAAATTATACCATAGAATATAGACATGAAACAAATCAATACATACAATAACAATAATGCTTAATTTGTTAAAACCAATTACTACATGAATACACAATATGTATTACACCCTAACCATTAGGCATGACATAACCCCGGACGGGTTGATATGCCGTTAAAATTAATAAACCAACCAACCAACACTTCTACATAAATGTGTTATGATATTTTAATAAGAAAATCGTATGAAAAATGAGGATTGTATTTACTTGACTCAGGTTACTCGACGAACATTTTAAATAAGTATGATAACGATTTGTTGATGCACACATTAAAGGATCTGAAAATAAAATCTTGATATTTAATGGATTCTGATCATATTTAGATTAATGAATAAAAGATATACTACACCAGTTATTTTATCTAAAAACTCTTACATTTTTTCAGGTCAGTTAACTTTGAACCATGTGTCTTTGAGAATCTGTGTTACGCCTCAAAGATATGGGTTCAAAGTTATGACCTGAAAAATGTAAAGGTTTTTAAATAAAATAACTAGTGAATTATATTGTTTATTCGTTAATATATCAACACTGAAAATTTCATTAAATTCGGTTAATTCCTTGAATTTTAGTATTTTTTTTTTGGTGGGTTGACTTACAATAAGTAGGATTTAACCAAAATTTCTGTTAATTTTTTTTCATCTTTTTTGTTTTATATCGTTATGTGTTTATCTTTATTCAAAATTTTCTTTTAATATTCTTTAGAGTTAAAAGATTTTGTCAGTATTAAAATAACTGAACTTGGTTATCTTTCAATGTCTTTTATTGTCATTTTGGAATATTTTATAATATAGATGCCAAATAACATTCCAAATTTACATTTAAAAAAAAACTTATAGATTATTTTAAAATAAGTATATTTAGGCAGCATTTTCTTCTTTATGCATGTTTTGTTGAACTCGACAGACTTTTCCTGTCTGACGAGTTTCTTTTCTATCCTTTCCAATTGTCTGGCCATTTTTTTATGTAGGGATGGAATTGGTGAATGAATCCACCAAAGTACCCCTTCATCACCATTACACCCAGGTCCACTCTGACTCGGAGTGGTAGTACCTGTTAGGGTCTCTTCTATAGGATAAATAGAAGAAGAAAATGAGTTTTTAAAAAAAAAATTTTTGAATACCCATCAAGCATAAATAGAACAAAAACGTATTTGGCATAAAATAACCCAACAAGGGTTGACATGCCGTAAAATCCAACAAACTAAAACCAAACTGAAATTCCCATTGTAATACCAAATCCAGTTATATGACGACTGACTTTAAAAAAAAAAAAAAAAGTTATTAATGTCATTTTCGTTTTATTTAAAAAAAATTTTTTTTTTTGTTTATTTTTATTTTATTTTATTTTAATTTTTTTTGATTTTGTTACATCGATGTTTTTTGTATCTTTTATTTATTTATTTATTTTTTTTTGTTTTACCTTATTTTTATTTTCCACATCAGGCCACCACCACCACCTCAAACAATCACTCGTTCACTGGGGGGCTCATCCCCCCCTGTGCCCCCTTTCCCCGTATTCCTCAACCTGGACGGTATCCCTAGTGCCTCGAGCGACGGCAACTACTCTTACCAGTCATCAGAATATAAAACGAGTTCCTCAACCACTTCCACTTTAGATAGGGAGAGTACCCTCGGACGAGACGGTGGCAGCTATTCAGTGCATGACGGACACATGTCAGCCTTTACCCCTCTGCAGCCGATGGTACCCGCAATGGATATTCCAAGTGTATCTGAGCAGCAACACTCTTCGATGTCGTCCCACAGTTATTCGAAGACCGAGTCTAAATCCGACGCATACCAGCAGTCGAAGTCTGAGCATTCGGAACAGTACGAGGCATCCTCCTCGTCGTATTCATCCTCGTCTTTCTCGACCCAGCAGCAGCAGGTGCCCCAGCCTCACCCGCAGTTGATGGAGATGGACCCAAACCAGATGACCCCACCTGCTGCTGCCTTTCCGTTGCCCCCGAATTACGAGGTCGCGTCGTCCGAACAGAGTCATATATACAAGAAGATTGAACGGAGCGAGCCAGCGAAGAGCATTGACGGAAGTCCGCCATTGTCTGTGGAGGGGCAAATTGCTGTAACAGGGCAGGAGATTCCAATTATACAACAGTATGAGTCGAGCGTGTCCGAGCAGCAGAGTCAATCTTTGTCCGAGCAGCAGTCTTCTGTGACATCCGAAGTTACAGAGAGGTTAGAAATCTTGGAAAAAAAAATTTTTTTTTTTTTTTTTTTTAAATAGATAACATAAAAACAAAAAGAAAGAAATTGCATGGTGGTTTTCTGGTTGGAATTTTTTTTTTTTTTTTTTTTTTTTTTTTTTTTTTTTGATTTGTGGTGTTTCTGCTAAAGATCTCTCTACCTATCTCTCTTTTTTTTTTCTTTTTTTTATTCACTTATTGTTATTAATTTGGGTAATCTGAACATTAGCTACATAAATGAGAGTAACCTCCCCTTGTTTATTTCACTTTGAGGAAGCCTTATGTTTTGGTCGGCCATTTTCATTTCACCGTAAATCTACACTGAAAATACAAATTTGTTTGAATCAATACAACTGCATGTTTTAACATGAAAATATCATAAAATGTGTTATTAATAACAATTAAGAACACATTTTATGATATTTTCGTGTTAAAACAGGCAGTTGTATTGATTCAAACAAATTCGTATTTTCTATGTAGATTTACACTGAAATGAAAATGGACAACCAAAACATATGGCTTCCTCAAAGGGAAACAAACAAGGGGAGGTTACTCTCATTTATGTAGCTAATGTTCAGATTACCTTAATTTGTTAATATTTTTTATCTAATTACACCCCCACCCCCTCCAACATGTTCGGAACTCTTTTCTAATTTTTATTTTTGCTTTTGTTTTTATTTTTGTTTATCATTTTCAAATTTTTTTTTTTTTTTGTTGCTTTGTTTGAAGTGTGGCATAACCTCTACCTTGTTCCGTTGAACATGAAATATTCTACGAATACTAATCTAGTTATATATTCTACAAATAAATACTATGAATGCTAATCTAGTTATATATTCTACAAATAAATACTATGAATGCTAATCTAGTTATATATTCTACGGATAAACACTATGAATGCTAATTGAATCGTATATTCTATGAATAAATACTATGAATGCTAATCTAGTTATATATTCAACGAAGAAACACTGAATGCTAATCTAGTCCTATATTTTACAAATAAACACTATGAATGCTAATCTAGTTATATATTCAACGAATAAACACTATGAATGCTAATGTTATATATTCTATGAATAAACACTAAGAATGCTAATTTAGTTATATATTCTATGAATAAACACTATGAATGCTAATCGAGTCCTATATTTTACGAATAAACACTATGAATGCTAATCGAGTCGTATATATTCTACGAATAAACACTATGAATGCTAATGTAGTTCTTTATTCTACAAATAAACACTATGAATGCTAATCTAATTATATATTCCATGAATAAACACTATGAATGCTAATCGAGTCGTATATTCTACGAATAAACACTGTGAATGCTAATTGAGTCGTATATTCTACCAATAAACACTATGAATGCTAATCGAGTCCTATATTCTACCAATAAACACTATGAATGCTAATCGAGTCGTATATTCTACCAATAAACACTATGAATGCTAATCGAGTTGTATATTCTATGAATAAACACTGTGAATGCTAATCGAGTCGTATATTGTACCAATAAACACTATGAATGCTAATCGAGTCGTATATTCTACCAATAAACACTATGAATGCTAATATAGTTCTATATTCTACAAATAAACACTATGAATGCTAATCTAATTATATATTCCATGAATAAACACTATGAATGCTAATCGAGTCGTATATTCTACCAATAAACACTATGAATGCTAATCGAGTCGTATATTCTACGAATAAACACTGTGAATGCTAATCGAGTTGTATATTCTACCAATAAACACTATGAATGCTAATCGAGTCGAATATTCTACCAATAAACACTATGAATGCTAATCGAGTCGTATATTCTACCAATAAACACTATGAATGCTAATCGAGTCGTATATTCTACAAATAAACACTATGAATGCTAATCTAATTATATATTCCATGAATAAACACTATGAATGCTAATGTAGTTATATATTCTACGAATAAACACTATGAATGCTAATCGAGTCGTATATTCTACAAATAAATACTATGAATGCTAATTGAGTCGTATATTCTACCAATAAACACTATGAATGCTAATCGAATCGTATATTCTACGAATAAACACTATGAATGCTAATTGAGTCATATATTCTACAAATTCTTCTCTTCGTTGGTTTTAATCTATTATTACTGTCAATATTTTTTGTTAGTAAAGCTAAAACTCCCGTCACCCCTTTTTGCCTCGGGTAAACCATAAACATCCACACTAATTGCTATTGCAATTTATCTATGGGAGACATTCATATTACAGATGCCCAAATTACACCTATAAATCATCCTTTACTTGATCTTTCCAGTAAAGATTCCTCTTGGAAAAGGAATTTTATGGAAAATTATTCAAATTTTAATTATTTTCAATTAAAAGAAGAAAAAAAGACAACTAGTTTAAAATGTAAGGAAAAAAAATTTATTACAACAACTAATTTTAATGTAAAAATAATTACAATGGGGTAGCAGAGAGAAGATGAACTAGGATTTCAAAGACAAGTTACAACAACAATTCTTTTTACTACTAAAAGGCATTTAATATACGGCAAAATGTACAAATAGGCATATGTACAACATATAAATGTTACAAGTTCAAAATGTGGAATTTATTGTTTGTAGAGTTCAAACAGTCTAAATATGTTCTATTTGGCTGAATCATTATATTTGTGCTTTGTGTAACTGCCGCTAAACCGATCGGTTAATTATTTCTTATTTTTATATAATTATTTTGTTTATAAAAAATTAACTACAATCAGAATGATAATTATTTCTTATTTGAAAAAAAAAAAAAAGAAGGTAACTGCATATAATGGTGAGGTTCCAATTCTGGAACTCTGAGAAATGTGGAGTATCCCTTCATCACCATTGCTCCCAGGTCCACTCTGACCCAGAGTGGTGGTAGTACCTGTTAGGGTCCCACCTATGGGTTGAATAGAAACAAATATGTTTGAAAAAAAAACATCAAGAATAAATAAAGCAAATGTCTTCAGCATAAAATGACCCAATAGGTTGATAAGCCGTAAAACCTAACCAACCAACCATTACTCCCAGGTCCACTCTGACCCGGAGTGGTAGTAGCTGTTAGAGTCCCATCTATGGGTTGAATAGTAAAAAAAATTGAATACCCATCAAGTATAAAAAAAAAAAAACATCTTCAGCATTAAATAACCGAACAAGGGTTGACATGCCATAAAAACCAACAAACTAAACCAATTATAATATTGACGTACTATAGAAGAAAGCAAAATGATAATTCTTGTCTTTAATAATGAAAAAAAAAGAATTGACTGAAATCCTTCCCTGGTAATCTGAACATTAGTTACATAAATGAGAGTAACCTCCCCTTGTTTATTTCACTTTGAGGAAGCAATATGTTTTGGTCGGTCATTTTCGTTTCACCGTAAATCTACACTGAAAATACGAATTTGTTCAATTCAATACAACTGCATGTTTTAACACAAAAATATCATAAAACGTGTTCTTAACAATTAAGTTCATTTCAAATAATGCGCAAACACAATTAAGAACACATTTTATCATATCTTCACATTAAAATATGCAGTTGTATTGATCTGAACAAATTCATATTTTCAGTGCAGATTTGCGGTGAAATGGAAATGGCCGACCAAAACATATGGTGTCCTCAAAGTGAAATAAACAAGGGGAGGTTACTCTGATTTATGTAGCTAATGTTCAGATTACCTCTTGGCCTTTGTATTATTTAACTAATACTTTTTTTTTTGCCTTCATTTGTGCAGTGGTTTTTCGTTTTGGTCGACTTTATTTTTAACTAAGAGAAGAAGAAAAAAACTCAATTATTTACATTTCTTCAATTGAATGATTAATTCAGATACGAGTTTGTCTTTTTAGGGGACAGAGTGCTTTCTCTCCCTACCTGCCTAGTCACTCTCACCAGGGGAAGATTCTTCTCTATTTCTCTCTTCCTCTCCCTCATTAGGGAGCAGAACTCTCTCTCTCTCTCTCTCTCTCTCTCTCTCTCTCTCTCTCTTTCTCTCTCTCTCTCTTTTCTTTCTCTCTTTTTCTTTCTTCTCTCTTTCGCTTTCTTTCTTTCGCTTTCTCTTTCTTTCTCTCTCTCTCTTTCTCTTTCAGGATTCTCATTAAGGGACAGCTCTCTCTCTCTCTCTCCTGATTCTCATTAGGGGACAGCTCTCCCCCTCTTACTCTCTCTCTCTCTCTCTCTCTCTCTCTCTCATTAGGGGAAATATGAATTTTTTTTCTTTCCATGCTTATTCTTTCTTTTTTCTTTCTTTGTTTGATTTTTCCATTGGAATGATTTCTATTTTTTTCTGTGTGTTGGGCTTTTTTTTCTGTGTGTCTGTGTGTCTGTTTTTAAATATCTTTTTTTGTCTCTGTTCTAATGATTCTCGTTTTTTTTTAAGTAGGTGATTGATTTTTTTTTGTAAACGTTTTCATACTTGATAAAACATTAAAATTTTGTTTCTATAAGTCCCAACTATAAATACGTCCTCTTTATTCAACTGTTTATATTAGTGGTTCTCAACCTTTTTAACCCGCGGACACCTATTCCTTTTTTTTTATCCAATTCTACAGGGGTAAAAAAAATAAATAAATAAATAGAATAAAAGTTTATATCTTTCACTAATAAGAAGTAAAAGAATTGTATCAAAAATTTTAAAAACTAGCACCCCCCCCCAAAAAAAAACCCAAAACAACAGTCCTCCGTATGGTGTATAAATTACTTTTTGAAAGATATTGCCTGGGGACAGGAGTTAAAAATTCAATGTTTGTATCCTAAGTAATAATTTAATAAAGGAGATTAAAAAAAGAAGAAAATTCAAAATTGAAACTTAGTTCTGTCTCCCTCAAATAAAATGTGGCCTGCATAATTATTAATTATTTTGAATATTTTAAACATATATTTTAAACAAAATTGTAAGTATTTATTTATTTGTAAACTTTTAGTTAACCTCTTGTTAGTGAAAAAAAAGGACAAGAGTAAAAAAAAAAAAAATTCTAAAAACAGATTACAGGATTGTTCATTATTTTATGTATTGACAAATTTTCGGTATTGTGACGTAAACAGTGACATAGTTTTGGTTACAGAAATAGAGACTGAATCTTTATTATTAATTCATTGCAAATAAACCAAATGAGCAGGTTGAAAAGACCCGAAACCCCAATAAACTAAATAACATCACTGATGATGCATCCAACAGCATCTTAGAGATGTATTTTGAAAAAAAAAAAAAAAAACATTAAAAATCCATCTACCTATATGTGAAGTTGTTAGCTTATGAGCTTTAAAAAAAATTGTGGACTACCAAAACACCCACGGGAACTATGAAATTCATATCGGAATTACCAAAAATTATAGGACAGAATTTCATAAGAAACCCCCACTGAAAAAATGTCATTTAGTTTTCTGGCAATTTATTTGGTTTATCATTTCGTATGGCAAAAAATTGTTTTAGTAAGTTTTAAAAGGGTAATCTGAACATTAACTACATAAATGAGAGTAACCTCCCCTTGTTTATTTCACTTTGAGGAAGCCATATGTTTTGGTCGGCCATTTTCATTTCATCGTAATCAATACAACTGAATGTTTTAACACGAAAATATCATAAAATGTGTTCTTAATAACAATTAAGAACACATTTTATGATATTTTTGTGTTAAAACATTCAGTTGTATTGATTCGAACACATTCGTATTTTCAGTGTAGATTTACGGTGAAATGAAAATGGCCGACCAAAACAAATAGTGTCCTCAAAGTGAAATAAACAAGGGGAGGTTGCTCTCATTTATGTAACTAATGTTCAGATTTCCTTTAAAAGTATATATTCAAAACTGTCACTCAATACGTACCTTATTTGATAATCTCCTCACCAGGACAAGATGTGTGAAAGGGTCCGTATTTAATTTTGGAACCCTCAGAAAATATGTTGATAGCAACAAAAATCTTAAACACTTAGTAATTCTTAAAATCCTACTATATGTACAATTCTGCAATTTTTCATCTTAATGTTAACAGTAGAGCAGAGTCACCTCCCTTGGGCATGAATGTTCAAAGGGGGATAACTTGGATTTTTTTCTTATTAAATAATTTTAATATTTCTTAATTTTTTATCATTTTATCATTATTATTATACTAGCAAAATATGCGACCTTCAAACGCACTATTTAAGTTTTAATAAATAAAACGGTTAAATCCTACTTAACGGACATAAATTCCACCATCGTATCTCACCCCCACCAAAAGAAAAAAAATACTAAAAATCAAGGAATTAACTGAATTTAATGAAATTTTCAATGTTGATATATTAGGTACCACCAATTTTACCCTGTAAAATTTACCCCCCACCTATATTTAACACAATGAAACTTGCAGAAAAATTAAAATTTTCTTGAAATTTTTTTTTCATTCAAAAGAAAAAACATTAAACTATTATTTTTATTTTCTGCGTGAAATAAATGTAATTTTTTTTTTTTTTTTTCTGTGCTAAAAAAAATTCTAGAATTCAGGTGAACTAAAAGTTGAAACACTGTTTGTATATTAGAGGGTTTTTCTTTTTGTTGTTGTTTTTCTGTTTATTTTTATGATACACAGAAAATACTGTTTGTATATTAGAGTTCTTTTGGGTTTTTTGTTGTTTTTCTGTTTCTTTTTATATTAGAAGGGGGGGAGGTGTTATTTTTTCTGATATACAGAAAATATCATTAGTATATTAGAGTTTTTTTGTTGTTTTTCTGTTCTCTTTTTCTTTTTCTGATTTCTGTTACTTTCTTGTATTATCAGCGCAACCACATCTACCAATGTGGAAACAGAAGCGGAAGCATCTTCTGCCTCTACTGTTACTACTACCACAACTACTACTACTGCAACAGCAGCAGATAATGAAACTACTACTACTTCTACTACAACCACCACCACTTCTTCTAGATCATTAAATGCTCCCCCGTCACCAGCACCGGCTTTCCCGCATGTGTTTTTGCAACTCCGAAAGGATTCCGGGGAGTACGACTCTTTGTCTGGTTATACTCAATTTAGCACTAGACGCGCAAGTGACGATTACGACTTGGCCAATTCTTCCGGTTTCCAAACTATTGAAGGCACCGAAGAATCCCAGAATACTCTTGAGTCGCAGAGGTTAGCGGCATGTCAGACTTTGGTTTCGGTTTGAAGAATTGGTTTCAAGATATCCATCCAGTTCGCTGACGGAAAAAAAATTTTTAACCGTTTTAACCGGCTTGAAAATTAATTTCATTTAACGTTATCTTTAATATATATATATATATATATATATATATATATATATATATATATATACAAATACTCACCTCTGCAACCCAAATAAGACTAATTAACAGTCATTTGCTTTATTCATATTTAAAAACAAAAATGAAACCCAGGGTCACAGAATTACTTCCATGCAATGAAAAGAAATACGTTAATGTATGAGTAGTGGTTTACTGGTGGGTACGAGTACGATCATTGGAAGCGCACAGTATCCATGGGTTAAGACCGAGAAAAAACAGAGCAAAATTTATTTATAAAATGGATACAAGTAACCTACTCGAGTTTCATCGTCTGAATCATCAGGGTTACATCTGCTGAATTAATCGAGTTTTCGATTAATATCAGTTGGTACCATGTGTGTCCGTTGAAACTGGTCGAAAACTCGATTAATTCAGCGGATGTAACCCTGACGATTCAGATGATGAAACTCGAGTAGGTTACTTTTATCCATTTATACATATATATATATATAGGTTATAGATTTATTTCTACCCAAGGTACCTGTATACCTGTGGGTAGAAATAGATCTATAACTGCAAAATTGTCGATTTTTAAGCCTTTTCTTTACCAATTATATTGCTCTGTTCAATAATATTGAACATCGAGCTCTCAACTTGGACCTGAACAACTCTAACATTCCACTGTTGGAAGAAAGGTCCAACATAGATTCATCCTAATACCAACTTATTTGGTAACCCATCTACATATATATATATATATATATATATATATATATATATATATGTGAGAATGGGAAATGAATCCGACAATATGAGGAAAAAATGAGTAAAGAAAAGAAATGTAGATGGATAAAAATGAATTTTATCGATATCACTTACACATGTGTTTCGGTCTGTTTATCAAAATGTATACGGATTTACGTTATTATTATTAAAATAATCATATGGAGTTGAAATGATGATGATAATAATATATATTAATGATAATAATATATATAATATAATGATAATAATATATATATATAATATAATATATATATATATATATATATATATATAAAATTATAAAGTTTTTATAGTTTTGCTCTACTTTGTGTATTGAGCACTTTTGCATATTAACTTAGTCTATTTTTGGAGTTTTTTCTTTTGCCATTCATTCCAGTACTGATTTGGATATTTTCAGACATATTTGGGCAAATATATGCACATTGCCTAATTGAGTTAATCTTCATTTAAGATTCTTTTTAGAAATCAATAATACTGAGCCATATGGACAAATATAATTGCATGTTATCATACGTAGACATAGTTAACAGTATTAATAATGTAAGACCCTAAGGGAATTGTGACTTGAGTAGGAATATAGTTTCGGTTATCTTTATAATATATATATATATATATATATATATATATATATATATATATATACACAGTTCTCAGTTTATAATATATTTCTCTATTTACAAAATCATTTTGTATCGTCAAGGTAAAATGGTACACAGAGAAAATTGAGAGCTTAGCAAATTTATTCATTCATCACCAGTATCTGGTGCTAACGGATACATACAAAACACAGAACAATAAGTTACAAAACAATTAACAAGATAACTTACAAGAATTAGAGGAGGGTCAAATGCGGTAAAGCCAAACACAGTAAGATCAGTCCGAATATTAATCAATTTTTGAAGTCCTTAATTGTAGAGTGTTAAGGCTATGAGCTAGGCCATCTGGTAGAGTGCTGAAGGAGGGGTGCTAGCTACTCTACAATGGTGGGTGAGAGTGTTAAGAAGCTTTGCCAAGAAAATGGTGTGTACAACAGATAAGTAGTCCATAGATCTCTTTCTACCTTTTGGTGGGTGTTGTATCGTCGAGGTGAAATGATACACAGTATGTGTTGTGTGTGTGAGAGAGAGAGACAGTGTATGTGTACATCTGAGAGATATAGTGTGTGTATGTGCGTGTGAGAGAGAGAGAAAGAGAGAGAGAGTGTGAATGTATATGTGTGTGAGAGAGAAAGTGTGTGTGTGTATGTATATGTGTGTATGTATATATGAGAGAGAGTGTGTGTGTATGTATATGTGTGTGAGAAAGAGAGTGTGTATGTATGTGTGTGAGAGAGATGTGTGTGTATGTGGTGTGTGTGTGTATGTATATGTGTGTGAGAGAGAGAGTGTGTGCGTGTGATGTGAGAGAGAGAGAGAGAGTCCGCACTAATTAAATCAGCAGCGGTCACCTAATGATCACTATTGATATACAAAACTTTATGCAAATCAATGATTGAAAAATCACTGACAAATCGATAAAGATCCGAAGAAGAAATTTATTCAACACCAGTATCCAGTATACATACAAAAACACAGAACAATAAGTTACAAACTTACAAGAAATAGAGGAGGGCCAAATGCAGTAAGATCAGTCAGCTTATTAATCAACTGTTGAAGTCCTTAATCGTTGACTATTTATGTCTATATGCCAGGCGATCTGGTAGAGTGCTGAAGGAGGGGTGCTAGCTACTCTACAACTAGAGATAATATTTATTTGCTGCAGAGCTGAATAAAATGAAACTTTTTGGATCTTTCCATTCCAAAATCTTTTCTTCTTTCTCTTTTTCATATTTTTTTTTATTTATCTTGAAACAATTCCAAACGGCCGTTTTTCTTGGATTTTCCTGACAAAAAATCTCCCAGGCATTTTGTTTTTGGCTTTTTTTGCTCCCTCTGTTTATTTTATTCTTTTATTACCAGCAAGGTGACCCAGTGGTCCCTGGGTTATAAAATACAGCATTTAAAAAAAAATTGCTTTTTTCAAAATTCTTATCAAGTTAGTGTTTGCCATTCCAAATTTTTTTTTTTTTTTTTTTTTTTTTTTTTTCCTGCTTTATAAGTTTATTCGATTTTTTGCGCTTTGAGTGTTTTTTTGGGTTTTTTCCGAGGTGGGGGTGGGGTCCCCTGCTTTTTCTTTTCTTTTCTTTTTTTTTTTTTTTTTTTTTTTTTTCCAAAAAATTATTTTCCCATTAATCTAATTACAGGCTTTGATTTGAATAATTTTGATATTTTGGACTGTTGTCCTCATCTTTATTCAACGTTCAGGCCACTGTTCAGGTTTTTTTTTCTCTCCTGAACATTGTGTTTATACACAATAAAGATGAGGACAATAGTCTGAAATATCAAAACTATTCATATCAAGCCTCGTCTCATAAATACATATAGGGCTGGGTTAGCTCAGTCGGTAGAGCATTCGGCCAGAAACCACAAGGTCCCTAGTTTGGTACCTGCCATCACCAACTCAGCGTTATGAGTAGCACAAGGATCTGTGCGGTAAAATAAGGAGCTGATGGTAGGTGTGGTGCTCCACCTCAGACACCAAAACAATTCCTTGGTCTAGCGCTGGTGAAAAGGGGATAGACTCCCTCGCTGATTGGCTGATACCGACTTTAGGCCACCCCGACGGCTTTATTTTTTTTTTATAAGGTTTTAATTTGTTTGTTTTTTTGGGGGGGGGGCTTGTTCCAATATTTCTTGAAGCGTTTTTTTTTTTTTTGTTTTTTTTATGTGTTTTAATTCTTTGCTTTGGTGTGTTTTTTTTTTTTGTTTTTTGGGGGGGGTTCTGCTTATTTTTTAATTTTTTATTTAAAAAAAAAATGTTTTTTTCCTTTAATGTAATTACAGGCTTTAATTTGTTTGGGTTTTTTTTTTGGTGGGGGAGGGGTTTTGTTGTTTGTTTTTTTTAGTTTTTTTTTTTTTTTTTTTTTTTTTTTTTTAGAAGGTGTTTTTTGTCCCAATATATCTTTGTGTTTTAACCTTTCTCTTTATTTCCTTTTTTGGTTTTTCAATATTTTCCTTTCATCTTTTTCATAACAGCCATTAATCATGTATAAAACAGTTTGTTTTCCTTCTTCTTCTTCACTTCTTCTTATATAAACGCACTTAAAGGCCGCTTTTGACAGCCCTTAAGTTCAATATAGCCCCCCCCTCCTGTTTATAGAATTTGTATGAAGATCAATTTCAAATAGCTAAATAAATAAGGGAAAGTACTCTATGATTAGCCTTTAATAGTTATCTCCCTTGAAAAATTATAATACTTAGGGTGAACGCAGACCCCACAATAATATTAGTAAGTTGCAAATTTGATTAGGGAGTGGTAGTACATGTTAGGGTACCATCTACAGGTTAAGTAAAAAAAAAATGTGTTTATAAAAATAAAAAAAAGATTGAGTATCCATTAAGAATGAATTTATTTCGAAACTTTGTCTGCATTAAATGACCCACTGAGGTTGATGTGCCGTAAAACAAAACAAAACTCTATAATTAGTGTTTAATAGTTATCTCCCTTGATAAGTTATACTAATCAGCGTGAACGCAGACCCCCACAATAATATTAGTAAGTCGCAAATCAGATTAGAAGTTGTTTTATTTTTTCATGTTAGAGAATGTTGATATTGCTCTAACATAAATCTTGCCACAATGTGCCATTTTTGCTGTGCTACAAAAAAATAGACAAATTGGATTGTTATAAATGAGACAGATTTTTAAAAATTTTCTTAAACATATTTTTATGTTTAATAAAAAGAAATGCTTATTTTAAAAAAATTAAATTTACATAAACATGTAAAATAAACTAAAATTGAGAACTCAAATGTTCATATAAAGATATTGCATATATACATATATATATATATATGTATATATATATACATATATATATAATATCAGTGTGTATTTTTTTTTTTTTTTTTACACAAGAAACTAAATCTAAGCATTGTGAACTTGAATGCATGTAATTTATCTCAAACTATATATTATATATATATATATATATATATATATATATATATAGTATTATAATGTGTACAGAAATAACCTACTCGAATTTCACCATAAGGATCTTCAGGGTTAAATCCACTGAATTAATCAAGATATTGATTAATTACAGTTAATTGCGGGAGTTCATGTTGTAATTATGATATCATAATACTAAATCCGTTCTACTCATGTATTGAGCACTTTATATTTGTTATAACGCTGACTTATTTGAGTAACACTTGTACCAACCAAATATTTTTACCGGTAAGCCATCCCCTTTACATATATATATATAAGTAAAGAAATAACAAAAGACTTAGAGATTTAGCTTTATAGTCTATTTCAGGGAGCTTAGACAAAGTGTCTAACTCCCCCGACTCATCAGATCTGATGAGTTGGGAGATTTAGACACTTTGTCTAAGCTCCCTGAAATAGACTATAAAGCTAAATCTCTAAGTCTTTTGTTATTTCTTTACTTATATATTTGCTCTGTGACTCTAACATTAAGAGCACACATTGAGCTCTCAAACTGCGACAGGTTTTTTAAAAAACTCCTATGTCGTAAGGAAGATTTCTTCTCTGGACTTTTGGATTATATATATATATATATATATATATATATGTGAGAAGTAAACAAACAAACAATGTGTTTGATATGGCTTTTTTTAGCCAACAATTTTTTGGGAGAATATGTACGACTTCAATTAAGCACATATTCTCCCCCCCCCAAAAAAAAAATATATATATATATATATATATATATATATATATATATATATAGTTTTTGTTATGGGATGCAAAATAGAATCTTAAATGTTTTATCTATTATTTTTATTTTACTTTAAATTCATCTCAATTTTAATTTTTAAATGCGTGTTTTAATATTTCAAGATTTTTTGTCATTTTTTTTTTTTTTTTTATATATTTTTATAAATTTCAATTTTATTTTTTTATAAATTCCTTTTTTGCCGAGAAATTTTTTTTTTTTTAAATATATTTTATATTATTTCCTCTGTATCTTATATTTCTTATATTTTTATTTCTTTATTTAGTTGATAAATCCATTCCTATATCAAGATTTTCAAAATCACTTCTTAAAAAGTTTTTTAATTAAAATTTTTTTAAATTTTTATTCCAAAAATTTATTTTATCCTATTTATATTTAATATATTTCAAAACCATGCTTCCTGTAATTCGACAACGATATACCTGATATACCCACTCCATATCCTTATGGACATGCACGCACACACACACACATTACTAGAAGCGGCTACCCAGCATCACCTGAGTAGGTGGAGGGTGAAAAAGCTGGTCTATTGATTTGTTTACTTTTCAGATTCACAAATGCTGATCATTTTTATGTAGAATTTCAATGCTATTTCTATGTATGTTTTATTTTTTTAATAGCTTTCAATAATAAATCAAATCTTCATAATTATGGCCCAAAAAGCAAGAACTGGTGATATTTAATGTGTACATATATTTACCAAGGTGTTTATTTTGTTTTATTTTCGTAGTTTCATTCGGACATACATACATACATACACACCAACTGCTCTTTATATATGTAATATATGTATATATGACAGTACTCTATTAATTCTCCTGACATTAGTACATTATTCTATGTACTAGACATGAGACTTTGATGCACCTGAGTACTGTACACATACATGTATATTATTACTGTATGCTATTCATGTTCCTGTCTCTAATACATTATTCTATGTACTAGACATGAGACTTTGATGAGTTGTGATGCACCTGAGCACTGTACACATACATGTATATTGTTACTGTATGCTATTCATGTTCCTGACATTAATACATTATTCTATGTACTAGACATGAGACTTTGATGAGTTGTGGTGCACCTGAGCACTGTATACATACATGTATATTATTACAGTATGCTATTCATGTTCCTGGCACTAATACATTATTCTATGTACTAGACATGAGACTTTGATGAGTTTGTGGTGCACCTGAGCACTGTATACATACATGTATATTATTAATGTACTATTCATGTTCCTGGCACTAATACATCATTCTATGTACTATACATGAGACTTTGATGAGTTGTGGTGCACCTGAGCCCTGTACGCAATAATTTCATTATTATGATAAAACAATTCTAAATTATTTTCTGAAAAATTTATTTTTCTTATTTAAATGTTTCATTTAAAAAAAAATCTTTATTTCATTTTGAATGATCTGTTTTTCATGTTCACCATTTTAACTTTCATTATTGCATTTTTCATTTCATTTAACACCAACTTGCATGGGATTTACTTATCAAAATTTTTCCCGTGAACCAAAATTTACTAACAACGCTTGAAACAACTGAGTTTTAAATTAGATCCGCATGTTTGTGTGTCAGGCTGTAAATTGCTACCCTTGTTTAGTCTCTGGCTTTTTTTTTAACATCTTAAAATTTAAGAACATCCCTATTTTGGTAATCTGAACATTAGCTACATAAATGAGAGTAACCTCTTCTTGTTTATTTCACTTTGAGGAAGCCATTTGTTGTTTTTTTTTTTGTAGAGCCAATAAATAATAAATTAAGCCTAATAAGCCACAGAATATCTACCTAGTTTTCTCTTAATGGATCATCAGGGTAATTCTGACCATTTTATATGGCTTTGTCAGATTATCCTGATGATCCGTTTGGATGAACCTAGGTAGATATTCTCTGACTCATAAGGCTTACTTTATTATATATGTATATATATGTTAAAGAAAATAGTTGAAAGTGGGGGGTGGGAATATATATATATATATATATATATATATATATATATATATAATGTTCAAGATGAGATTTATTGTTTTAATTAATCAACACAAGTGCTTTGATCTCTTTTGTTTATATGTACAGAATATTGATTTTAAAAATCAATTTAGATAGAATAAAGCAAATAAAAATACCGTGCCAGCGAACCTCAGATCATCTTCAGGGCAGACAAATCACCGGCACTTATACTTGTTGTATGTTGTTTTTATTATATATAAGTGTGTTTTTATTTGTTCACTTGCAAGAGTTACCTCCCTTCTTACAGAAACTATATTCGCTTTTTTTTTACCTGCCCACAACTTTAAGCTTTCACATATTGTCACTTTATTTTCCAAATTAATTAATTCATTTTATTTATTTATTTATTTCAGTTTAAATATGTAATTTGTTTATGGCTTGGTGTGTTTATAGTGGCTACTGCTTTGTTTGACTTGTCACTAACTATTACATATACGCTTTTTGTAACTGAAAAAGAAATTTGATGAATTTTGTTTTGTAATCTTTTCAAAATGTTTCTGATGATTTTTAAATAACTTTTATATATTACTAAATGTATATAAATTGTTATATATATAATTTTTTAAATTCTAATTCTAAGTTATTTATATGCAATAAAAGTTGTCAATTAATATTATAAAGTTTATAATAGTTTATTAAATTAGTCTTACAATAGTCGTGACATTTGGAGATAGATTTCATAAACTGATTTTAACTACTATTATGGGATAGTAGTTGTGTTAGTTTTTCAGAATAATTGTAAAATAATATCTAGCAAATTGTAAAATCTAACACAGTAGGCACTTGTCAAAATACCACTGTAATTATCTTTATCAAAAAGAAAAAAAACAAAACATCCTCTATAATGAAAAAATATCATGTGTGTGTGTTGTAAAGATATGTGGAACAAAGGAACAAAACTCAGACAAGTGTATGTAGGAGATATATTTCGCCGTGCATTGAGCTCGGCTTTATCAGTTGTTTATTGATCATTAAAGCATCATACAAGTGATGTATAGAAGAGAAAGTGGACGGGAGAGGTGGATTACGGGAAGAAGTCAAGTGGGTGGATAGCGTTTGGGAGGAAAATCCCCTACTCCACCCTCTCCCGTCCCTCTTTCGTCCGTTTTCTCTTCTATCAAACACTTGTATGATGCTTTAATGATCCAATAAATGACTGATGAAGCCAAGCTTAACGCTTAGCGAAATATATCTCCTACATACACTTGTCTGAGTTTTGTTCCTTTGTTCCATATATCTTTACTACATTCTGTCGGATTTACTCCAAGCCTCCTTCCTTATATATATATATTATATATATATATATATATAAAATGTTGAATGGATAAAATTGATTTAATATGAGTTTACTAACATGTGATTCGGCCAGGAGTTTGTTCATGTACACATGTATTCTATTTATTATTATTTTAAATATACAATAAAATGATAATAATATAAAATTATAAAATATTTAAGCATACAAAGAATAACGGCCTTCATCAGACCCATCAATGGGTTAAATAGAAAAACACGAGTTAATAAACAAAATTGTATTATCTATTAAGAATTGATTTATTTCAAAACTTTATCCGCATTAAATAACCCACTGAGGTTGATATGCTACAAAACAAACCAAACCAAACCAAACCAAACCAAAGGTCTTCATCAGAGTAAAATGTTTGATATTTGAAGTCTGGCCGAAACACGTGTTAGTAAACTCATATTAAATCAATTTTATCTATTCAACATTTTCTTTCCTTTATTTATTTATCCTTTCGACATTCCGTCGGATTCATTTCCATTTTTCAACTTACTTATATATATATTTATTTGTTTATTTCTTAAAATCAGATTAAGCTTTTTTAAAAATACTTTTTCCGAGCTTGTCGTCGGAACAGAAAAGAAAAAAAGTGATTTCCGATTTTAATCTTTGTTTTTCCGTCTTGTTCCCTTCAGCCGCCAGATGTCGGGTACATCATCAGCTGTGTCATCCACCCAACAGCAACAACAGCAGCAGCAGATGAACAGCCAGAGTTATGTGCAAAATGCGTATCCTCAGTCCCACTACCAGGAGATACCGACACATGCTCCACAGACTGCGTCTACTGCGACCAGGGAATTGGATGAGCTGATGGCCTCACTTTCAGAGTTCCGGGTAAGTCAGTTACCATTTTTGGGGCAATTTTAAACCGTCAGTCTGTGTTCTTTACATGTTGTTAGACTAAGGGTGGGGAACCTGTGGCCATAGGGTCATATTCATCCCTCGAGTACGGCCTTCCACTGGCTTATTAAAATACCTCTTTAGAAAAGCAATTTCCAAAGAATCATTAAATCTTCTTTTAAGTAGTGTATATATATATATATATATATATATATATATATATATATATATGGGAGAAATGTGAGGAGGTTAATCCGACAGTATGTGGAGAAAGGTAGACAAACACCATAATATCCCGTGTTTGTCTACCTTTCACCACATATATATATGATGTGGAGGCGCGTGGGCTAGTGGTTAGAGTCGTGGAAAATGGACTCGTCGATTCGAGTTCAATTGCTAAACGAAGCTGTTGGCATTTCACATAGCGCTAATACTCTTGGGAAAGGTATGAATCCATATATTCTCCCTCCATCTATGGGTTAAATAGTAGGGCAGACTGGGCCCTTCAGCCTTGGGTAGGTAACCAATCTAGGGGATGGATAACTCTGAATTCAAATTCCCTCCAGCTATGGGTTAAATAGTAGGGCAGACTGGGCCCTTCAACCTTGGGTAGGTAACCATCTAGGAGAGGATAACTCTGAATTAAAAATTCCTGAGGTCGGTCGTTGATTGGGTTTGTGGCAACCCTTGATGCACCAATTCTTTGCTATCGACTGTGCCAAAAAGTGTGGATTGTCCAACACAAGCCTTCACCACTATAAACAAATCCCTGTGTGGATGTTCATTGTGTGTATGAACCCTCATACATCAAAAAATCGACGGGAGAGTCCATTTTATATATAATGTGATATAATATAATGGAGAATGAAGGTGAAAAGTATTAGCATATGAAGGTGCTCAGTGCTAAAATAACAGAGCAGTTTTTAAAATGAGAGATTAAATATCATGGATAAAAAGCTGCCCAACACACCAAAAATAGAGGCTCGCAGACTTTTTGTTTTCAGTAATGATTTATTTTTTTCCATTAACCTACGAAAGCCCTGATGAAGGTCCATCTAAACAAACCGAAGTACTGCAGTGTAGGCGTAATATACATTAATCGTTTATGAAACTTGTGTTTTTTCAATTTTTTACAATATTACATACTGTCGGATTTACTTCCATTTTTTCTTCACACACACACATATTATGTATGTATATGTATATATATATATATATATATATATATATAACAAAAAATTACAGAAACACGCACAACCTATGTATGTATATATATATATATATATATATATATATATATATCAATATATGTATTGATCAAAGCCTGAAGAAGATACCAGAATATCTGAAACGTGTTGCGTATGTGAAATAAAAAGAATAAAACATTTTTTCTGAGAACGATACATTTTGCGGACCTTCTTCTCTTTTTTTATAAAATATTACATTTTCTCCCGTTGGATCCAGAACAACATATTATATATATATATATATATATAAAGGGAGAATGAAAGTGAAAGGTATTAGCATATGAAGGTACTCAATGCTAAAATAGCAGAGCATTTTAAAATCAGAGATGAAATCCATGATATTTAATCTCTGATTTTATATATATATATATATATATATATATATATATATGATCTTGTGGAATTCACAAACCTTTGAAAAAGATGGACATATGGTTCCCGAAATATCGGTAAATAAATGGAATTTAGAACATAATTTTCATCTCAGTTCTTTATTCAGTTCTTCATCACCATTGCTCCCTGGTCCACTCTGACCCGGAGTGGTAGTACCTGTTAGGGTCCCATCTATGGGTTAAATAGAAAAACATGAGTTGATAAACAAAATTGTATTATCCATTAAGAATTGATTTATTTCAAAACTTTAATGGCATTAAATGACCCACTGAGGTTGAATTGCCATAAAGACCAAGATAGTCATACCAACCGAAAATAATTGATACTATAATACTTGGCCAAAAGAAAAAAACAATTTATATATATATATATATATATATATATATATGAAAAATATATATTCATACAAAAACCGCCAGGATATTCTAAAGCTAACAAGTAAAGAGTGCTCAATACCTAAGTAGACCAAATAATAAAGATAAACCTAAGGAGTCAGATATACCTACTAAAAGTTTCGCTTAGTGCTCTTCAGGGCTAAGATCTTAGCCCTGAAGAACACTAAGCGAAACTGTAGGTATATCTGACTCATTAGGTTTATCTTTATTTTCATATTAGTCATATTCATATAAAAACCAGCAGGATATTCTAATGTAGAATAATCATACTAGTTCCAATTACCGTCGAATTGGTAAGACAAGGCAGCAAGCAGTCGTAACTTAATATGAATCTGTTTTGCTGCAAATACTACTGCAAAATGCCAGGTTATTTATGAAGCCTCAGAACATCATAGAAACCAAGCAGCCAATCAGGACTCAAGGAATAGAATCACCCAAATGCATGAGTGGACTATTCTGGATTCCCATAAGTACCAGTTGTCTTGGCACTGGATCAGTTGTGCTTAGCTTGTTGATCAAACCAACGGTATGCTAACTCATTTCAACAATAATATATATAATATTATATATATATATATAATACATTTTTTTTCCTCCAAATCTTGCAACCCTAAGTGTATTTCAGTTCAGTACGTTTTTTCTTCTTTCTTTCTTTTTTCTTCCCCATCCCCTAAACCCACAGATGAATTTCTGATTTTTCAGTCTGCATCCGTTTGCTTTTCAGTTGCTCAAGATTTTTATTGTGGCTATTTTTTTTAAGGGGTCACATCTGTGAAAACATGGAGAATTTTTGGAAGACAAATTGTAAAGAAGGGACCCCTGGGGATTTTGTACAGTGTATATACACTCTCTCAAAGGCCTAAGTCTGTTATTTCTAAAAGAAAAGAAATAATTATGACTAAACTAGAAGTGGCTACCCAGGGTAGTGGTCGCCAGGGTACGGGGGGGGGGGTAGCAATAAAAATTAGTCTTGCAGATCTTTTATTCTTGAATCAGAGTTGGATCCTCGCAGGATGCCCCATTAAATCCTTATGTAAAAAAAAAAAAAAAAAAAAAACCCTGCGTTGATTCAGCCACTCTGAAAAGAAAAATGAATGTCTTCTATTTAGAATCTTAAATGCAAAAGAAATTCTATGCTGCTATCATTTAAATTTTATTTTTTATTTATCTTCACAAATATAAATCAAACCTTTATTATTTTTGCTCAAAAACCAAGCCCTGGTGATATTTAATGTGTATATATATTTACTTTGTTGTTACTTGTTTTATTTTCAAAGTTTCCTCCAGACATACACATAAACACAACTGCCCTTAATATATGTACTAGCAGCGGCTAACTGGCATCGCCTTGTAGAGGGTGATTTTTTAAAAGTTAGTCCTGCAGATCCATTATTACTAAATCGTGAGTTGAATCCTCGTTGGATGCCCCATTAAAATCCGCATGTAAAAAAAGACCTTGCATTGATCCAGCCACTCTGATGTCTACTATTCAAAATATTAAATGTGAAAAAATATTCCATTCTGTCATCATTTAAATTTTATTTTTAATTATCTACACGAATATAAATCAAATCTCTATTATTTTTGCTCAAAAATCAAGCCCTGGTGATATTTAATGTGTCTATGTATTTACTTTGTCCTTAATTGTTTTATTTTTGAAGTTTCCTCTGGACGTACATATACACACAACTGCCCTTTATATATGTATAGATGAATGAAAACAGAAGAAATTAAGTTTTTTCTACTGTTATCTTATTATAATGGAGATTGTGTGTTTGTCTGTCTGAAGCCGAAACTAAATCACTACTCAAGTCGCAATTCCCTTAGTTATTGACGTCACATTCACCATGAATTTATTTTTATTTAAACCTCAGTTATTGATAAAATTGTTATACCTTATTAATACTTTTGACTTTATCTACATTCTAATAACATGCAATTGTATTTATATATGCAACAAAATAGCGGGTTACAGTGTGAACAGGAAAGCTAATTTGCATATTGATATTAAAAGTTTAATTTTATTAAATATGCGCTTGGTATTAATGATTTCTAATTGTTTGTTTTTTTCTTAATGAATATGAGCAAAGAACTCGGGGATAAATCTTAAAAGAAATCCTTTAATATAAAGAAATAACAGTAATTTTATTCTTTACTTCCTAATTTAACTAAATAGTTAAATTAGGAAAAATTCAGCAATAAAAGGAGGGAGTGATGAAAAATGATGGAAGACTTAGTTTCAAAGTTGTTCTATTCTTCGATTATACCCCCTCTGTTTCAAATCATTTTATTTGGATTTTTATTTAGTTTCAAAAGTATTTCAAATTTAACATATTTCATTACATTAAAATTCAAATACTTGCACCCGGAGGGTGCGTATATTTGCTAGTATTACTAAATGAAGAAAAAGAATAATGATTAAATCTTTGAAAAAAAAAAAATCAGAAGATATTAGGTTTTGTTTGATTTTAGAAAGAAAAGAAAAAGTTCAGCCAAGGGGAAATTTTGTCTTTATTATTTTATTTGCTTTGCTAACTCCCTTTTCCCTAATCTTAATTATCTACCCAGAGCTGAATGGGTGACCCAATGGGTCACGTTTTGTGTAGTAATCTTATAAAATCTAAAATCTTATATTGCTAAAAGAAGAGAAACAGAAGAAACTAAGTTTTGTTTTGGTTTTGGAAGGAAAAGAAAAGGAACAGCCAAGTAGAAATTTTGTCTTCATTCTAAAATAACAAAAATTTGCGTTTTAGAAATAAAAAATAAAAAATGGCTACCACTTGTAAATTTATGTCTCTTGTTTTACTGGGAGACAAAAAAAAAACTGTTTCTTGGGCGGGTCTTTCGTCGCTTTTAGCTATTGAATTTTCCCCACAAAAAAATGAAAATATTTTGTTGTTTCTTTTGTCTGTCATTTAGATTTCTCTTTTTTTTTTTTTTTTTTTTTACTAAAAAACGAAAATTAAAAATGAATGTCCTTCATTTTGACTTTTTTTATATTCATTCAATCAGTTTTTAATTTTTTTATTTACTTTTTAACTCTCTCTCTCATATTCTCTCTTCCTCCCTTTTTCTTTCTCTTTCTCCATTCACTCATTCTCTCTCTCTCTCTCACTCTCTCTCACTTTCATCTCTCTCTCTCATTCACTTCATCCTCTCTCTCCTCTCTCATTCACTTTCATTCTTCTCTCTCATTCTTTCATCCTCTCTCTCTCTCTCTCTCATTCACTTCATCTCTCTCTCTCTCATCTCTCTCTCTCATCTCTCTCTCACTTTCATTCTCTCTCTCTCTCATTCTCTCTCTCTCATTCTCATTCACTTCATTCTCTCTCTCTCATTCTCTCTCTCACTTTCATTCTCTCTCTCTCTCTCTCTCTCTCATTCTCTCTCTCTCTCTCTCTCTCTCATCTCTCTCTTCTCTTCACTTTCATTCTCTTCTCTCTCTCTCTCATTCATTCTCTCTCTTTCACTTTCATTCTCTCTCTCTCTCTCATTCACTCTCTCTCTCTCCTCTCATTCACTTTCATTCTCTCTCTCTCTCTCTCTCATTCACTTTCATTCTTCTCTCTCTCTCTCTCTCTCTCTCAATCTCTCTCTCTTTCTCTCTCTCTTTTTCTTTTTTCTCTTTTCTCTTTTTCTTTCTCTTTCACTCATTCTCTCTCTCCCCCATTCTCTCACTCCCCCCATTCACTTTCATCTCTTTCTTCCCCCCCCATTCACTTTCATCTCTTTCTCTCCCATTCACTTTCATCTCTTTCACTTTCATTCTCTCTCTCTCTCTCTCTATCTATCTATCTATATATATATATATATATATATATATCTAATTCTCTCTCTCTCCTTTTTGAAGAAGGGATGTCTTAACTGAGAAGGCAAAAAATCAAACAGGTTGCAATTTTGACTGCCAATAAAAATAGTTAACCAAATAATCAAGGGTTATTAATGAATATAAAAGTGCTCAATACGTTTGTAGAGCTGGTTTGGTAAACTGACATAGTCAGAATATGTCTACCTGGGTTTCACCTCAAGGATTGTCAGGACCATTATACTGGAATTATATTCTATATTTAAAAAAAATAAAATAGTAATGAAATGAAATTTATTGTGTACAGTACTCAGGTGCATCACAACTCATCAAGTCTCGTGTCTAATACATAAAATAATGTATTAGTGTCAGCGGACTACAGGAAGCATGGAGGCTTTAAAAGATGCAGTGTTTTGGCAGCCCACAACAGACGCAAGCAGCTTATTCCATGCCTCGGCAACTCTGAGCATGAAAAAATGTTTCCGAAAGTCACGTGAGCAGTGCTATTTCCTGACTTTGTAGGCATGCCAACGTGTGTTAGAAACATGGAGACCAAAAAGGTGCTCACGGTTGCTGTTGTTAAGATGATTAATGACCTTATGAACGTTTACCAGGTCAGTTGTCAGACGCAGGAGTTTCAACAAATCCATTCCTAGGGCATTTATAGTATTCTGCAGCAGTTATAGTATTTTTAAGGCACTTTGTTCATACTAATTCTATAGTAATAGTAGAAGTATCTTGGAATTGACCAAAACGAAATTTTCTAGTCTTATCTGAATCAGTTTTTCTAGTTTAGAGCCGGGTGAGTGAGGTGGGAGTAATTTAGTCCGAGATAAAGGGGAAAAAATACTAAATAATAAAGTATATCAACAATTATGATAGTCATGGTGCTAGCACTGGTTCCTCTAAAGTGTGGCAGGTGCCCTGAGCACAGCACTTGAAGATTGGAGGGAAGGGGGGCTAGGGATAGTCATTAGCGAACAGTTTCTATTAAAATCAGATAAGCCATTCTTGGAAAGTGGGAGAGGCGGGGTCTTGTGGCGAGGCGGGGGGGGTAATTTACTTCAGATGTGAGATATGTCTTCTGATTCGTCATCAGTATCTAGCACTAGGACAGTGAAATTTGCTAAACTGCTTATATAGATTATATAATTTTCTTTATGAGTACTAGGGAAAGAAAAAAAAAAAACGCCCACCGGGTGGTGTAAAAATTAATTTTTAAAAGATTTTATATAATTTTCTTTATGAGTACTAGCAGCATAAAAAAGACACCCTCCAGGTGGTGTAAAAATCAATTTTTGAAAGATTTTATATAAATTTTCTTTGAGTAATATTATAAACCCCCTCCAAAAAAAAAAACGCCCACTGGGTGGTGTAAAAATTGATTTTGAAAGATTTTATATAATTTTCTTTGTGTACTAGCAACAACAACAAAAACGCCCTCCAGGTGGTGTAAAAATTAATTTTTGAAAGATTTTGCCTGAGGGAGTGGGAGTTTAAAGTCAGAGGGTTTGTATTGTAAGTAAAATCCTCAAATTTATCAAAGGAGTTAAAAAAACAAAAAAAAACAATTTGAAATGGAAACTTAGTTATTTCCCCTCAAATAAAATGTTGTGTGCATCTATTAATTGTTAATCAAATAATTATTTTGAATATTTTACCCCAAATTGTAGGTATTTATTTACTTGTGTAACGTTGTGAAATTTTCACAGTACCAAAATGATATATGTAACGTTGTGGTATCTGTTGTATTCACGATATGCAAAGCGATATATTCACCGTACTAAAAATGTATTCGTCACGTGGCGGTCATCTTGTTGATAAAAATTACAAGGCGAGAAATATGTAGTCACAACTGTTAGCCTTTATTATCGTGCTTGTCTCGTGGGTTCGTATCAGAGAGGAGGAAAGGCAGAGAGAAAGAGAGAGAGGACACTGTTAAATTACTGTGACTCCATACTAGGCACCAGAGGCCCGATCTGTACC
>CM042178.1:8488797-8501297 GCA_023376005.1 Doryteuthis pealeii
TTTTCAAATTTCTTAATATATCTAGGCGTCGTAAAAAGTAATTTTTGAAAGACATTGCCTGAGAGGGTGGGAGTTAAAAATTCAATGTCACAGGGTTTGTATCATAAGTAAGACAAATCCTCATATTTATTAAAGGGGTAAAAAAAAGTAAAACAATTTGAAATGAAAACTGAGCCCCGTCCCTCTCAAATAAAATGTTGCGTGCATGTAATAATCAAACAATTATTTTGAATATTTTCCACATCAATTTTCCACAAAAAACCGTAGGTATTTATTTATTTGTAAACTTTTTAGTTAACTTCTTGTTAGTGTAAAAAAAAAAAAGGGACGAGAGTAAAAACAATTTTTAAAATTGCTTACTCAAATTTTGGGTGTATATAGCATAAAGAATATTGTGACGTAATCTGTGACGTAGAGCTATGACGTAGTTTTTGTTACAGACAGAAATACAGACAATCTCCATTATTAATAGATGTTGTTATCATAATATATTACTACTGTAAACTGTTCATATTCCTGACACTAATACATTATTCTGTGTACTTGACATGAGACTTTGATGATTTGTGGTGCACCTGAGCACTGGACACAATAAATTTCATTATTAATCTGTTAATAAATATCAGAAAACTCGGTTGTTTTTTTTTTTTTTTTTGGAGTTTCATTATTTAGTAGTATATATCTTATTATAATGGAGATTATGTGTTTGTTTGTCTGTAACCAAAACTATATCACTACTCAAGTCACTATCCATTTATGTATAATACCATGCACATTCTCCATGAATCATTTTTACTTAAGCCTCAATTATAATAAATTGTTTTTCATTATTAATACTGATGACCATATCTACTTACAATAACAGGCAATTGTTTTATATGTACAACAAATAGCGGTTTACAGTTTGAACGCAAACCTAATTTGCATATTGATATTTAAAATTTGATTTTTAATAAATGTGCTTGGTATTGTTGATTTCTAATGATTATCTTATCTTAATGAATATGAGCAAAAATTCTATAAAAAGAAATCATTAACAAGAAGAAATAACTGTAATTTTATTCTTTTACTTCCTAATTAACTAATAGTTAAATTAGAAAAGTTTAGCAAGGAAAGACAGGCTGAGAAGAGAAAGCTTCAGCTGTTATATTTCTCGTTATACCCCTCTCTGTTTCAAATCATTTTATCTGCATTCTTATTTAGTTTCTTTAGACTTTCTAATTTAATATAATATTTATGACATTAATACTTGCACCGGAGGGTGCATATATTTGCTAGTATATATAATTACCATCTGAGGATTGTGTAATAACACATGAAACTTAAGTAAAGTAATATAGTCCAATAATCTTTTGTGTTTTAATGTTTTAGGTTTGAAATCTGCTCTGCTATTACAGCATTGAGTACTTTTTTATGCAGACACTTTTCTTATTTGCTATCCTTCATTTTATATATAGATATAGATATAGATACACATACACAACATGACATTTTTATTTTATATATACAAATATGAGATTTAGTATTGTGTGTGTGTGTGTGTGTGTGTGTATATATATATATATATATATATATTATAATATATAATATTTGTGTGTGTCTGTGTAAAAGTTAAAGTAGCTTAGACAATCAACAGCATTTGGTAACTCCTCAGTTTATCACTGATGCAATCTTCAAAGATTAGATATATATATGTATATATATATATATATTAGCTTTATTTATAATAGAAAGGGCTTGATATCAGTAATAGAGCATATATATATATATAATCTTTTGAAGATTGCATCAGTCATAAACTGAGGAGCTACCAAACGCTGTTGACGTCTAAACTACTCTAACTTATACACAGACTCACACACCTACAATTCTCATTATATTGTGTGTGTGTAGTATATATATATATATATATATATATATATATATATATTTACGCACACACCCACAATCATTATGAAAATTGTGTGTGTGTGTATATATATATATACATTCTCAAATGAGGATTATCTGTGTGTAATTCTATTTGTTATATTTACATTTGAGTGTGTGTGTATATATAATAATATAATGAAATACTTAATTTTCTCCCAATGAGACCATAACAAACTTTTCTATTCACACATGCACATATATATATATATATACACACACACACACAACACACACACACACACAGACATCATGAAGGATGTTGTGTAAATCTATATATATTTATACTTAACATTTGTGTGTGTGTGTGTGTGTGTGTGTGTGTGTGTGTGTGTATATATATATATATATATATATATACAACCTTTATGACAATATGTGTGTGTGTGTGTGTATATATATATATATATATTATATATATATATATACAACTTTATGACAATATTGTGTGTGTGTATATATAATATATATATATATATTAATATATATATATATATATATATATACAACCTTTATGACATATTGTGTGGTGTATGTATGTGTATATATTTATATATATTATATATATAAATATATATCATAATCAAGTCATGAAGACAGCATGAATTTCACTGACAATCTTTAACCCTTCACAATCACTGTGAGCGGCTCAAGAGGGCAAAGGGTTAAATATAGAGCCTAACATAGGTTGCACAACATAGGACTAATAACCACAGGACACACGGACATATATATATATATATATATAATATATATATATAATGTAAACACACACCACAAAATGAATAATGTGTTAATTCTAGTTGTGTTATATTAACATTTGTGTGTACATAGTATATGCGCATACAAACATTATGCAACTTGTGTGTGTGTATATATATATATATATATAAATATATAATATCTACACTCACACACACACACATATTCTGGATTATATGTGTGTAATTCTATTTGTGTTATATTTAAGATTTGTGTCAAATAAACTGATCCAATTCACCCCACTTAACTACACTATATACAGATCTTTTTTTTTTTATTTTTATTTTAATATCAGTTTCACTCTCTTGATAGATATCCTCTGAAGATAAACAGAGAAAAAAATGCACATAGAAAGTCACCCTTCAGGCATACATACATACATACTCATACATACTATATATATATATATATATATGGGTGTGTGTGTGTGTGTTTTGAATGAAATCCCAGAAGAGATCTTTTGAAGAAATTAAATACGCCAAACTATTGGTCTAATAAATAACCAACTGTTATCTCACCATGTTTCCATCTTGCTGTCATTTTTTAGTCTCCTTTTTTCTTCCTTTTTCCTGGTGTCAACCATATTGTTATCACTTTATGTAAATGCCCATAACACAATTTCAAAATCCCACCAAACTTGCCACCGAATTTTATTAACGTCAACTATTTACTTAGTCAAATATTTTAAGGTATAAGCTTCATTTATTTATTTATTTTTCATTTTTTTTTTCTTTGCAATGTACTTTTTTAATTTTTCTTCATTTTTTTTCTTCGTTTTTTTTTGAGGTTTTAAAACTTTTTTTTCGTCTTTATTTCTCATTTACTTTTTTCACTTTTTCATTTTTTTTTTTTCATATTCTTTCCTTTTCTTCTATGTACTTTTTTATTTCTTTTTTTCTTCATTTTTCAAAACTTTTTTTCTTTTTTTCTCATTTACTTTTCTCTTTTGTTTTCTTCTCTCATTTACTTTTCTACTTTTTTTCCTTCATTTTTTTCCTTCTTTGTTCTTTCTACTTTCTCTTCTTTTTCTTTTCTTCTTTCTTATTTATTTCCTTTTCTTCTTTTTCCCGTTTATACATTTCTTTTCTTTTTCTTTTCATACACACACACAAATGTTAAATATAACAATAGAATTACACACAATAATCCTCATTTGAGAGTGTGATTATATATATATATATATAATATCACACACACAATTTTCATAATGCATGTATGTGTGTGTATACATATTATTATAATATATTATCTTGATCTTTTGTTTCCCATTATTTTTTTTTTCTTGGTCTTTTTTCTACTTTTTCCTTTTCTATTTCCATTTCCATTTTTCTTTTTTATTCTCTATTTCTTCTTCTCTTTTCCATTATTTTTTTTTTTTCTACATTTTTTTTCTCTTCTTTTCTGTTTTTTTCTTTCTTTCTGCCACTTTTTTCTGATTTTCTTCGTTTATATTCCTCTTTTCAATTCCATTATATTTTTTTAATCCATTTTTCTTTTTTTTTTTTTTGTTTTTCATCTTTCTCTTTCTTTCTTTCACTTCACTTTTTTTCTTCCAATTTTCTTCCTCATCATTTCTTTCTTTCTTCTTCTCTCCAACCCATTTTTTTCTTTCCTTCTTTTTTTTTTTTTTTCAAGTTCATTTTTAAATGCTTAGGTTTTCATCATGCCTAGAAAATTTCAAATTAGAATATTTTTAATCATTTTTAAAGAAAGTCATTATCACAAAAAAAAAAAAAAGAAAAAAATGAAACATTTAAAAACAAAGTAAATGTTACCTCGATCAAATTAGACATTTTTAAAATTTGAAAAATAAAAATTAGAATATTTTTATTCATTTTTAAGAAAGTCATTACAAAAAAAATAAAAATAAAACATTTAAAAATGATAAAGTAATGTTACTCGATGAAATTAGACATAACAATGTCATGGTGAATCTAAAATCTTTTTTGAATTCATAAGACACCTTAGAATCTAAAACAATCTATTTAGATTGATAGGGTCTGATGTTTTACAGTGGAAAATACTGTGGAGAAGGTAGACAAACACAGAATGTTGGGTAATCTGAACATTAGCTAGATAATGATAGTAACCTCCCCTTGTTTATTTTACTTTGGGAGTCCATATGTTTTGGTCGGCTATTTTCATTTCACCGTAATCAATACACTGCATGTTTTAGCACGAAATATAATAAAATGTGTTCTTAATAACAATCAAGTTCATTTCAAATAATGCACAAGCACAATTAGAAAACATTTTTGATATTTTCGTGTTAAAACATGCAGTTGTATTGATTCGAACAAATTCGTATTTTCAGTGTAGATTTACGGAAATGAAAATGGCCAACCAAAACAGATGGCTTACTCAAAGTGAATAAACAAGGGAGGTTACTCTCATTTATGTAGCTAATGTTCAGATTACCGAATGTTGTACTGGATGGATGTTTATTATAGGTAGTGATGTCAACGTTATAACGTTTCTGTCTCTCAGACCTTCTTCAGGACAACGAACTGAGACCGAAACGTTATAACATCAACATCACTACCTATATAATAATTGTCCATCTTGTACAACATCCAGTGTTTGTCTACCTTTCTCACATACTGTCAGATTAATTTCCATTTTTTGCTCCAATGGAAATACTATAACCATCATTCTTAGATGTCCAAGAACGACTGAGGATTTATTGAGCACTAGCAAAAATACAATCTCCAGTTGTTACATAATCTGTGGGTTGCCTACAAATTATGACTATAGTGTATTTTAAAATAAATTCGTAAATGGAAAGTTACGATTGAATCATAGCATGCATTATAGAAGTGATTGACAACAGTTCACCTTTCACTGACCGAGCCACTGATTTCTCTTTGGTTAAAGGAAAAGCGTTTGAAGGAAACGGTGTTAGAGTAGTTAGAATATGGGAGTTAGTTGAACGGACCAGACAAGGCCAACCCCTTTTTATCTAATGGGTGCTAGAAGGCGGTGGCTGCGGGTCTACATGTCCTGGGAATGACGTTAAACTCTATCTGATGGTGAGGTTCCAGTTTTGGAGGTTTGGGGAATGTGGAACACCCCTTCATCACCATTGCTCCCTGGTCCATCTCTGACCCGGAGTGGTAGTACCTGTTAGGTCCCATCTATGGGTTAAATAGAAAAACATGAGTTTATAAACAAATGATTATCCATTAAGAATTGATTTATTTCAAAACTTTATCAGGCATTAAATGACCACTGAGGTTGATATGCTGTAAAACAAAACAAACCAAACAAACCAAACCATTGATTTCTGATTGGCTGAAGGAAAAGCGATATCCTTCTAGTTATGGGTTAGATAGTACTACTACTGTTCTTCTGCAAGGATGACTTTGGCATTAAATAACCCACAAAGTTTGATATGCCATTAAAGAAAGCAAACACTGTTATACACATCTGCTTTTTAGAATTGATATTAATCAAGTTGTGAGCACACGAAATCCTTACTCGGTTAATTTTATGAGAAAAGGGTTTTTCTTTCTTAATTGAATTTTATTAGATAAGATTTTAACAGAAGATAAAAGTTTATTTATATCAGGTGAAATGTTTATATAATTATGATGATATTAACGTTTCTTTTGTATCATGTGGAACATATTCAATTTGAAAATAAACTATCTCTCTCTATCCATATATATATCTGTGTGGAGGGGGGTTATATGTGGGGGTAATATATATATATATATAATATATATATATATATATGTTGTGTGTGTGTTTGTGTTTATGTAGGGGGTATATGTGGGTATATATATGTATACGTGTGTTTATATTATATATATATATATTGGTGTGTGTACGGTGTTTGTATGTGCGTGTGTGTGTACGTGTTTGTATGTGCGTTGTGTGTGTACGTTGTGTTTATGTGCGTGTGTGTTGTGTACGTGTGTTTATATATGTGTGTGTGTGTACATGTGTTTGTATGTGCGTGTGTGTATGTGTGTTTATATATATAGTGTGTGTACGTGTGTTTGTATGTGCATGTGTGTTTATATATTATGTGTGTGTACGTGTGTTTGTATGTGCGTGTGTGTATGTGTGTTTATATATATTATGTGTATGTGTGTGTGTTTATATGTACGTTGTGTGTGTTTGTGTTGTGTGTATATATGTAATATATGTATTATATATATTATATATATATAGCAACTACTTATATGTGTGTGTGTGTGTGTGTGTATATATATATATATATATATTATATATATATATATATAAAAGCAAAAGCAACTACTTACAATATTATGGTTACTAAATTTTCATGGTGAAAGAATATTCAAGATTTGTGTCTGAGATTGCTTCCACATGAAACGGTTTGTTTATATATATAATATATAATATATATATTAATATAGTTTGCATTATTTACTCAATGTCAGTGATAAATATGTAGATCTAGGTTTGAATAGGAAAGATACAATCCTTGGTGACTGTCAGTTTCTCACCTATTCACTCATCAGACTAAAAGATCTTCGTCTGATCATCACATAGGGAGACAGTCACTAAACTATTAAATAAAATGATAGGGAAAATGCTTCATCTAAAAAGCAACAATAATAAGATGGAATAAACTAGCAATGAAATAATTATTCCATATTATTATACTTTTCTTTATTTTCTACTAATATGAAAGGTAATACAGACACAGGATCAAGCCAAAAGATTTGAGTATCCGGATATGAGCTAAATTACATTTAGTGGTTATGTCCCAATTTCGAAGCTCTGGGGAATGTGGAGTATCCCTTCATCTCCATTACTCCCAGGTCCACTCTGACTCAGAATAGTAGTACCAGTTAGGGTCAATTTATGGGTTAAATACCCCATCAGAATGAATAAAACAAAATTATTCTTGGCATAAAATAACCCAACAAGGGTTGACATGTATAAATCCAAACCAAACAACCAATTCTGGAATTCTAGAGAGTGTGAAATACAAGTAAATAAGCAACAAGATATTAGGATTAATACGGAGGTCATATGAATACATGGATAAAGAAATGCTGAAAGATTTATTCATTGCATTGGTAAGACCTCATTTGGAATTTGCTAATGTGGTTTGGAGTCCAAGACTAATCAAGGACATAAAACTCATTGAGGGAGTTCAAAGGAGGCTACTAAAGTAGGAATGATTTAAAAAAACCTTTGTATGAAAAAAGACTTAGGAAGATTGACTTACCAAGTTTGGTTTATCGACGTACAAGAGGGGAGATGATTGAAGTCTACAAATATACCCATGGATTTTATTCAACGAACTTTGATCTACTAACACTTGCTCAAAATATCAATACCAGGGGTCGATAAAATTAAAACTCTTAAAAGAATTTTGTAAGCAAATGCAAGACAAAATTATTTTAGTAACAGAATGGTGAATACATGGAATAAACTCCCATCATCAATAGTGAATGCCCCATCTCTAAATTCCTTTAAGACAATGTTAGATAATCTGTGGAAAGAGTATGAATATTCTGTGGAATTAAAATGAATGTTTATAAGGAACAGCTGACAGGTCTCATACTTAATATACTAGCTGAAAAAATATATTATTTATTATAAATCTTTTAATGTTCCGTTAACCACAACGAACAAATGCCTATTTGTCCATCAGGTCACTATTCAGTGAATATAACTCTTTAATGACGAAACATTTTCTCTCACTTCTCTTGTTTAACTCTTTGCAGCCTCACAAGATTAAATTCTCTTTTATCTCCATTTTGAAATGTTCATATCAATGGTGGTGGTCACTTTGAATACCATCTTTTTATCTTCATATTAGAGAACAAAGCTTTATATTCTGTACCACCATCTTGTTTTTTTATCTTCTTATAGGATAGAGGTTTATACATACCACAATAAAGATGAGGACAACAGTCTGAAACATCAAAATTAATCACATCTAGCCTCATCTAAAAAAAATACAGACAAATAATCTACAAAACTTTTTTTCACTCCACTTCTGAAATATTGTTATATGTAAGTAAGTAAAGTCGACGGGGCAGCCTAAAGTCGGTATCAGCCAGTCAGCGAGGGAGTCTATCCCTTTTTCAATAGCGCTAGACCAAGGAGATTATTTTTAGCATCCGAGGTGGAGCGCCACACCTACCATCAGCTCCTTACTTTACCGCACAGATCCCTGTGCTACTCATACACTGAGTTGGCGGGGATCGGTATCGAACTAGGAACCTTGTGGTTTCTAGCTGAATGCTCTACCGACTGAGCTAACCCGGCCCCTGGTGGGGGACATTTTTAATGTTTGTATTTTTTATCTTCATATTAGAGCACAAAGCTTTATATTCTGTCCCGCCATTTTATTTAGTACCTATATTGATCGACAGATGGCAGCAGAGTAGTTCAAAATGGAAGAAAAAGAAGCAGGAAAAAAAGTGCCTCAAAGAGTTACAGCTCATTAATTGATTGAATTTATTTTTAAAAGTTTGAAAATGTTAATATATAAAATGCCAAAATGTTGATGTAAGAATGTAAGGGAAAAAAGTCAGTAACTGGCTGAATCATTTTGAATATTTTGATGTATTCACTCTTATATAAACTAGCAAATATATGCACCATACATAGGGTGCAAGTATTTATGTTTTAATATAATAAAATATCATATTAAATTAGAAAGGCTAATGAAACTGAATAAAAATGCAGATAAAAATATTTGGAACAGAGGGGGTATGATTGAAAAATAGAACAACTTTGAAACTAACTCTTCCATCATTTCCATTACCCCGTCTTTCATTGGTAAATTTTCTTAATTTAACTATTTTGTTAAAATAGGAATTAAAGAATAAAATTACAGATATTTCTTCTTGTTAATGGATTTCTTTTAAGATTTATCCCCGGGATTTTTGCTCATATTCAATAAGATAAAACCAAACAATTAGAAATCAATAATACTGAGCATATATTTATTAAAATCAAATTTTTAAGATCAATATGCAAATTAGCCTTCCCATTCACACTGTGAACCGCTATTTTGTTGTATATATATATATATATATTTACCAACTCCTCCGCAGGAGCAGGATACAACACAAGGTCAATTTCTTAAGCGAAGTTCAACAGGTTTGAATTCAGAGTTTTCCTTCTCCTAGACTGGTTACCTAGCCATGGTTAAAGAACCCAGTCTGCCCTGCTATTTACCCATAGCTGGAGAGAGAGTAGGATTCATACCTTTCCCAAGGGTATTAGCGCAAAGTGAAATGCAATTACCACATCCAGGATTTGAACTCGGGGCAACGAGTCCATTTCCCATGACTTTAACCGTTGCACCACGCGCTTCCTACTTTTTGTTGTAGATATAAATACAATTGCGTGTTATTAGTACGTAGATATGGTCAACAGTATTAATGATGTAAAACAATTTTATTAATAATTGAAGTTTAAATAAAAAATAAAATCATGGAGAATGTGACGTAAATAACTAAGGGAATTGTGACAGGAGTAGTGATATAGTTTCGGTTACAGACAGACAAACCCACAATCTCCATTATAATAAGATATAAATGATTTATATTCTGTTTAACCATTTTGTTTGAGTTTTAATTTGTTTTAAGCCTGGAAGATTACTCAGCTTCGTTTTAGGGATGGGGAGGTGGTCTATCCCCTAAACAGCACCTTCCCCCTTGTCTAAAAGAGTTAAGGGCTGGCTTGATTGCATGGCCAGCACCTCAGGTGTCCCCAAAGAGGAATGCCGGCAAAACTCTAATTTTTTTGCAATGCCCCCTAGGCTGCTTGCATCCTTCCTTCCTTCCTTCCGGGCGCCCCACTTTAAACCGACTTTGTGTCACACATCTCTTCGCCCTGGCGTAGTAGTTATCATCTTAAGAAATAAACACTCTAATCTGAGTTCAAATCCTGGATTATTTAGTTTGCATTTCACTTCATGCTAATGCCCTTGTAAAAATTCATGTTTTCTACACTCAGCTAATGGTAAATAGTAGGGCAGACTGGGTTATTTATAATGTTGATTATCTGTATGTCTGTAACCAAAACTACCTCACCACCAATGTCACAATTCCCTTAGTTATTTGTGTCATATTCTCAATGGTTATTAAATAATCAGTATTTAATCTTAATTAGCATTATTCATTAACAATGTCTCTATTAAAGGTCTAGTCGAGATAGATTTGCCTCAAAACAGCCCCTATTATTAATGTGTTTAAAATGTGTTATATATCATTAAGAAATGAGTGTTTACATAGTATATGGTGTGAATAATTTGTATACCAGTTTTAATAATCTGTACTATCTGCTTGGAAATGTAGCACCCATATTAACAAGGCAAGGTTTTTTTTTATTTGTTTTTTTATCCCTTTTATATTTGATTAAGTGAATTTGAAAATATTTCTTATAAAATTATCAATATTTCTGAAGTTATATGGGTTTGAAATTCATTCTGTTATTATTATCTGGAGTATTCTCAGTATAGGCATTAAATACACACACACACACACACACACACACATATATATATATATATATATATATATATATATATATATATATATATATAATCTAAAAAGTTTATTATACGTAGAGCTCTTTTTAGTGATTTAAAGATTCACTTTATTTATACATACTGGATCATACAATAATAATACAGTGTATCTTAGAAATCACATATAGAATCATCCCTTACTACCAAGTTTTGGATACCTCTCATCTATATATACTATATATATATATATATATATATATATATATACTTGAAATCATATGATTATTGATATTAGATAAGAATACTTGAAAAGATACAATTGTTAAAAAAACAAAAAAGAACACTGAAGAGACAACTATATAAAAAATATAGATTGTACAATGAACACAATTCCCTAACCTCTAAGCATAAAATAATGATAGATGGGTTAAAATCGATCAACTAGTAAAGATAATGATAATGCTTCATCAAAAAGCAACAATAATAAGATGGAATAAAACTAGCAATAAAATAATAATAATAATAATAATAATAATAAGTGAAAATGCTTCATTTAAAAAGCAACAATAATAAGATGGAATAAAACTAGCAATAAAATAATGATAATAATAATAATAATAAGTGAAAATGCTTCATTTAAAAAGCAACAATAATAAGATGGAATAAAACTAGCAATAAAATAATGATAATAATAATAATAATAAGTGAAAATGCTTCATTTAAAAAGCAACAATAATAAGATGGAATAAAACTAGTGGAAATGTCTTTCAAGTTATATTTTGTACAATATTGAAGATTCATTATTAAAAAAAAAGAAGCAATCTTGTTATTTAACAAAAGCATTTCTGTTCTCCAACAGCCCCCCTCCCCGCCCGCCCCCGTGCCTCTAACCATTTCCTTCAAGAATCTTGATACTTAAATACTACTTGACAGTCCTTTTTCTAAATGCTTGCAACTACTAATGTTTTCATGAATGAGTCTAATATATAAATATATATATATGTTTTTTTTTTTTTTTTTTTTTTCAAAGGAGTCTTACAAAAAGTGCTCTTGTGGGGGTGGCTGACCTAAACGCAAACTTTATATTTAGATATCAGTAATCAGATTCCTATCAAGTTAGATGGCCTATCTTTCGTAAAATTCCTTTCGCACCGCCCGAAGAATCCTAAATACTTCATCTTTGACACACCGTGTGTGTGCGTGTACATTTTATGTGTGTGTGCATTAGGGTAGGTTGATTTTTCACTTTTTTTAAAAATATCAAATTCTCTCAAACAGTAGAAGTTGTATGTTGCTATAATGAATACTAATACAGATTTCACTTCCTCATCACTGGAAT
>CM042178.1:8506297-8531830 GCA_023376005.1 Doryteuthis pealeii
CAGTATGATAATTCAATTATTACAACATTTGATATGTTTACTAAAGAGCTATTGCAAAATAGTTCAATATGTAAAAATTATAATAATCTTGATTTAACTCTCTTATTATTTCTTTTTATTTCTTTCTTTCCTTCCTTCTTTTTATTTTTTCATCATGTTTGATAGAACCAGATTTACGTTATCGCTTTTTTTTTTTAGTAACAAGAAGTTAACCAAAAAGTTTACAAATACCAGAAATTTTGTGTAAAATATTCAAAATAATCATTTAATTAATAATTAATAGATAACGCAACATTTTATTTGAGGGGAACAGAACTACATTTCCATTTCAAATTGTTTTATTTTTTTTTTACTTCTTAAATAAAATTGATGAATTTACTTACTAATACAAACCCTCTGACTCTTACTTGGGCTAGATGGGCGGTCGGAGAGGCCCCTTCTGATCAATTGGCTGGTGACGTTGTTGAGATTATCTTCCCATTGGCCTGGAAGAGTTATCTTCCTGCTGGGTTTCTGAACCGACCACCAGGGAGGTCTGGTATTTAAGCGCGGGTTTTGAAACTCCCTGCCTCTTTTCTACCACTTCTTGTAGGTACCCACATGGGTTAGACACATTGTTACACCCTTCTCGGTGGGGGCTTCGGCCCCTCATCACTAGTAAGTGATTTTTAATGTATGGACTCTCCAGTCCTTTAATCTCTACTGTTGTATGTTCATGTACATGTATTTCATTGCTACTGTATCTTGTCGTATAAATGTGCTGTTTATTATATAAAATGTTATGTCCAACACCACGTGTCGGAGTTATATGTTCGTGTATTAACCATGAATCTTACAACGTCAAGCCCTAGCACCTATATGATTGCTCTGCCCCTATTGCCCTTATGGTAAGCCCCAACCCCTTTTTATCATATGGGTACTAGAAGGCGGTGGCTGAGGTCTTCATGTCCTGGGAATGACATTAAACTCTATCTGATGGTGAGGTTCCAGTTTTGGAGGTTTGGGGAATGTGGAGCACCCCATCATCACCATTGCTCCCTGGTCCACTCTGACCCGGAGTGGTAGTACCTATTAGGGTCCCATCTGTGGGTTAAATATAAAACCATGTGTTTATTAAAAAAAAACTGAGTATCCATTAAGAATGAATTTATTTCAAAACTTTGTCAGCATTAAATGACCCACACCCCTGAACTGAATTGTTAACTCCCACCCCCTCACGCAAAATCTTTCAAAAATTAATTTTTACACCACCCAGAGTGCGTTTTTTTTGTTTTTTTTTTTTTTTTTGCTAGTTATATTAATAATAATAATTTGTGTCTTTTCTGCTTTGTTTCAGATGACCAACAGAGATGCTCCTACCACCACTCAACAAGCCGGAAGTGCTGGAGGTGACCCAGCCTACGCAAGGCCCCAAAAGAATAGGAGCCCCGTCGGGGCAGCCACACCAGCCACTGCTGTCAACATGGGAAGTGGCGGTGCCGCCGCCGCCCATGGAGACCAACTGGACAGTATGTTGGGCAGTTTACAATCTGATATGAATCGACAGGGAGTCAGTACCAAGACCAAGGGACTTTGTGCTGCTTGTAACAAACCCGTTGTTAGTCAGGTGAGTAGTAATGCTCAGGTCGAATGTTGTTGGTAGATCCGGGGGAGAGGTTGAAAATGAGTGTAACAGCAAAATAAGCCTAATATGGCATGCTAGAGCATTGTATTAAAGAAAGACATGTTTTGTCTGGGGAAATATTGGGATATTATGAGGATTATTAATCTGGGTATGTCCAAAATCATATTTAAAAATTTATTTGTTTTTACAGCCTCTAAAATTAAAAATCATTGTCCAATGCATTTTCATAATAAAAATCATTGTCCAATGTCATTGTCCAATGCATTTTCATAATAAAAATCATTGTCCAATGCATTTTCATAGTAAAAATCATTGTCCAATGCATTTTCATAGTAAAAATCATTGTGGTAAAAATCATTGTCCAATGCATTTCATAGTAAAAATCATTGTCCAATGGCCATAGTAAAATCATTGTCCAATGCATTTCATAGTAAAAATCATTGTCCAATGCATTTTCATAGTAAAAATCACAATGCATCATAGTAAAATCATTGTCCAATGTAAAAATCATTGTCCAATGCATTTTCATAATAAAATCATTGTCCAATGCATTTTCATAGTAAAAATCATTGTCCAATGCATTCATAGTAAAAATCATTGTCCAATGGTAAAAATCATTGTCCAATGCATTTTCATAATAAAAATCATTGTCCAATGCATTTTCATAGTAAAAATCATTGTCCAATGCATTTTCATGTAAAAATCATTGTCCAATGATGCATTTTCATAATAAAAATCATTGTCCAATGTAAAAAATCATTGTCCAATGCATTTTCATAATAAAAATCATTGTCAATGCATTTTCATAGTAAAATCAATGCATCATAGTAAAAATCATTGTCCAATGCATTTCATAATAAAAATCATTGTCCAATGCATTTTCATAGTAAAAATCATTGTCCAATGCATTTTCATAGTAAAAATCATTGTCCAATGCATTTTCATAATAAAAAATTGCATGCATTTTCATAGTAAAAATCATTGTCCAATGCATGATCATTGTTGTAAAAATCATTGTCCAATGCATTTCATAAAAATCATTGTCCAATCATTTTCATAGTAAAAATCATTGTCCAATGCATTTTCATAGTTAAAATCATTGGATGCATTTTCATAATAAAAATCAGTCCAATGCAATGATCATTGTATGTAAAATCATTGTCCAATGCATTTTGGAAAAATCATTGTCCATGCATTTTCATAGTAAAAATCATTGTCCAATGCATTTTCATCATAGTAAAAATCATTGTCCAATGCATTTTCAATAAAAATCATTGTCCAATGCATTTCTGTCCAATGCATTTCATATAAAAATCATTGTCCAATGCATTTTCATTGTAAAAATCATTGTCCAATGCATTTTCATTTGTCATCAAATCATTGTCCCCAATGCATTTTGCATCATTGTAAAAATCATTGTCCAATGCATCATGTTTTCAAATTTTCATTGTCCAATGCATTTTCATAAAAATCATTGTGTTAATTGTCCAATGCATTTTCATAGTAAAAATCATGTCCAATGTGTTTTCATAGTAAAAATCATTGTGCATTTTCATAATAAAAATCATTGTCCAATGCATTTTCATAATAAAAATCATTGTCCAATGCATTTTCATAATAAAAATCATTGTCATTGTCCAATGCATTTTCATAGTAAAAATCATCCAATGCATTTTTAAAAATCATTGTCCAATGCAATGCATTTTCATAGTAAAAATCATTGTCCAATGCATTTTCATAAAAAATCATTGTCCAATGCAATCATTGTCCAATGCATTTTCATTAAAAATCATTGTCCAATGCATTTTCATAATAAAAATCATTGTCCAATGCAAATCATGCATTTATAAAATCATTGTCCAATGCATTTTCATAATAAAAAATCATTGTCCAATGCATTTTCATAGTAAAAATCATTGTCCAATGCATTTTCATAATAAAAATCATTGTCCAATGCATTTTCATAGTAAAAATCATTGTCCAATGCATTTTCATAGTAAAAATCATTGTCAATGTCAAAAATCATTGTCCAATGCATTTTCATAGTAAAAATCAAATGATCATGTCCAATGCATTTTTCATAATAAAAATCATTGTCCAATGCATCATTTCAATATATAAAAATCATTGTCCAATGCATTTTCATAGAAAAATCATTGCATTTTCATAATAAAAAATCATTGTCCAATGCATTTCATAATAAAAATCATTGTCCAATGCATTTTCATAGTAAAAATCATTGTCCAATGCATTTTCATAATAAAAATCATTGTCCAATGCATTTTCATAGTAAAAATCATTGTCCAATGCATTTTCATAAAAATCATTGTCCAATGCATTTTCATAATAAAAATCATTGTCCAATGCATTTTCATAGTAAAAATCATTGTCAATGCATTTCATCATTGTCCAATGCATTTTCATAGTAAAAATCATTGTCCAATGCATTTTCATAGTAAAAATCATTGTTGTCATTTTCATAAAAATCATGTCCAATGCATTTTCATAATAAAAATCATTCCAATGCATTTTCATAATAAAAATCATGTCCAATGCATTTTCATATAAAAATCATTGTCCAATTTCATAGTAAAATCATTGTCCAATGCATTTCATATAAAAATCATTGTCCAATGCATTTTCATAATAAAAAATCATTGTCCAATGCATTGTCCAATGCATTTTCAAGTAAAATCATTGTCCAATGTATAAAAATCATTGTCCAATGCATTTTCATAGTAAAAATCATGTCCAATGCATTTTCATAATAAAAATCATTGTCCAATGTCCAATGCATTTTCATATAAAAATCATTGTCCAATGCATTTTCATAATAAAATCATTGTCCAATGCATTTTCATAATAAAAATCATTGTCCAATGCATTTCATCATTGTTGCATTTTCTAAAAATCATTGTCCAATGCATTTCATAAAAAATCATTGTCCAAGCATTTTCAAAATCATTGTCCAATGCATTTTCATATAAAAATCATTGTCCAATGCATTTTCATAATAAAAATCATTGTCCAATGCATTTCATAGTAAAAATCATTGTCCAATGCATTTTCATAATAAAAATCATGTCCAATGTCAGATTCTCTCTTGTTTAATTTTGTTAAATTATATAAAAGTCTTATTAATTCTTTTTCATTTTTCCTGTTTTCAACAGATGATTACCGCCCTTGGCAAAGTTTGGCATGTGGAACATTTCACTTGTGCTCATTGTAAAATGACCCTTGGAACTATGAGTTTCTATGAACGGGAAAGCAAGGCTTATTGTGAACAAGATTACCACAACCTCTTTGCCCCACGCTGTGCCTACTGCAGTGGGCCTATTACTGATGTAAGTAAAAAAAAAAATTATCTCAATTCTCTTCTCTATTTTCTCTTTAGGCTTTTCTTTCATTGCTTTCTGTTAAATATAAAGAAAAGCTAAGAGGTCCAGAAGAAAGCAGTGGCAACAAAACATCGGCACATCAACATCTTCAGGGACAGCCTTCACATGCGACATCTGTGATCAAGAATGTTTTTCGAACATTGGACTTCACCGTCAAAGGAGGCGCTGTAACTTCAGGAGCACAAAAACTATATTATAGTCTTTCGAGACTGAAATGCCAAGAATATAAAGAAACAATAGGAAGAGTTTGCCTCGTAAATTTTATATGATCAGCTAGTACATAATTATATGTTTAATGTTTTTACTATTATTATTATTATTATATGCTTTCATTAGTTCTCGGGCAATGTCTTGGTACTTATTTAGTTTTTGATTTTCCTTTCCTTTGATTTTGTCCCGCTGGGCAGCAAAACACTGTAAATCATAGCAACTCATTTTTTTTTAAATATTGACTTAGTACATTAAAACTGGTTTAAATCCTTGAATATAACAATGAATAATAATTTTGTGGGGTCCGCGTCCACGCTGAAATTCTTGTTTTTATCATCAAGATATTAATTTTAAAAAAAATCATTTTGACACCAAATTGAAGTAGTTTTTTTGGGGGTTGGGGAGTACACATTTTTTTTTGGGGGGGGCGGGGTGCATTGGGGAGTACAAAATTTTTTGGGGGGTGCATTAGGGGAGTACAAATTTTGAAGATGGTAAAAGAATAGACGGGTCAAAATTTAGTAATAGCAGTACAAAACACCTATCCCCTTTTCACTAGTGCTAGACCAAGGAGATTATTTTAGCGTCTGAGGTGGAGCGCCACACCTACCATCAGCTCCTCACTTTACCGCACCGATCGCTGTGCTACTCATACACTGAGTTGGCAATGGCTGGTATCGAACCAGGAACCTTGTGATTCCTAGCACCCTGACCCAAAGTGGGGATACTGTTAGGGTCCATCTATGGATTAAATAGAAAAAAATGATTTATTTTTAAAATGAGTTTTAAAAAAATTTGAATACCCCTCAAGACTTGATAAATAATAATAAACTCTCCCTCCAGCTATGGTAAATAGTCTTTAACCTTGGTTAGCAACCGGTCTAGGAGAATGAAAACTCTGAATTCAAACCTGTTGAACTTTGCTTAAGAAATTGACCTTGTGTCACATCCTGCTCGTGCGGAGGGGTTGGTATATATATATATAAATAAATCTAAATGTTATCAACATAAAATAACCCAATAGGGATTGACATGCCATAAAATCCAACCAACCAACTCCATCTCAAATGTCCTGAGTTTAGTAGTCAATATCTTATGAACAAAATTATTTTGACCGACTTGTTTTTGGTTGTTAAATAGAAATTTCTGTTCATATTGAAGTATTTAAATGTGTGAGTTATTTAACTTTTCTAAGTTTTAACAACAGCAACCATTTAATATTATTTATTACTAGAAGCAGCTACCCGGCATTACCTGGGTAGTGGGTAGGTAAAAAAATCCATGATTACTGAATCACGAGTTGGATCTTCGCAGGATGCCCCATTAAAATCCCCATGTAAAAAAATAAAGATCCTGCGTTGATTCAGCTACTCTGAAAAGAAAAATTAATGTCTACTATTTAAAATATTAAATGCAAAAAAAATTCTATACTGTTATTCTTTAAATTATATTTTTTAATTATCTTCACGAATATAAATCAAACCTTTGTTATTTTTGCTCAAAAAGCAAGATTGGTGATAGTGAATGTGTATATATATTTACTTTGTCGTTAATTGTTTTATTTTCATAGTTTCCTCCGGACATACATACACACAAACTGCCCTTTATATATGTATAGATTACAAGCAAAAAAAAATACAAAATGTCCTCCAGTAGATGTACAATTTGATTTTTGATAGATATTGCCTGAGGGGGTGGGGAGTTAAAATTCAATGTCAGAGGGTTTGTATCATAAGTAAGTAAAATCAACAAATTTATTAAAGGAATAAAAATAAAATAAAATAAAAAGCAACAATAAAACACCTGCCAGGCTATGTAAAATTGAATTTTTGAAAGATATTGCTTGAGTGGGGTGGGGAGTTAAAAATTCAATGTCAGAGGGTTTGTATCATAAGTAAAATCAACAAATTTATTAAAGGAATAAAATTTAAAAAAAAAAACAATTTGAAATGGAAACTTAGTTCTGTCCCCCCTCAAAAATAATGTTGCATGCATCTATTAATCAAATAATTACTTTGAATATTTTACACAAAATCATAGGTATTTATTTATTTAAACTTTTTAGTTAAACTCTTGATACTGAAAAAAATGACTATTGTTTGTGAATAATTTTTTCGTAAAACTCTATACGTTAAATATATATTAAAATAGAACAAACTATTTATAAATATATGATACCGAGCATGTATTTATTAAAACTTGTTTTAAAAAACAATAAGTTTGCAGACTCAAATTTTTAGTGTATACAATACAAGGTTGTTTTTTATTCTATGTATTGACGATTTTGGGTAATGTAACATAAGCACTGACATAGTTTCGGTTACAGATAAATAGAGACTGAATCTCCATTATTAATAGATTTTTAGTATTTTTTCAAATTTTAATTGATATTCTTTTGATATCTTAATGTTTTTTAATTCAATTTTAATTGATATTTTAATGATACTTTAATTGATATTTTTTATATCTTAATGTTTTTTTAATTCAATTTTAATTGATATTTTAATGATACTTTAATTGATATTTTTTATATCTTAATGCTTTTTTAATTTCATTTTAATTGATATTTTTTACATAAATGATTCCTTGTAAAAGAAGTTTTAAACCTTTCTTTGAATTAACAATAACATAAATTATTTTTTTTTAAATCTTTTCTTTTTTCTTCTTTCTTTCTTTCAGAAATGTGTGACTGCCTTGGACAAGACGTGGCACCCAGAACATTTCTTCTGTGGATTTTGCGGCTGCAACTTTGGAGACCAAGGATTCCATGAACGGGACGGACAAGCATACTGCAGGTCACTAACTCATCCATAATCTTGTTCTGAGTGTGTGTGTTTGGGGGGGGGGGGTGCATTCATGATTCTACATGCTCAATCCAATTCTATTACTAATTACCTTTCCTGACCATTGACAATCCCTTTCTTCCTGATTTTCAATATTGCTGTTGGCATCCTTTCATCTGCAAAAGATGATGGAGTAGTGTCCAAAAGTTTTGTTTTTTTTAATAATAGCCTTATCTTAGCAGTAACACATTAATTCCTGACCACTGACAATCCCTTTCTTCTTGATTTTCAATATATTTCTCTATCAAAATTATTAGTAATGCATTTACATAATATAGAGAATAGCCCTATCTTACAGGTAACACATTAATTCCTGACCACTGACAATCCCTCTTTTCCTGATCTCAATTGAATTTTATATTAAAATCATTTGTAATACTATCAATTATAGCTACTAGCAAGAATTTGCGCCTTCCAGGCATAAATATCTATTTTTTAATGTAATGAAATGTATTAAATTAGAAAGAGTAATGAAATTAAATAAGAACACATATAAAAAGATTACTCTTATTTTAATTATATTTTAATTGGTTTCTATATAAAAATCATTCATAGGATTGATTTTAATATGTTGGAGAATAAAACAATAATATTAGAGATCAAAAGCACCTAGTAATTATTTATTAAATTTGGTTTTGTTAAAACCAGTATGCAAATTAACTATACCATATATTATGTAAACCTTTATTTCTTAGAGATCGTATAAGACATATTGCAGGATTTTAAATGCACTAATAACATGGGTTGTTTTGAGGCAAATTTAACTCGGGTTTTCATCGAGACATCATTGATAAATAAGATTTATTCTATGTATTAATGATTTTGACTATGAATTAAATACTCATTTATAAACTTATGCAATTCCTGAGGGTGTTATGACGTAAGCAGTGATGTTTCAGCACAGGTATTTAAGTTTTAATATAATCAAATATTATATTTAATTAGAAAAACTAATGAAATCAAATACAAACACAGCAAAGATTACACTTATTTTTACTTAATTTTAATTGATTTCAATATAGAATATAACGTATATATATATATATATATATATATATATATATATATATATAAAAAAGTAATTGGTAATTTGCTTGAAGCATTGTTAAGTATGTTATAATATATTAATAATTTGAAGGCAATTACAATGCATATAAAAAATAAAAACAAAACAATGTTATTTTTTGTCTTATCGATTTTCAAAGAAAACTTTATCTTCAGAGACAAATATCAGAAATATTTCTGATATTTGTCTCTGAAGATAAAGTTTTCTTTGAAAATCGATAAGACAAAAAATAACATTGTTTTGTTTTTATTTTTTATATGCATTGTAATTGCCTTCAAATTATTAATATATATATTATATATATAACATAAATAACTAAGGTAATTGTGACGTTGATGGTGACATAGTTTTGGTTACAGACAGACAGAAACACAATTTCCATTATACGCTTTTAAACTTGTCTTTTTTTGTATTTGATTTTAGGGAGGACTTCCTGAAGATGTTTGCACCAAAGTGTGGTGGCTGTGGTCAACCTATAAACGATAGTTATATTTCTGCTTTAAACAGACATTGGCACCCTGAGTGCTTCGTCTGCTGGGTAAGTTTCCTTTATCCAATGCATTTCTATTGTAAAAATCATTGTCTAATACACTTCTATAGTAAAACATTAGAAATAATTTCTAATGCATTTGTTTTGTCTATTAACTATTTGCCTACTTTAAGCCTACTTTTTATCATATGGGTGCTAGAAGGCAGTGGCTGAGGATCTACATGTCCTGTGAATGACGTTAAACTCTATCTGATGGTGAGGTTCCAGTTCTGGAGGTTTGGGGAATGTGGAGCACCCCTTCATCACCATTGCTCCCTGGTTCACTCTGACCCGGAGTGGTAGGGTCCCATCTATGGGTTAAATAGAAAAACATGAGTTGATAAACAAAATTGTATTATGCATTAAGAATGACATTATTTCACAACTTTGTCGGCATTAAATGACCCACTGAGGTTGATATGCCGTAAAATAAACCAAACCAAACCAAACCAAATCCATGATTTGGCATTAATGACCTGAAAGAGGGTTGATATGCAATTCAACAAATAAACCAACCAAAACCAGATACCTCAACAGCTTTTAGCCATTTGTGTTTCTGAATGTAAAGTGAGGGATCATTTTGGTTCTATAACCAAGTTGTAAACTGATCCCCCATTTCTTGAAACTTATCAAAATGACTTGATTCGGCATTAAATGACCCGAAAAGGGTTGATATGCCGTAAAACAAAACAACCAGCCTGTTCAACAAATAAACCAACCCAAACCAGATATCTCAACAGCTTTTAGCCATTTGTGTTTCTGGATGTAGTGAGGGATCATTTTGGGTTTATAACCAAGTAGTAAACTGATCCCCCATTTCTTGACTATAGTTAGAAACATAGAAATTATCAAAATAACATGATTTGACATTAAATAACCAGAAAAGGGTTGACTTGCCATAAAACAAAATAACCAACCTGTTCAAAAAATAAACCAAACGAGATACCTCAACCATGTGTTTCTGGATGTAAAGTGAGGGATCATTTTGGTTTTATAACCAAGTAGTAAACTGATCCCCCATTTCTTGAAACTTATCAAAATTACTTGATTCACAAATAGCCTGTTCAACAAATAAACCAACCCAAACAAGATACCTCAGCAGCTTTCAGCCATTGTATTTCTGGATGTAAAGAGGGATCATTTTTGTATTATAAACAAGTTATAAACTGATCCTCCATTTTTTGATCGCATTAGATTTATAAATAGTTATGCTTTGTGGTTCTTCAAAAGAGGGTTCCTACTAGATCACCAAAGTTAAGCAACCTGCGTCCTTTATTTATTAAATGACTTGATTTGGCATTAAATGCCCTGAAAAGGGTTGATATACCATAAAACAACCATTGTTATTACCTCGATTCTTTCGATTTTTTCAACTTTGTTTTTTTTGTTTTTTCTTCTTCTTCTAGGACTGCCAAAGACCATTTGGCAACATGAGCTTTTTTGATCATGATGGCCTTCCATACTGTGAGCAGCACTATCACGCAAAACGTGGTTCACTGTGCGCAGATTGTCAGCAACCGATAACAGGACCCAGCATCATTGCAATGGGACGCAAGTTCCACCCGAAACACTTCACGTGTGCCTTCTGTCTAAAGCAGCTCAACAATGTCACCTTTAAGGAGCAAAATAACAAGCCTTATTGTCACCCTTGCTTCAGCAAACTGTTTGCAGGGACAAAAATGATGGATTAAGTCCTCTTCTCTTTCTTCTCTTTTTTTTTTTTTTTTCGACAGTAAACTTCTTTGTCTTGGATAACAATTGAATGAAAATTGTAGAAACACACAAAAACATAAGCATGCATTCATTCAAATGTTCTTTTTTATCTCCTAGTGTGAAGAGTTACATTTTTTTTTTTTCTGAAAGAATTGATATGTCTGCCATTAAAATTGTAAGTTTTTTTGTTTTTTTTAAAACAAAATGGCCTCTTATTTTTTTGTGTTTTTTTTTTTTTTTTTTTTTTTTCTTTTGGCAAAAATTAATTTTTTCAATAAGTAAAAAAAAATTGTTTTTATAAAAACAACAAAAAAATATACATCAATTTTTTTTTAATTTTTTTTTTTAAATTTTATTTGGGGGTCAATAAGCCTGAAATATATTCTATCATTTTTTTTTTTTTTTTTTTTTGCGTCCTTGTCACTGCAAATTTTTTCGAATCTATATAAGCTTTACAGGAAATCTTTTTAAAAAATTAACAAAAAAAACAAAACAAAAAAAAGACAGAAATGAATGAAATAATTGCAATACCTCAAAATTCATCCTTTTAGTTCAGTCGGTCGAGCATCCACCTCGTAACTCAGCGCATGAGTAGCACAGCTTGGGTAATCTGATCTGTGCTGTAAAGCACCTGGGAGCTGATGGTAGGTGTAGCACTCTACCTCAGAAAAAAAACAACAATTTTTCCTGGTATAGTGCTAGCAAAGAGGGGATAGACTCCCTCGCAGTTCGAAAATAGACTGCTCTGCTGACTGTATGTTTTTTTTTTTACTACTCTCAAATTAACAGCACATTGTTTGTTGCAGTGTTTTTTTATGAATGAACAAAAAAAACTTTTCTTTTTTTTTTTTTAATTTCTAATAATCTTCCACAATAAATGTGATTGATAATATAATCTCAGCCTTTTTGAAATAAAAAGAAGACGAAAAATAATTAATAACAATTTTTAAAAAGAAGAAAAAAAAACCCGAAAAAACCCTAGAAGTTTAGCTGTCGGCATCTTCACATCCCCAATATATGCCGAGATAAAAAAAAAAAAAAAATAAATAAATAACACCTAAATCGCTGGCATTAAAAATAGTCAAACAGTGTCGGGGCAAAAATAATCGGGCGGTCGATATTGTTATTTCATTATTGATCTGCCCCGTAAAATCTGCCCCATCCAACCCCAGATTTGTACATTAAAATCTAAGAACGGCAGAAGGCAGAAAAATTATGTATTCAAAAAAAAAAAAAAATTAAATAGATAAATGAATAAAATAAAATATGATAAATAAATGAATAAATAAAATGAAATAAAAGTGTCTAAAAAGTTGCTTCTTAAATTTCATTAATTTCAAATGAAATTAATTCAAACTGTATATACTCGCGTGTAGGTCAGCATAATTCTTAGACCCAAGAATTACACATCGGAGGAGGATTAGATGATTGACATGAAATAACCTTTGGATGACCTACTTTCCAGTTACACACACTGTGGGGAAAAAAGGCTCAAAGTTTAGCTTAGCTTAGCTTAGTCAGTTAGGTCAAAGACATCTTGATTTAAAAAACGTACTGGCTTTGTCTCTGCTGTGGTTGAAGAAGTTCTGGTTCTAAATAAAAATGCAATTTTTTTTTTAAGATAGATAAAATTAACAATAAATTTAAAAAAGTAAATATCGCCTTCTTAAAAATTGCAGATTAGCCCCGTGCTCCTCCTCCTCCACGCACTATGGGGCAGTATCATCTATATTTGAAGACTCCCACCCTAAATGAAAGGGTTTTGACTACCTATGTGTGAGATTGAGTTACGTGTAAGAGTATATTAAAAATAAAAAAACGTTGTTGTTGAAAGACTGAAAAAAAAAAAAAACATGGCCACCAATAATAAAGAAGAATGTTTGCTTTGTTTTTTTTTAAAACATTTTTTTTTTCTTTGGGAATTGAAAGAAAAAGAGGAATAAAAACACCAATAGTAATTCAAATAAACTGTTTTTCATATTTGGTATAAAACAAAATAACTTTCCTTTGTACCCTGAAGCCCCCAACCCCCTGCTAACCCCACCCCCACCCCTAACAACAACAAAAAGAAAAATACTTTAAACCACCCAGATTTGAACTAAACATTTTTTTTTTTAAATTGAAAACAAATAAAAGTCAAACTAAAAAAAAAATCTCTTCTCTATATCAACCATCCGGATATTAAAAAAATTTTTTTTTTTTTTAAAAATGGAATAATGCCAGTGTCCTCTCGTCATTCTCTTTCTAACCCCACCCTGAAGTTACCCTATGGGTATCAATACATCTGTGGTACCCTGCTGCTGGTGTGCCAAAAGGCCCACTTGTTATTATTTTTTTTTCTTTATAATTAGTCTGTTATTCCCTCCCTTACAACTGCTGGTTACCCTCCCCTATCCACCTACAATATTTCTTTTTCTTCCCCCGTAGACCTCCCACCCATTTCTGCAACTCTTTCTTTTTGTGGACACGGTTAAAGATGGTGATGTACTGACTTGAAAAAAAAAGAAATTTTTTTTTTTTTTTTTCATTATTATAATAATTTTTTTATAACCTCCCCCCCCCGCCTATCTTCTTTCAAATAAACAACAAATCCCCGTTTCCAAATTTAAAAAAAAAAAATCCCTGTTTCAAAGTTAAAATGGAAAGCACTCTTTCTTTTATTTATTTTTTATTTTTTTGTTTAACCCTCTCTTTCTCTAATGTATATGCTTGAAAAAAAATTCACAATAAAGAAAAACCACAAACTGTTTTTGTCTGCCTTTTCTTTTTCTTTTTTCTTTTTTTTTTATTTGTTCAGCATGAGAAATAAAAAGTCTTGGAGTAAAAAGGGCTAAGAGACTTTTTTTGGCGCCAAGAATTCAGGTGGGGGGGAGGGTGCACGCTCAGAGGGTTCTTCTGGTCTGAAACCTTCTGGGAGATTGTTACTTTTTGTGTCTTTTATTTATTTATTTTTTTATTTAATTTGGTTCAAGAATTTTGCTGTTTGTTTGGGTTTTTTTTCACTGGGGAGGCTTTTTAATGTTTAGAGAGAATTCTTTAGGCTTTTTTTTTTTTTTTGACTAAGTAGTCAATCACAGACACCTGCTTTCTAGAGAACTTACCAAGATCAAATGGTCAATAGAGAAAGATGTTATCAGCATCCATTGATGATGAGGATTTTTTTGTATTACAAAGGTCAGATCATTGTACGTTGAGACTGTAGTCCCACTAGAGCATAGATCATTGTACATTGACTGCAACCCCACCAGAGGACAGATTGTGGTACGTTGAGACTGCAGTCCCACCAGACCACAGGTCGCTGTATGTCGAGTTTGCAGTCCCACCAGAGGATAGATCATTGTATGTTAACTGCAGTTTCACCAGAGGACAGATTGTGGTACGCTGAGACTGCAATCCCACTGGAGGATAGATCATTGTATGTGAACTGCAGTCTGACCAGAGGATAGATTGTGGTACGTTGAGACTGCAGTCCCACTGGAGGATAGATCATTGTACGTTGAGACTGCAGTCCCACTGGAGGATAGATCATTGTACACTGAGACTGCAGTCCCACTGGAGGATAGATCATTGTATTATGAGACTGCAGTCCCACTGGAGGATAGATCATTGTACACTGAGACTGCAGTCCCACTGGAGGATAGATCATTGTATTGAGACTGCAGTCCCACTGGAGGATAGATCATTGTATGAGACTGCAGTCCCACTGGAGGATAGATCATTGAGACTGCAGTCCCACTGGAGGATAGATCATGTACACTGAGACTGCAGTCCCACTGGAGGATAGATCATTGTATTACGAGACTGCAGTCCCACTGGAGGATAGATCATTGTACGCTGAAACTGCAGTCCCATGGAGATAGATCTGAGACTGCAGCTGGAGGATAGATCATTGTATTACGAGACTGCAGTCCCACTGGAGGATAGATCATTGTACGCTGAAACTGCAGTCCCACTGGAGGATAGATCATTGTACATGAGACTGCAGTCCCACTGGAGGATAGATCATTGTATTACGAGACTGCAGTCCCACTGGAGGATAGATCACGTTGAGACTGCAGTCCCACTGGAGGATAGATCATTGTACGTTGAGACTGCAGTCCCACTGGAGGATAGATCATTGTACGCTGAGACTGCAGTCCCACTGGAGGATAGATCATTGTACATTGAGACTGTAGTCCCACCAGCGGATAGATCGCTGTATGTTGAGTCTGCATTCCCACCAGAGGACAGATTACTCTACACTGAAATTGCAATTCCACAAGAGGACAAATCGTTGTACATTTAGACTGTAAAAACCCACCAGATGACAGATCCTTTTATGAGATTGCTGTCTCACCAGTTCAGACTGTTGTACGCAGAGACTGCAGATCTGCTAGAGGATAAATTGCTGGATACTGAAACTCAAGTCAAACAAGAAAACAAATATTTGTACATTGAAATTTATTAATAAATTTTATTGAGCCACCTTCCAATGTAAGGTAAATAACGCCAGAATCTCAGCCAGTTTAGATATCTACAGTGAGAACAGCAGTAGTTTCCAGTTACCATCATAGATAGCATCGTATATCCCCTCCACATGTTCTGATGGGCTTGGTCTTCCAAGTCCTCATTATCCTGGAGGCTAAATAGTCTTGTCGGGCAGTCGATGTCTCTATAATTTGAGAGCGGTGAAAAAAAAAAGATGGAATTTAGAATTTTACAAATTTTGAATAATTAGACAAACTGGAAAAAAAAAAAAAAAAAAAAAAAAAAACGCCCTCTGGGCAGTGTAAAATTAAAAAAATGTTTAAGATATTGTCTGAGGTGGGTGGGAAAATTAAGTAAATGAAATAAAATGTTTAATATATTTTAAAAAATCAATTACCGTATTTGACGGCATATAAGACGCACCCCCATTTCAGCAGGTCAGATTCAGGAAAAAAAAAGTTTTTAGTGTATTTAAGCATATATTGTTGAAAACAGTCTAGCTGTGCATAACACAAGAGTTAAAAAGCATCATATTCCCTCCACTCCACTGAGATATTTGTTTTGTTTTACAACAGTAGGGACCTCCAAAACATTAATTGAAGAGATGGTCTCCTTTTGCAAAAATATCTGATTTAATCAACTAGATGATTTGACATGGAATTACCCAGCACACAATTATTATTTATTTTAATTTTATTTTATTTGTTTATTGATGTTATTGAGAGATAAATAAAACTTTTAACCAGTGGAGGAAGAGAAAAATGTATTTCATGTGCAAAAGAAAGATTTCAACAACGATATAATGGATTTAAACTAGCTGTAAAAATTTACTGAGTAAAATACAAAACAGTCCACCCACCCCACAATTGAGGAATATAAATTGTAAAATGTAACTTTGAACTTTTAGGATTTCAATATATCCACAGTAATCAAATCCTGTATTTTTTTTTTTACCATTTCAAACAAGTGTCGGAGTAACTTGCAATGCAAAGATAGCTCTTTTTTTTTTTCCACTGAATTCTTGGCCCATACTACATATATATTGTTCCGGAGTTTGCACAAATACACTTTGGTACTGTGACCATATCGTTATACTACATAAAGATACTCATGTCTGCAGGGTTTAAAATGGTTAGTTGGTTGGTTAGTGTAGGGTTTGTGTTGAGTGATCAGTATTCAGCTGTGTTGCAAATTAAATCTGTTTCTGCTATTTGAAGTGAGCACACTCGTGCACTCACTCCAAACAAGCTTTTTATTTATTCAGAAATGAGGTACAAGCACATGTGCACACGACTCGGCATATAGCCGGGAAGTTTGGTTTTGGGGGAGGGGTGATAAAACTGGTCATACCACTACACAGATCCATCTAGCTAGCTAGGTTCACTTGCCGACCAATTCATTCATAAATAAAAATAAAAGTCTTGCATTCTCTCCTTGTGCAGCTCCCTTCCACCAAAATGCTTCATTCGCTCTATGCATCTATTCTACTTAAAAATTTTCCCAATATTCGTTTGATGATTGGCGATGGAGGGGGTGGGAAAAAATTGAAAAATAAAAACCCCAAGAAACTGAAAACACATGTAAACAAAACAAAATTGTGGATCATTTTGGTTACCCCCTTTCCCTCAGTGTGTAGGCCTGCCGACTGTCTTCCGCACTTTATTGTTTGAAAGCAAGCCGGTCAGTGCCTCTAATATGGGAGTGGGTGGTCGGTAAAAAATTGGGATTTTGTAGGCCAGGTGGGTTGGGTTACTTGAAAAATTGACTTTCCAGGGAAAATATTAGGGTGACTCGGGTGGTTTTATAAAAAAAAAAAACCTGGGATTGGGGTCCTGGATCTGTCCTATAAGAAAAAATTGGGGTTGATGATCATTCAGCCTCCTAACTAAAAGGATCTATGGTGTATGCAGTTTTGGCTTTTTCTTTTGTTTTATTTTAAAGACTTTGTTTGTCTATATAAGGGATAGGGTCCCAAGACAGGATCCCCGTCAGTGCTGGCCATGATGGGCAGGCAACAATGTCTCTACTCCTGCCCCGTTCTCACACACAAGCTTGCAGCATTTATCCACCTTTCCTTGAATGTCATGGGTTCGAGCATCCTCCTATCGCACCTAATCCTTACCTTAAGCTGATGCTTAAAATAACAGATCAGATCCTGACAGGAAAATTAAATCTGTTTCTGAGAATCCAGACTTGGTAGGTGGTTTAAATAACTAGTTGGACTATTCTACTGTGTAGCATGGACAAGTCCATTTCCACAATTCTTTATTGGCTGGTGATTTTAGGGTAATATTTTTATCCATATATACAAAACACTTGACTGTGTTCTGGTAGTTTGTACAGAGCTAGTAGTTGGTAACTGCTTGTCTTTTTTCCTATCTGGTGACTGGATGCTAGTCACAGCCTTCCTATGAATGTGAGTATGGTGTTGATTCTACAGTTGGTTGGTTGGTTGGATTTTACAGTATATCATCTCTTTGGTTATTTTGTGCCGGAGTCTTTTGTTTTATTCTAGTTGGGTATGCCAACCGGTGTTGGGTTATGTTATGCCGATTATGTTTTATTAATTCTTGTTGGGTATTCAGTTTTTTAAATGCACTTTTTAAAAACTCATTTAAAAAATATATTTAACATAGATGGGGCCCTAACAAGGACTGCCATTCCGGGTCAGTGAGGACTTGGGAGTAATAGCAATGAAAGAGTACCTCACACTCCCCAGACCTCCAGATTTTGAAATTCACCACTACATGCTGTAATACCCAGGACAATAAAGGCTATGGGTCTGTGACAGAGAACAAGAGGTGAGTGGCGAACGTCAAGGCTTGCCCTATTCTCGAAGGAAGTGGGCTAGGTTTTGCCTGGCTGTAGAATCGAAACCCGCGTCCTTCAGAATGCGAATGGGCGACACACTGGCACCGAGGTCGAGATGCTACAGTCCCGGATGTAAGCGCCAGGTGCCCAGATGATAGCTATGAGGATTCCGGCGGCCGGGATTGGCTCGACAATCTCATGTGTGGGGCGCCGACACCCGGATGTTGAGGGGAAACTAGTAGAAGTAGAAGTGGGGTGACAACAGGAGTTTAGTTGCGATTTTGAGTTGCTGAAGAGTTTACGACAACCGATTTTTTAGTTGCTAAAGATTTTTTCACGGTGACGACATTGTTGCCCCCCCCTTTCAACAAGTTGAATATTTATTTTTTCCCCTCTATTTTTTTTCCATTCTAGAGGGTCTTAGTCATTTGGGTATGACGTTAAACTCTATCTAGTAGTGAGGTTCCAATTCTTTCCAATTTTAATATTTTGTTTTAAAAGTCAACAAAAAAAAGAATAAAAAGCAGACTTTCAATTTTTTTTTTTATTTATGGTTAATGTGCTGGACTGCGACAACGTAATAAGTTAAATGAAATGAATCCACAGTTTTTTAGGGGGTGCCCGTGGCATAATGGTCCTGTATGGTTTCAAGTATTCCTATCTAATACAAATAATTTTCTTCTCCCTTGTATATCATTCAATTGATGGATTTAATATGTCAAGGATGGGATCTCTAGTTGAGAAGGAAGCAATCAGATATTTTCGGTACGTATCCACGGAAGAATATGCATTAGCGAGATTAACTTGCTGAATAGCAGGTTACACATGTTACCTGTTTCAAGAATAGGATCAATAGAATGTGCCAATTTCAAAGATAAAAATACATTGTGTCTCTAACAGTGATGCTTAAGGATAGAACCAGGTGGTTGAGTAGTCCATGACTTGCAATATTCCACCTTGGCCCTATCTTGGGCTAGACTGGGGATCGGAGAGGCCTCCTCCGATCAATCGGCTGGTCATGTCAAGCCCTAGCACCTATATGATTGTCCCAACCCTATTGCCCTTATGACAAGCCCCAACCCCTTCTTATCATATGGGTGCTAGAAGGCGGTAACTGCGGGTCTACATGTCCTGGGAATGACGTTAAACTCTATCTGATGGTGAGATTCCAGTTTTGGAGGTTTGGGAATGTGGAGCACCCCTTCATCACCGTTGCTCCCTGGTCCACTGACCCGGAGTGGTAGTACCTGTTAGGGTTCCATTTATGGATTAAATAGAAAAATGTATTCATAAAAAAATTGTATTATCCATTAAGAATTGATTTATTTAAAAACTTAATCGGCATTAAATGACCCAGAGGTTGATAAGCCAAAACAAAACAAGTCATCGCCCCTGGCAGGTCTTCTGTTAAACTATATTTTAATGGTGAAGTGAGGGAATGTGGAGTACCCCTCCATCACAATTACTCCCAGGTCCACTCTGTGGTAGTACCTATTAGGGTCCCATCTGTGGGTTAAAGAGAACAAAATGAGTTCTAAAAACGTGTTAAAAATTGAGTTAAAAAATTGAGTACCCATCAAGAATTAATAAAAAAAAAAAAGGTCTTTGGACTAAAAAGCAGACTTTCAATTTTTTTTTTTCTGGGTAGTCTCTGGTTAATGTGCTGGACTGCGACAATGTAATAAATGAAATGAATCCACAGTTTTTTAGGGGGTGCCCGTGGCATAATGGTTGCTGTATGGTTTCAAGTATTCCTATCTAATACAAATAATTTGCACACTTGAACTTTAACGAATAATTGAGAGAAAAGGGTAGATGTGAACTACACAATGATGCTGTTGTCTATCTTGAACAAATCCTGAAAGCTGCATCCCATATAACAGCAGCTTCACAGCCACTAACATGCTATCACTCAAAACATACAAGTAAGATAAACAAGACATGCTGGGCACTGCTGGTGAAGTAAGGAGAAACACATAAGTGACATTCTCCTGTGGACTCCTACACATGGACACACCAGTGTTGTATATTCTTTCTTCTATTATTCTTCTGCTCATCTCTGGTATCTTATGTTCTTCTTCTAGCGTCTCGACTTCGTCTTGGGGACTTTGTGTCTGGTCTTCCATTGGGGATTTCTCTTTATCAGAAGCCCTGTGTCATTGGTAGTTTTTAGATAATAGCACAAGACTTCGATTTGCTTTAGATCATATTTTATTCCGAAATCCCCACTAGACTACCTGTGCAGATTGAGTCGGCCGTGCGCTTAACACAACTTACCACTTTCGTGGTTTTGGCCGATACTGAACTAAACTCTGTTTCTAATCTAAACCGGAAGAGGGTCTTCTCCACCGATTCTCATGGTATCCACCAGAAGGATCAGGATGAGGTCAAGCCTTGTCATTCAATCCTTCAAGGCCGCCGGCTGCAACTTATAACAGCCATTTTGGTTTCTACACTACTGTAAATAAGGGTACTAACAATTATGTAACAACCAGTGTGGCCAACCAGCAAAAGTTTACATTCATCAGCTCTATGTGGACACTGGATGCTGTCTAGAGGACTTACTTGCTATCACATAAACCATCCAAATAAGATAAACAAGACATGCTGGGCACCGCTGGAGAAGTACGGAGAAACATAAGTGACATTCTCCTGTGGACTCCTACACATGGACACACCAGTGTTGGCCGACCAGCTAAAACTTACATTCAACAATTATGTGCGAGTACTTGATGCCATGCAGAGGACTTGCCAGGAGTGATGACCAATAGAGAGGGAGTGCAAGAGAAAGAGAGTCTAGGAGGATGATTATTAGGGACCTCTAATTTGAGGTGTCAAATTTACCCCCCTATATTTAACACAATGAAACTTGCATAAAGGTTAATATTATTTTGAAAATTTTTTTTGTCCATTCAAAAGAAGAAACATTAAAAAAAAGTTCTGATCATTTTTTTTTTCTTAATTTTCAGCTTACAGAAATAATGAAAATTATGAACAAAAACAATGTTTACATTTTTGCAACATTAAATCAATTGAAATTTAACGTAGCCAAAAACAATTTTTGACTACTGTTTTTTTTGGTTTTTTTTAATTCTATGAAAAATCAACTAACAGTCAAATTTTTACAAAAATTTTGGTAAGTAAATGAAATTATGTTTAAAATAAGTTTTTCCTAAAATATATTAGGGGTAATATTATTTTTTACAAGGTCTCCCACCCCCTATTTTATTTTTTTTATTAAATCTGAAAAAAATGAACCGATAAAAAACGATTTTTAATTTTTTTCTATAAAAATAAGAGTCTGAATAATTATATCAGAAGATTTTTATAAGTTTCTGTAGGGGATTTTTTTTAGTAAAGGAACCATGAGTACAGAATTCTGCTAAAAATATCAATAAAGAAACCAATCCTGTTGTAAAAAAACATGGACTGTTTTACTTATTTTTCAAGATAACGGTGAGTAATTTTTTCCCAATTGGATAATTTGATCTTTGAATTAACTGTTTTTTTTTTTTTTTGTAATAACTCATTATGTTTGTTATTTATTTTTTGCAAGATTTAAAAAAAAAGTTCAAAAATATTTACATTTCTTCCTTTAATATTACCTAAACTGATCATGTGACTGGTACCTAATGAAGTTTGTTACATTTTTATGTGAACAAGTCCTTGCATTTGCTCTGAAAACATGTGATATATTGTGGGGTAACAATGTAACATGTTCAATAGGTACCACCAATTTTCCCTGTGAAATTTACCCCTCCCCCATATTTAACACAATGAAACTTGCATAAAGGTTAATATTATATTGAAAATTTTTGTCCATTCAAAAGAGAAAACATTATAAAAACTCCTGATGATTTTAAAAAAAATTTTTCATCTTAGGGAAATAATGAAAATTTTAAACGAAAAACAATGTGTACATTTTTGCACCGTTAATTCAATTGAAATTTAACATAACAAAAAACAAGTTATGACTAGAGGTTTTTTTTTTTTTTTTAATTCTATGAAAAATCAATTAATTATCCGATTTTCACGAAAAGTTCCATAATTTGATTTGGATAAAAATATGTCTGAAATAGTTTTTTTCCTAAATATATTAGGGGAAATATTTTTTATGAGGTCTATTTTATTTTATGAAATATGAAAAAATTAACTGACAAAAAATGATTTTTACTTTTTTTTATAAAGATAAGAGTCTGAATAATTACATCAGAAAATTCTTATAAGTTTTGATGTGAGAGCTTTTTAATAAAAGAACCATGAATACAGAATTCTGCTAAAAAAATATCAATAAAGAAATTGACCGTGTTGTAAAAAAACGGACTGGTTTACTTGTTTTTCAGATAACAGTGAGTAATTTTTCCCCAATCAGATAAAATGAACTTTAGATTAACTGTTTTTCTTTGTAACAACTCTTTATATTTGTTATTTCTTTTTTGAAAGATTTTTTTAAAAAAAGGTTAAAAATTATATACGTTTCTTCTTTCAATATGACGTAAACTGATCACATGATATATTTTGGTGGTACCTAATGTTTAAAAATCAGAAAATTATGCAAATAAAATAGTGAAAATTTTTGACTTACCCACAGATAAGTTGATATAAAATATCTAATGTTAACATATAAAACCACGTAAAATAGAACGGAGTTTCAATATCTTAAAAAAGGCCACCATTTTTGGCATTGGTTTTTTTGAATTTTTTCCCTCCAGTTTTCTTTTTATATATTTATATCTACATACATATATATATATATATTCACTTCTGATATTTTTTTTTTTTTTTACTAATATTCTCTATTTTCTCTTCATTTATTTTGATAACATGACTTCAGGGAAACACCATCCTCTTCTTTTTACCTCGGGTATTTTAATTTTACAAACAGTCACATTAGCTGAACGTGATCTTTGTCACTCTTATTTTATAATTTAAATAATCCGGCTAAAATATATAAACCTGGCGGGTTTGAAAAAGCCCAAAAATTAGCTGAAGAATTGTTGAATCTTTTAAAAAGACTTGAATCGGGATCAAGTGGTCGTGTGAGTCTAGCTTTGAAATTCTAGATCAAACTTATTGTGATGTCATTGTGATGTCATTTGAGTCATCGTTGTCATGGAAACCAATGCAATTTGTATATTCTCAAATTCTTATTTATATGCATGGATACCAGGCCAGTATGACTTTCTCTAGAAAGCTATGAATGTGGTAATGAGGTGAAGTTCCTTCCGGAAGCCACATCTTTCTCTCCCCTAACCGCCACACCCCAGGGGTTAAATTAGAAGGTTTTTCAAGATCTATTATATGAATAAATAAAGAAGTGGAACTCTCTAATAAAAATGTGTACAAACATTATTTTTTTTTTTTTAACCTTGTCCTCATTGAATTTTTCTTTCATTAAGAACTCTCAAATAAAAATGTGTACAAATACGTTTTTTCTTTTTTTTTTTAACCATTTTCCCTATGGTGGTTGTAATGAGTGGATATATATAAATATAAAAAGTAAGTAAAGTCGACGGAGCAGCCTAAAGACGGTATCAGCCAGTCAGCGAGGGAGTCTATCTCCTTTTCAATAGCACTAGACCAAGGAGATTGTTTTTAGCATCTGAGGTGGAGCGCCACACCTTCCATCAGCTCCTTACTTTACCGCACAGATCCCTGTGCTACTCATACGCTGAGTTGGCGGGACCGATATCGAACTAGGAACCTTGTGGTTTCTAGCCGAACGCTTTACCGACTGAACTAACACATAATAAGGTCACGTATATTAAGACAAAAAAAACAAATAACTCATAAATTCAACAATTAATATGTGTATTAAAACAAATAGATTACAGTAGTCAAAATACTGATCCAAAGTCCTGCAGAATATGCTTTTTTAAAAGTTCATGTAATTAGAGAAAGAAAGTGTTGAGTTACCTCCAATAGAGAATAAAAGGGTAATGTTCTATATATCAGTAGTGAAGTAACTTGTAAAGAGAGAAAGATATAGCTTGTAATATCTTCAGTGGTAGGCAAATATTTCTGAGTTGAGTGACATGGAATATCCAGGCATAAGTTTGTCTTCTGAACTGTTCTTTGAAAACTTTCACTTTTATAGGATTCCCTAGGCTCAAAATCGGTCTTTTTGAAAAACTTCTTTTTTGGGGGGGCATGAACACTTCTGATTGGTTGAAAATTATCATTTTTAATATCTATTTTTTTCTTTTCTACCTGCGCTGATCTATGTGCAGACTTCTTATTTTCGTCATTTTATTTCTGCTTTCAAAGCGTTAACTTCTGGCTCACCACGTCCCCATTTAATTCTCTTTTTTTTTTTTTTTATTAAGAACTCTTTAATAAAAATATGAACTAATACGTTTTTTTATTTCTTTTCTTTTCTTACCCTTTCCCCCATTTAAAATGTTTTTATTTTATTTTATTTTTTTTTTTTTTACATTTTTTTTTTGAGATTGTCCTGCTTAGAGTGGGCCAAAAGATAAGTTAGTTTCACTTTGAAAAAAAAAAAAAGAAAAGAAAAAGAAATACGTTGCACCAAGATCGGCAGGGAGAAGAAAAAAAACTTGTCTTATTATTTCTGAATGATGAAAACAATGGGAGGTTTTTCCGTTGTTCCATTTCCACTTATTTCATCTTTTATTTAAGTGTGTAAACACATGCATAAATTATCATCATCATCATCACATCTTCTAAGGAATGGAGCACTCTGTGACGGCCTTTACACACAAAGCGATGTGTGTATTAAAACAGTTAAAATCCCTTCCCATTCTGTAAGTGAAGACAGCCTAATGGTTAAGGTGCCGAACTGACACCCAACGATCGGATTTCAATTCCGGCTGTAGGTAGCTTTCAAAATGTCATATCTCTCTCCTTTT
>CM042178.1:8531930-8583368 GCA_023376005.1 Doryteuthis pealeii
CAGAGAGAGATACTGGCGAAAGTCAGCATTCATTTTCTAATCTTACAAATGATAGGCTTTGTTTAAATGTATATTAAACATATTTAGCAGTCTTTGATTTATGGGAAATAACTGGTAACTTTAGATGAAAAGGCCATTTTTAGCCATCTTTTTTTATAAATCCTTATAGGAATGGGGCTCTGGACTTGGAAAGCCTTTGTTTAAATGTAATATTAAACATATTTAGCAGTCTTTAATTTATGGGAAATAACAGGTAACATTAAATGAAAAGGTCATTTTTAGGCATTTCTTGATAAATCCTTATAGGAATGGGGATCTGGATGTTAAGAGATAAATAAATATATTTTTAATACAGGTAGATCATTTTTACCTGGTTATTTTAAAAGTAAGTTGAAAACTAACAATCTGTGGGCATCCCCTGTAAGGAATTGATACTATTACCTATATTTATATCTATAACCTACACTAACACGGACGGAGTAAAAATGAATTTAAATAAATATATTGCCTAAGGGATGTGAGAAAATTAAATGAATAAAATAAAACGTTTAATATTTGCTTTAAATTAATTACTTACTTAAAAAGTTTGGCATAAATGACCCACTGAGGTTGATATGCCGTAAAACAAAACAAACCAAATTACTTAAAGAGCATTATATTCACTCTACTACACTGAGATATTTGTTTTGTTTTACGACAGTAGGAACCTCAAAAGTTTCTAAAAATTTCTGATTTAATTATTCAGACTCTTATCTTTATAGAAAAATTTAAAAATCGTACGAGTAAAATATATTTTGTTCAGATTTTATAAAAGTAAATAATGTGGTAGTTGACCAAGTAAAAAAAAATATTTCTCCAAATATATTTTAGGAAAAAATATTTTAAACATGAATTCATCTAAAGGTGAATAAATATTGAAATTTTCATGAAAATTTGACAATTAATTGATTTTTCATCAAATTTTAATATTTTTATGTAGTAATGATACTGACAATAAATTGAATATTCATTGATAAACTTAATCAATTCCTGAAAATGACTGTGACGTAAGCAGTGACATAGTTTTGGTTACAGACAAATAGAGACCAAATCTCTATTATTAATAGATTGATCACTATTACCTATATTGATACTATTACCTATACTGATTTATGTCAAGAAAGGAATACATCTTGGAATATTTGGAATAATCTTTTTTTTTTTTTTAAATGTAAGATTTACTATCAAAGAACTTTATATTATTTCAAAAACGAATACGCCCTGTTGTTAAAAGAGTTAATTTTATGTCTGTGTAATAATTAATTGAAAGTTACTTCCCCTGTTTTATTATTACCTCCCTTTGTGTAAATCTTGGACGTTTCTGAGAGTATATAAACCCCAATAAACTGCAACAGTATTCTAAGTAGAATAAAGCTTTCTCAATCCTAACCGTGTGTGTTCGTTTATTATTACGTTAATATAAGATATCTCTCTAGTCCCACTGACATGTATGGGATGGTTGGATTTTACGGCATGTCAACACTTGTTGGGTTATTTTATTTCGTATGGAAAAAGCTAACAAAAAAGTTCCAAGAAGGAAAAAAACTTTAGGCAACAATTATGACAATTGTAATAAGTAATTGAGAGTTACTTCCCTGTTTTATTATTACCTCCCTTTGTGTAAATCTTTGGCGTTTCTGAGAGTATATAAACTACCAATAAACTGCAACAGTATTCTAAGTAGCTCTCTCAAGCTTAACCGTGTGTGTTCGTTTATTAGTACAGTCTGTTAATTCAAATTAAAATCTTAGACTTTCTGGGGTTTTTTTTTCTATTGGAATGGTAAATCCAAGAAATTTAATAAAACTACTCAATAAAATATTAGTATTTATTTGGAATTGTTTGGACAATTTGAAATGTACAAAACATATCAGCTTTGTGAAATCGTTTACAAATGAGTAAATAATGATAATAATAATGATACTATTACTACTAATAATAATAAACAAAAGGTATATGCATAAACCAGAATCTGTTCTTGAGAATTAAACACATAAAATTCTCTGGGACTTTGAGATAAAGGTAGATCGCCTAATCCCAGCCAGAAGACCAGACCTAATATTGATTAACAAGAAAAAGAGAACTTGTCAAGTGGTTGATTTTGCAGTCCCAGCAGATCACAGGGTGAAGATGAAGGAAAATGAAAAGATAGACAAATACCTGGACCTTGCCAGAGTATTGAAAAAACTGTGGAATATGGGGGTGAAAGTGCTGTTTGGATTGACGAAGTGCACTAAAGAAAGTACAGGAGACTTTCAAAGAGACTTGCTGTCACTTAGTTCCAAGCCAGAGCTGCAATATACTTCTGGTGTGAGAAATCAACAAATAAAGGATAGCAGGGAGTGTACCATTATACCCATCATTGTCAGCAAGCTTAGAACAGTCCAGACCAACCTGGGTCATTCCTGTGCCAGAGAATTGAAAAGCTATGGAATATAAGGGTGAAAGTAATACCAATTGTAGTTGGTGCACTTGGAACGGTCCCGAAAAGCATGGAAAAAAAGACTGGGGGAACTGGAAATTAGAGGAGGAATGAGGACCATCCAAACTACAGCATTGTTAAGGTCAGCTAGAATACTCAGGAGAGTCCTGGATACCTGAGGAGACTTGCTGTCACTCAGCCTCCAGTGAACCACCGGCTAAAGCAGGTGCAAAGAACTCAATAATAATAATAATAATAATAATAATAATGAGATTATTGAATAGAGTCCATGTACAGTACATAGAATAATATACAAATGTCAGGAAAATGAAGAGCGTACAATCATGATATATATATGTGCATGTGTGTTTGGAGGGGGCATATCAGGTATAAATAAAGAAAAGTCGTCGAGGTGGCCTAAAGTCGGTATCAGCCAGACAGCAAGGGAGTCTATCCCCTTTTCACTAGTGCTAGACCAATGAGTTTGTTTCGGCCTGTGATATGGAGCGCCACACCTACCATCAGCTCCTCACTTTACCAAACAGATCCCTGTGCTACTCATACGCTGAGTTGGTCAGGGCTGGTATTGAACCTGGAATCTTGTGGTTCCTAGTCAGATGCTCTACCGACCGAACTAAACCGGCAGTCTGAGTCTGTCTGAGTCTGAGAAAGTTCCCGAGTCTGACAAAAAATACCTGAAGAAGCCGGGGGGAACATCAGCTGAAATGTTGTACAGATAACAATGAAGATGAGGACAATAGTCTGAATAATCCAAATAATACTAATTTAATTTTTCTTTTTTTCAAATTTTTTCCATTAAATTCATTTTTCTAGGTTAACCCATGCATTCATGAAAATTTAAAAAATGATGAATTATTATTATCATTATTATTAATCTTTACCCATATTCTCCATTTTAATTTTGTTTTCTATTTTAACTTGGTTTCCTTTAATGAAAGAAATCTACAGCACTGAAAAAATGTATTGGTAAAAAAAGATAATCTTTCAGTGAGATTTGAACTCATGTCCTCCTTGTTACAGGAAAACTTCTCTAGGTTGTCAAAAAATATTGTATATTCATCAATAGTAATTTTAGAAATTATTTTCATAAAATCATCGAGACATTTACACAAAAAAGACCCTAAGAAAATAAATAATTATATCCCTTTCCTATTTTTCAGAGCTGTCAAAAAATATTGTATATTCATCAAGAATAATTTTAATCAAATTAGAAATTATTTTCAGAAAATTGAGACATTCACACAAAAATGACCCTATAAAAATAAATAATTATATCACTTTCCTATTTTTCAGAGCTGTCAAAAAATATTGTATATTCATCAAGAATAGTTTTAATGAAATTTTAAATTTAGAAATTATTTTCAGAGAATCGAGACATTTACACAAAAAAGATCCTAAGAAAATAAATAATTATATCATTTTAAAGATAATAATCTAGATTTTGAGACAAAAAGGCCCTAAGAATTTTTTTTTTTAAATTTAATCATTTATATTTCGTTTTACTTATCTTAATTTCTTTCCTCTTTTTTGTAAATTTCCCTTCTTTTTTTTATTTACATAAATCCTTTACAAGTTGTTTTAGAACTACCCCTTTAAAAATGCTTCTTTTTCTTCCATTTGTAAAATCTATGAACACATTGTATATATTAAAGAGCAAGATATTTTTTTTTTTTAAATAAATTACAGATTAATTTCCCCTGTGTGTATTTTTTTTTTAATTTGAGCACAAAAATATGAATTAATAGATAAAAAATTGTGTTGGATAGTTGGTCGGTTGCTCAGCTGGTAAATGTTCAATTCATAACAGTCACAAAAAACTTAATATACAGATGGGGGTTGAATTTAAAATTCCAATCCTTCTAAAATTCCATTGATAGATGAAATGAAATTTATTGTGTACAGTGCTCAGGTGCACCACAACTCATCAAAGTCTCATGTCAAGTACACAGAATAATGTAGTGTCAGGAACATGAACAGTTTACAGTAGTAATATGCATGTATGTGTGTGTATATGTATGTGGAGAGCGGCATCAGGTATAGTGGATCCAGGGGAAAAATGGTCAATTTGATCCAGGATACTCGTCTTTATATCAAAAAAAAAAAAAAACTTTGGATCATGTGTGGTGTGTTCTTTTTTTTGTGTGTGTGTGTGTGTGTGTGTGTTTTTAGGTAATAATATAAATAAAATTTGAAAAAGCAAAAAAAAAAAACAAAAACAAAATGATACCAATATAGATATAGAAGCAGTATATATACAGAGTTTGAGGGTACACACTTTTGGATTTTAAATTCCTATCTTTCTAAAATGATAGATACAGAAAAAAAAGAAATCATCAATTTCTTGTGTGTTTTTTTTTTTGTGTATGTTTTTTCAGTCAATAAGTTGCTGACAAAAGATAAATTTGAAAAAAAAAATCCAAAAAATCCTAAAAAGCAAAAATAAAAAATGATACCAATATTGATCTGAAAGTAGTATGTGTAGAGGGTCAGAGTTTTGATGATACACTCCTTATTTGAGGGTACACGTATCTGGATTTAAAATTTCTCTCCTTCTAAAAAATCCACAGATAGGTGCAGAAAAATGGGTTTTTTTAGGCAATAATATGCTGACAAAAAATAAAATGTAAAAAAAAAACCTTAAAAAACAAAAAACAAAAAGTTATACCAATATCGATCTGTGTATAGGGTCAGAGTTTTGATGATCCAACCCTTATTTTAGAACCCCGTAACAATATTGATCCGTACACGTGATAATAATCCAACTATATCTCCTACATGCTTAATCCCGAGTGTTTAATAATATTTCCCATGGTGTAAAAATGATGCAAGATGACAAAGAGAGTCCTGTGCATAGTTTTATCATGGTATAAATATTTTACAGCATTATCCATTGGTACTCTTGTAAAATATGTGATATCCTATTTCTCTGAATTTTTGAGAAATACCTGAAGAAGTTCGGAGGAGGGCACATCGGCCAAAATGTTGTGTAGATAACAATAAAGATGAAGACAATAGTCAAAATAACCCAAATAATAAATAATGTGATATCCTGTTTTTTTGGGTTATTTTTCTTTCTTTTTTTTTTCTTTTTCCAAAAGATAATTTCTTGGTGATGAAGATTAAAATGAAATGGAATGTTGGAAAAGAATAAAAGAAAATTGCATTTAACTCTTCTGTAAGAGAAAGTTCTTTTAATTTGATAGAAATAGCGTTAAAGTCTTATTATTCTTTTTTATCAACATGTTAAGTCCCTTGCAGCAAAAATTCACAAAGAAATGGCTGTTTTTTTTTACTTGTGAAGGTGGAACAGATTTTTAGAGAGAATGAACTTGAAGAAAGCACTTGAAAGTGACTGAGTACATTTTGATTTGAGGATTGGAACCTTTATATATATATATATATATTAGGAAAAGGAAGAGAAATAAAAGATAAGAAAGGAGAGAAAAGAAATAGAGGAAAGGGAGAAGGAAAGAGAAGATAAGGAAAAACATGAAAAAAGTAAAAAGATAAAAAGGGTAAAAAGATATGGAAGAAAAGAAAGAAGGAAGGGGAAAGAAAAAGGAAAGAAAAGAGAAAAGAACAGAAAAAAGAAAAGACGAGAAAAAAGAGAGGAAAAAAGAAAAGAAAGAGAAAGAAAAAAAGAAAGAAAAAAAGGGAGAAAGAAAGAAAAAGAGAAAAAAACAGAGGGAAAGAAGAAAAAGAAAGAAAGAAAGAAGAAGAGAGGAAAGAAAAGAAGAAAGAAGAAGAGAGAAAGAAAAGAAGAAGAAGAAAGAAAAAGAAAGAAAAAAAAAGAAAAAAGAAAGAAAAAAGAAAAAAGAAAGAAAGAAAGAAAGAAAGGGGAAAAAAGGAAGAAAAAAGAGGAAAGAAAAAAGAAAAAAGGAAAGAAAGAAAGAAAGAAAAAAGAAAAAAGAAAAAGCAAAAGAAAGAAAAAAAGAAACTGTTACCGCCCCCCCCACCTCCAGTTTAATTTCACTGATCATTCATTTTCCCTTTTTTTTCTTACATTAATATGAATGGACAATTTCATTCTTTTTCTTTCCTTCCTTTCTTTTAAACTGCCCCCCCTCTCTCTCTCTGTCTCTGTCTCTCTCTCTCTTCAACTGCCTCCTCTCTCTGTCTTTCTTCTCTTCCCTCTCCCTCTTTCTCTCACTTTTACCCAACAAAATAAATGTCCCACTGTCACCATCAAAACATGAATATCCCACCATGTTAGTTGTCAGTGTCATTGAGTGGGTCGTTCATTTTTAAATATCCAGGTGAGAATTGTTGCGGGGGTCGGACTGTGTGGGGGGGGGGGATCGTCGTTATTGTTAGGATTCTACTAGCAACAACACCGCCAATTCCTCACGTTCAAATTCGCCCATTATTTATTCTATTTGATTTATTTATTTTTTGAGGGGATCAATTCAACATGACCATTAATCACTTGAGATAAAAAAGAAAAAAAAATGAGATCAATACGATAGAGATATAAATCAAATTTAAATAAAATAAACATTGAAATAAAAGAAAAAGATTTTATTTGTTAAAAAAAAAATTTTTTAAAAAAAACAATGAAAAAAAATTTTACAAGTTAAAAATAAAAAAAATATTGAAATAAAATTTTTTTTTATAAGTTAAAAATAAAACAAAAAATTGAACTAAAGAAAAAAAATTTATAAGTTAAAAATTTTTTAAAAACATCTAAATAAATAACATTTTTATAAGTTAAAAAAAAATTTAAAAAAACATTGAAATAAAATTTTTTATAAATTTTTTTAAAAAATTGAAAAAAACATTGAAATAAAAACATTTTATAAGTTAAAAAAAAAATTGAAAAAAAATTTTTATAAGTTAGAAAAAAAGAAAAAAGTTGAAGGTGTGTGGTGTAATGATTAGAGTTGTAGGAAAATGGACTGGACTAGTCGACTCGAGTTCAAATCCTGGACAAAGCTACAGTTCACATAGTGCTAATACTCTTGGGAAAGGTACGAATCCAACTAGTCTCCCTCCAGCTATGGGTAAATACATGGGCAGACTGGGTTCTTTAACCTTGGTTAGGCAACCAATCTAGGAGAAGGAGAACTCTGAATTCAAACTTGTTAAACTCCGCTAAAAAGAGTTAAAATATGAGCTACAGTTCACATAGCTTTAATACCCTTGGGAAAGGTAGGCATCCAACTACTCTCCCACCAGCTATGGGTAAATAGTAGGCCAGACTGGGTTCTTTAACCTTGGTTACGCAACCAATCTAGGAGAAGGAAAACTGTTAAATCTCTTGGGATGATCACTACTAGAATAGGCTCAGTCCTAATTAGTGATCTATTTCACTAAGTAACAAATAACTAAAAAAAAGTTAAGATATATTGGTTTGTTAGTTTTTAAGGCATGTCAACCCTTGTTGGGTTATTTTACGCCAAAGGCATATTGTTTTATTCATTCCAGTTGGGTATTAAAATTTTTTATTTTTAATCTTAATTTTTTTAAACACATTTTTATAAAAATGGGTTTTACATACAAAAGGGTTATTTTTATGTGGAAACAGGGATTGTAACTTTACATATTATCTCTCTTTGACAATGAAACATTTAAATGTATGGGTGGCTGTATTTGACATAATTGTTTTCTCTGTGCATATTCAATAACCGATTATTGGTTTTCAACGATTTTTGAAAGATTTTTTTTTTTTTGTGGTAGTTTCAGAATAACTCCGGAATATTTTTTTTAGTTGTAACTAAAGCAAAGAAAAGACAATAAGTATTACAAATGTTGTCAGTTTTGCTCTTCCGTATATTATAAGAATCAAACATTACTATTCAACAATAAAAATTACAAATTCTTTTAAAAATATTAATATATTGGACAAATTTTTAGTTCACCTGAATTCTAAAATTCATATATTTAAATATTTGTGAAAAATTTGATTGTACACACAAAAAAAGATTTTTAAACATTAAAAAAAAAAAAAAAATTATTTAAGCACACAAAAGATTGAAAATCTCTTAAAAATTAATTTCTTAAAAATAAAAAAAAAACTTTCTTGACAGTTTAATAGAATATAGTACATATCAATTAAAAAAGCAAAAAAAAATTTTTTCAAATAATATTATAACATTTTTTTTCACTTTTTATTTTACAATTCATGAATTTTTACTACAAAAACTACTGCATTGTATATTATACAATTTTTTGGATATAGTTATTCAGACTCTTATCTTTATAGAAAAAAGTAAAAACGTTTTCTGACAGTTCATCTTTTTTATATCTCATAAAATAAAATAGGGGGGGGTGGACCTCGTAAAAAAATATTTCCCCTAATATATTTTAGAAAAAAACTATTTCAGATATATTTACATCCAAAGGTAAATAGTTATGGAAATTTTCGTGAAAATCGGACCATTAATTGATTTTTCATAGAATTTTTTAAAAATCCTCTTATCATAACTTGTTTTTAGCTACGTTAAATTTCAGTTGATTTAACAGTGCAAAAATGAAAACATTGTTTTTCAATCATAATTTTCATTATTTCTGTAAGCTGAAAATTTTATTTTTAAATCATCAGGAGTTTGTTTAATGTTTCTTATTTCGAATGGAAAAAATTTTTTCAAGATAATATTAATTTTTCTGCAAGTTTCATTGTGTTAAATATAGTGGGGGGGGGAAATTTCACAGGGTAAATTGGCGGTACCTACAATACACAAAATCACTGCTGACTGAGTAACCCAATGGAGAATGTCTGTTTTAGTAAAAAAAACAACAAAAAACATGAATTCTAAATTTTCTTTATTAGCTTTAATGTTAATCTAGCTCTTTAACCATTACACCACACAAGGTGCCCTAAGTGCAAAATAGTAGTATGGTGATTTAATTTAATTTTTTATTTTATTGTTCTTGCAATCAGTTGTCTTAGCCTCGCCATTCCTATCAAATGAGACAGCCGATACTCACCTCCCTCTAACCCCCCCCCCCAGTGAGTATTATTCTTCAAGCTCACTTTTCTTACCAGTCTCACCCATTTCCCTGACCCTACCGCCCCCCCCTCAGACAGACTCTCCCTCAAAATAAAGATCAATTTCACACCTGACATTAATTAAGATTGAGATAAAAACTAAAAGGTAAAAAATAAAACTAATTTACTCGGACCTTAAATCAGCATTATATATATATATATATATATATATATATATATATATATATATATACAGGGGTGGTGCAAAAGTAGGTATACAGTTATAAAAAAGGGAAAACACATACATTACTCATTGTATTTATTATACAAACAAACAAATATTGCATATACATGGTAATAAGAATCCCATGTAGTAAGAAGCTCTAATCCCTCAGCTAAATAAATCGAAATATTGTCAATATTAGCAATGAAAATGATATAAAAATATATTCATTTTAACAATATTGTGTGTTTTCTTACCCTTTTATCTATACACACACACACACACACACACACACATATATATATATATATTGCTCTGTCCATTCACACACCTGAAACAATGTACATTGAGCTCTCAAATGTATGAGCTTCATCATGGATTGATCTTCAAGCCAATAATATACAGGAGGTTTCAAAAGTAGGTATACAGTTATAAAAAAGGGAAAACACATCCATTATTCATTGTATTTATTATACAAACAAACAAATGTTGCATATACATGGTAATAAGAATCCCATGTAGTAAGAAGCTCTAATCCCTCAGCTACTCAAATTGTCTTCAGAGTTCAAACACTCCTCTAATCGAGAACAGACCCTCATGCACACTATGGAACAAAAGATCTTTATCAGCATCAATTTCCTGATAAGCCTCCAAAATGAACTGAATCATGTCTTCAATAGTGCGGGGGGTTGTGTGAAAAAAAACTTATCCTTTACAGTGCCCCCCCCCCCGTCAATAGTATATTTTTGCACCTACAAGAGCATACCGTATAGTTATACAGTGAAATTTTGAAGATCCCAAATAGAATCATCCCTTACAATCGGTCATATTGTTAGTATCCAGATATGGTTAACAGTAGTATAATGTAAAACAATTTTATTAATAATTGAGGTTTAAATTAAAATAAAATCATGGAGAATGTGATGTAAATAACTAAGGGAATTGTGGTAATCCTTAACTATTTCCTCGTAAATTCCTACCATAAAATAAACTGAACCCTCATTTTATGTCCGTGTTTTTGCAATAAATGTTTTATTTTTCTTGCACCCATTATTTTACAATACTAAATATATTTTCTTTATCTATTTTAATATTCACTTCAATGTGTATATTCTAAAAGTTTTTATTTTGTGAGAATGTTTAGTTTTAAAGTGGGGGCTCCTTTTGTTTTTGTTATTTCTTTTCTTCTTTTTTTTGGCTTTGGTACTCTAAAATAAAAACGTCAGATTTTAATCATCATCGACGAAAAAACAAAATTACGGTCATAAAAGGAGGATCTAATTTATGCCTAAATTGTAAAACGAGCCCCCACTTTAAAACTAAACATTGTCACAAAATAAAATCTTTTAGAATATACACATTGAAGTGAATATTAAAATGAATAAAGAAAATATATTTAGTATTATAAAATAACGGGTGCAAGAAAAATAAAACATTTATTGCAAAAACACAGACATAAAATGAGGGTTCAGTTTATTTTATGGTAGGAATTTATGAGGAAATATTTAAGGATTACCAGAATTGTGACTTGAATATTAATATAGTTTTGGTTACAGACAGAAAAAACACACAATCTCCATTATAATAAGATTTAAATAAAAATAAAATCATGGAGAATGTGATGTAAGTAACTAAGGGAATTGTGACTTGAATATTAATATTGTTTCGGTTACAGACAGAAAAAAACACACAATCTCCATTATAATAAGATATTTTTCTGATATAAAGTGCATGATGAAGTGGGGTTAGATAAATACCTATGCATTCATACAAAATTCTTTACCTGTTATAAATACCAAACTAACAATTCACCTAGAAATCCCACTTAAAGGCGGCATAGGTAATTGAATAAAATCTAAACTAGTTTGACTTAAAAGATTATCTAAATACCAAATAAACTTTAAGCAAAAGCTTTAAGCACCTAATAACTCAAAGATCTTTCAAGATACTTAAACTAGGATCACTCAAAAGAATTTTTCTTTCTTTCTTCAAAATGTTCCTGTAAATGCAAGAGAATTGTCTCCCTTGCTTTGCCCAGCTATCCTATTGCGTAGGTACAAGACACCGTTGACACCGGTAAAAGTCACGTGTTTGCGTGGCGCTGGGTTTCAAATTCTTTTAGCAGCAGGATTTGAAGATGACAAGAAGGTAAGATACATGCTTTCAATTTTAGTAGTTGTATTAGAGAAACTACATAGTCTATTTGTATTCTATTGTAGTTTCACGTTGAAGACCAGTTGCGAAACAGGAGGATAGGTGACAACTCCCGTATTTACCCAAATAAAAGCGTCTTCATCAGTTGGATTCTGTCTTTACTCATTTTCTAGCTGGGGCGGCCGTCATAGTTCCTTTTCCTTGTTCTCTCTTTCATCCTTTCTCAAAAATGTTCTTGGCAGTCTGAAGTTACCTGTTATTTCCCTTAAATCAAAGACTTCTAAATATGTTTAATATTACATTTAAACAAAGGCTTTCCAAGTCCAGAGCCCCATTCCTATAAGGATTTATCAAAAAATGGCCTTTTCATTTAAAGTTACCTGTTATTTCCCTTAAATCAAAGACTTCTAAATATGTTTAATATTACATTTAAACAAAGGCTTTCCAAGTCCAGAGCCCCATTCCTATAAGGATTTATCAAAAAATGGCTAAAAATGGCCTTTTCATTTAAAGTTACCCATTATTTCCCTTAATCAAAGACTTCTAAATATTTTTAATATTACATTTAAACAAAGGCTTTCCAAGTCCAGAGCCCCATTCCTATAAGGATTTATCAAAAAATGGCCTTTTCATTTAAAGTTACCTGTTATTTCCCTTAAATCAAAGACTTCTAAATATGTTTAATATTACATTTAAACAAAGGCTTTCCAAGTCCAGAGCCCCATTCCTATAAGGATTTATCAAAAAATGGCCTTTTCTTTTAAAGTTACCTGTTATTTCCCTTAAATCAAAGACTTCTAAATATGTTTAATATTACATTTAACCAAAGGCTTTCCAAGTCCAGAGCCCAATTCCTATAAGGGTTTATCAAAAAATGGCCTTTTCATTTAAAGATACCTGTTATTTCCCTTAAATCAAAGACTTCTAAATATGTTTAATATTACATTTAAACAAAGGCTTTCCAAGTCCAGAGCCCCATTCCTATAAGGATTTATCAAAAAATGGCCTTTTCATTTAAAGTTACCTGTTATTTCCCTTCAATCAAAGACTTCTAAATATGTTTAATATTACATTTAAACAAAGGCTTTCCAAGTCCAGAGCCCCATTCCTATAAGGATTTATCAAAAAACAGCCTTTTCATTTAAAGTTACCTGTTATTTCCCTTAAATCAAAGACTTCTAAATATGTTTAATATTACATTTAAACAAAGGCTTTCCAAGTCCAGAGCCCCATTCCTATAAGGATTTATCAAAAAATGGCCTTTTCATTTAAAGTTACCTGTTATTTCCCTTCAATCAAAGACTTCTAAATATGTTTAAATTTACATTTAAACAAAGGCTTTCCAAGTCCAGAGCCCCATTCCTATAAGGATTTATCAAAAAACAGCCTTTTCATTTAAAGTTACCTGTTATTTCCCTTAAATCAAAGACTTCTAAATATGTTTAATATTACATTTAAACAAAGGCTATCATTTGGGGCTGATTAGTTAAAACAAATGTGACTTCCATCCGAGGCGGAATGAGGCAGTATAAGACATTAAGAGATAAATGACACCAAATTTACTATTTTTTTGCCAGATGTTTTATTTTGCTGGATAACTCGATGGTGGCAGCTACTAAAAATTAGATTATCTCAAAGGAAAATGGTTAATTGGTAACCTTTGACCTGAAGATAACCTTTAACCCTTCCACCACCACTTTTCTAAGGTTCCCTGAGAAACATTTCTTAAATTTCTGCAAGAATTGGGAACAAAATTATTTGAGCTCCAATGTTCAAAATAAAAGATGGGTTGCTTTTTAAAGTAGCATTTGGTTTACAGCCACTAATAGCTGTTAAAGTGTAGCCACACTGATGAGAGGTGAAACCTCGAAACAAGTGTCTGTGGATAACTTATTTATTAATATATATATATATATATATATATATATATATATAATGCGGTTATCTTAATAAAATTAAAATTAGGTATGACTCCAATTAAGCACATATTCTCCTATATATGGCAGGCGAAAATTCATTCAGGTCCCAATCCCAGCTAGTGGTAGCTGTTAAAGTGTAGCCACACTGATGAGAGGTGAAACCTCGAAACAAGTGTCTGTGGATAACTTATTTATTAATATATATATATATATATATATATATATATAATGCGGTTATCTTAATAAAATTAAAATTAGGTATGACTCCAATTAAGCACATATTCTCCTATATATGGCAGGCGAAAATTCATTCAGGTCCCAATCCCAGCTAGTGGTAGCTGTTAAAGTGTAGCCACACTGATGAGAGGTGAAACCTCGAAACAAGTGTCTGTGGATAACTTATTTATAATATATATATATATATATATATATATATATATAGGAGAATATGTGCTTAATTGGAGTCATACCTAATTTTGAAAATTAATTAATTAATAATGAATTAGGCGGGAATGCCTATTTAAATGTATGGCTAAACAAATCGAGAAAAATCAATCTCTGTATGTACATTTCGGCCTATTAAGCCTCATCAGCAGAGCTATAGATAGGAAGGCCGCCCTGTGCGTGATTTGAAACCGGACTGCCAAGCTGACAGGCCGCTAACACAACCCCTACACCAAACGGACTCGATTTGTTTAGCCATACATTTAAATAGGCATTCCCACCTAATTCATTATTAATTAATTAATTTTCAAAATTAGGTATGACTCCAATTAAGCACATATTCTCCTAAAAATTGTCGGCAAAAAAGCCATTCCAAACATACCGTGTTTACATATATATATATATATATATATATGAAAGTATGCAAACAGTTTATTTGATATGGCTATGCCGACAATTTTTGGGAGAATATGTGTTAATTGAAGTCATACCTAATTTGAAATTTGATTAGTTGATAATTAATGAATTAGGCGAATATATCTTCACATTTAAACAGATGTATTCACCTAATTCATTAATTATCAACTAACTAATTTTCAAATTAGGTATGACTTCAAGTAAGCACATATTCTCACAAAAATATATATATATATATATATATATATATATATATATATATTATATACGCTCCTAATTTCAGTTGATATATATATTATTATGCGCTCCTAATTTCAGTTGAGCACTCTATTTAGGAGGAATTTAATTGCAAAATTCACCGTATTTGGCGTTAAGCTAAATCTTACTTTGTTTACAAAGTTTGAGAACTCTTAGTAAATTCATTTCCACTTAGAAATGTAGCAATTAAATAGCCTGCTATACTTGGCAGCTGATTGTGGCCGTATGGGTAAGAGCTTTGGTGAGCGTAAGTTCGTTCGGGTCTCGAACCCAGCCAGAGGCAGCTGCTAAAAATTGTATAACTGCACTGATGAGAGGTGATACCTCAAAACACGTGTCTGTAGTTTACTCTATATATATATATATATATATATATATATATACACACAACGTATTTGAGTCTATATTTGCAAGGACTTGAGGAAGGACCTAAGACCAACACACAAACCGAGACTACCTAAGAGTAAACACTGAAAGAAGTAACAAAAAAAAAAAAGCCAAACTTTTTATGTATGTGGGGGGGGGGGATTATGTGAAATGTATAAAACTAGTTTGATCAATCAAAAAAGTAAAATGAAATATTACACAAGCCCCCCCCCCCCTTGATAAATGGTCATGACCCTAGTCCCCTCTCTAAACAGTACCCCCCTCACCCCCCCCCCCCACCAAAGTCTTGTGAAAATTATTTCTGATTATATTTCTTATCTAAAGAAATAAATTATATACACTGAGGTAGGTCTTTGTGGCTTGACAGAAAAGGATTTCATAGCCGATTTAACGAAATCTAATCTCATAATTATATTCATATATATATATATATATATACATACACATACCCACACCTTAAAATCTCACACACTGATATATATGGACACATACATACACACATCTAAGCATACAAATACACACACATCTATACACATACACACAAAAATATATACATATGAACACACATCTATACACATACACACATCAAGTAAATATTAAGAATAGTTACTTGAAGCTATAATTGTTTACTAAGGATTATTATTATTAGTTACTTGAAACCATATAACTGTGTGCAAATTATTTGTATTAAGAATAGTTACTTGAAGCTATAATTGTTTACTAAGGATTATTATTATTAGTTACTTGAAACCATATAACTGTGTGCAAATTATTTGTATTAAGAATAGTTACTTGAAGTTATAATTGTTTACTAAGGATTATTATTATTAGTTACTTGAAACCATATAACTGTGTGTGTGCAAATTATTTGTATTAAGAATAGTTACTTGAAGTTATAATTGTTTACTAAGGATTATTATTATTAGTTACTTGAAACCATATAACTGTGTGCAAATTATTTGTATTAAGAATAGTTACTTGAAGCTAGAATTGTTTACTAAGGATTATTATTATTAGTTACTTGAAACCATATAACTGTGTACAAATTATTTGTATTAAGAATAGTTACTTGAAGCTATAATTGTTTACTAAGTATTATTATTATTAGTTACTTGAAACCATATAACTGTGTGCAAATTATTTGTATTAAGAATAGTTACTTGAAGCTATAATTGTTTACTAAGGATTATTATTATTAGTTACTTGAAACCATATAACTGTGTGTAAATTATTTGTATTAAGAATAGTTACTTGAAGCTATAATTGTTTACTAAGGATTATTATTATTAGTTACTTGAAACCATAGAACTGTGTGCAAATTATTTGTATTAAGAATAGTTAATTGAAGCTATAATTGTTTACTAAGGATTATTATTATTAGTTACTTGAAACCATATAACTGTGTACAAATTATTTGTATTAAGAATAGTTACTTGAAGCTATAATTGTTTACTAAGGATTATTATTATTAGTTACTTGAAACCATATAACTGTGTGCAAATTATTTGTATTAAGAATAGTTACTTGAAGCTATAATTGTTTACTAAGGATTATTATTATTAGTTACTTAAAACCATATAACTGTGTGCAAGCAAATAACTATTATTGAATAAAAATAATTCCTGGGAACAATATAATTATTTGAATAATTAGTTAGTAAGAGACATGTTGTCTTACCAAAGCTGAAGAGCCCACTCTGCCCTACTATTTTACCAAAATCAACAAATCCATCAACTGAAATGGTGATTACCTAGAAAAATTGAGAAATGCTCAAAATTTAAAATGATGTAAACATCATTGACAATAAACCATAAACGTTTCTGTTATTTCTAGTTTTTTGGTTTGTTTTACGGCATATCAACCTCAGTGGGTCATTTAATGCCGATAAAGTTTTGAAATAAAGTCATTCTTAATGGATACTCAATTATTTTTTATAGATACATTTTTCTATTTAACCCATAGATAGGACCCTAACAGGTACTACCACTCCAGTTTGGTTTGGTTTGTTTTACGGCATATCAACCTTGGTGGGTTATTTAATGCCGGCAAAGTTGTGAAATAAATTCATTCTTAATGCATAATACAATTTTGTTTATAAACTCATGTTTTTCTATTTAACCCATAGATGGGACCCTAACAGGTACTACCACTCCAGGTCAGAGTGGACCAGGGATTAATGGTGATGAAGCGGTGCTCGACATTCCCCAAAACTCCAGAACTGGAACCTCACCATCAGATAGAGTTTAACATCATTCCCAGGACATGTAGACCCTCAGCCACCACCTTCTAGCACCCATATGATAAAAAGGGTTGGGGGCTTGCAATAAGGGCAATAGGGTTGGGTTAATCATATAGCTGCTAGAGCTTGATGTGACCAGCTGCCCTTCTGTGATTTATAAATATTCAGGAGACTTTACCTTTGCAATTATCTTCGTAATAGTTAGGGTGTTAGTGTAGTGAGCCTGTTGCGTAGCAAACAAACCACCTGCAGGGCAAAAGCTGCACTATGCTCGGCGAATTCGTTAATAATAATTATCTGCAAATAATTATAGTTTTAGATAACTGTTCTTAATACATGTAATTTTCAGACAATTAAGGTTTCAAGTGTTCCTAATAGAAATAATTTGCAAGCAATTATATATTTGGTTGGCTGGTTTTACTGCATGTCAACCCTTGCTGAATTATTTTATGACAAAGTCAATTCAACAATTATGGTCTCTAATTATATATGGAACAAAAATATATCATGTCAACTCTTGTTGGCTTATTTCAAACCTAAGACAGTTTTACAATTATGGACTCTAATTATATACAATGCAAAAATCTATAATGTCAACCCTTGTTGGGTTATTTCATGCCAAAGTCAGTTTAACAATTATGGTCTCCAATTATATACAATATGAAAATGTATCATGTCAACCCTTGTTGGGTTATTTCATGCCAAAGTCAGTTTAACAATTATGGTGTCCAATTATATACAGTCCAAAAATGTATCATGTCAAACCTTGTTGGGTTATTTTTATGCCAAAGTCAGTTTAACAATTATGGTCTCCAATTATATAGAATACAAAAATATATCATGTCAACCCTTGTTGGGTTATTTCATGCCAAAGTCAGTTTTACAATTATGGTGTCCAATTATATACAGTCCAAAAATGTATCATGTCAACCCTTGTTGGGTTATTTCATGCCAAAGTCAGTTTAACAATTATGGTGTCCAATTATATACAGTCCAAAAATGTATCATGTCAACACTTGTTGGGTTATTTCATGCCAAAGTCAGTTTAACAATTATGGTGTCCAATTATATACAGTCCAAAAATGTATCATGTCAACCCTTGTTGGGTTATTTTATGCCAAAGTCAGTTTAACAATTATGGTATCCAATTATATACAATACAAAAATGTATCATGTCAACCCTTGTTGGGTTATTTTATGCCAAAGTCAGTTTTTACAATTATGGTGTCCAATTATATACAGTCCAAAAAATGTATCATGTCAACCCTTGTTGGGTTATTTTTATGCCAAAGTCAGTTTTACAATTATGGTGTTCAATTATATACAGTCCAAAAATGTATCATGTCAACCCTTGTTGGGTTATTTCATGCCAAAGTCAGTTTTACAATTATGGTGTCCAATTATATTAAGTCCAAAAATGTATCATGTCAACCCTTGTTGGGTTATTTCATGCCAAAGTCAGTTTTACAATTATGGTGTCCAATTATATACAAGTCCAAAAATGTATTCATGTCAAACCCTTGTTGGGTTATTTTATGCCAAAGTCAGTTTAACAATTATGGTGTCCAATTATATACAGTACAAAAATGTATCATTGTCAACCCCCTTTGTTGGGGTTTATTTTTTATTTTGCCAAAAGTCCAGTTTTTTTACAATTATTTGGTGGGTCCCCCAATTTATTATTACAGTCCAAAAAATGTATCATGTCAAACCCTTGTTGGGTATTTTATGCCAAAGTCCAGTTTTACCAATTATGGTGTCCCAATCCCTCTCTTATTATTATACAGTCCAAAAATGTATCATGTCAACCCTTGTTGGGTTATTTCATGCCAAAGTCAAGTTTCACATTATGGTGTCCCAATTATATACAGCCAAAAATGTATCATGTCAACCCTTGTTGGGTTATTTTATGCCAAGTCAGTTTAACAATTTGGTCTCCAATATATACAATAACAAAAATGTATCATGTCAACCCTTGTTGGGTTATTTCATGCCAAAGTCAGTTTACAATTATGGTGTCCAATTATATACAGCTCCAAAAATGTTATCATGTCAACCCTTGTTGGGTTATTTTATGCCAAAGTCATTTTACAATTATGGTGTCCAATTATATACAGTCCAAAAATGTATCATGTCAACCCTTGTTGGGTTATTTCATGCAAAGTCAGTTTTACAATTATGGTGTCCCAATTATATACAGTCCAAAAATGTAATCATGTCAACCCTTGTTGGGTTATTTTATGCCAAAGTCAGTTTAACAATTATGGTCTCCAATTATATACAATACAAAAAATGTATCATGTCAACCCTTGTTGGGTATTTTATGCCAAAGTCAGTTTTACAATTATGGTGTCCAATTATATACAGTCCAAAAATGTATTCATTCAACCCTTGTTGGGTTATTCATGCCAAAGTCAGTTTTACAATTATGGTGTCCAATTATATACAATAACAAAAATGTATCATGTCAACCCTTTGTTTGGATTATTTTATGCCAAAGTCAGTTTAACAATTATGGTCTCCAATTATATACAATACAAATGTATCATGTCAACCCTTGTTGGTTATTTTATGCCAAAGTCAGTTTTACAATTATGGTGTCCAATTATATACAGTCCAAAAATGTATCATTCAACCCTTGGTTTGGGTTATTTCATGCCAAAGTCAGTTTAACAATTATGGTCTCCAATTATATACAATACAAAAATGTATCATGTAACCCTTGTTGGATTATTTTATGCCAAAGGTCAGTTTAACAATTATCGTCCAATTATATACAATACGAAAATCTATCATGTCAACCTTGTTGGGTATTTTATGCCAAAAACAGTTTAACAATTATGGTCTCCCAATTATATACATACAAAAATGTATCATGTCAACCCTTGTTGGGTTATTTTATGCCAAAGTCAGTTTGACAATTATGGTCTCCAATTATATACAATACAAAAATGTTCATGTCAACCCTTGTTGGGTTATTTTATGCCAAAGTCAGTTTAACAATTATGGTCTCCAATTATATACAATACAAACATCTATCATGTCATCCCTTGTTGGGTTATTTTATGCCAAAGTCAGTTTAACAATTATGGTGTCCAATTATATACAATACGAAAATGTATCATGTCAACCTTGTTGGGTTATTTTATGCCAAAGTCAGTTTAACAATTATGGTGTCCAATATATACAATACAAAAATATATCATGTCAACCCTTGTTGGGTTATTTTATGCCAAAGTCAGTTTAACAATTATGGTGTCCAATATATATACAATACAAACATCTATCATGTCAACCCTTGTTGGGTTTTTTATTTATGCCAAAGTCAGTTTAACAATTATGGTCTCCAATTATATACAATACAAAAATGTATCATGTCAACCTTGTTGGGTTATTTTATGCCAAAGTCAGTTTGACAATTATGGTGTCCAATTATATACAATACAAAAAGTATCATGTCAACCCTTGTTGGGTTATTTTATGCCAAAGTCAAGTTTTACAATATGGTGTCCAATTATATACAGTCCAAAAATGTATCATGTCAACCCTTGTTGGGTTATTTTAGCCAAAGTCAGTTTAAACAATTATGGTGTTGAATTATGTACAATACAATATGTATCATGTCAACCCTCCAATCCATCGGCTGTAATGTCAAGCCCTAGCAGCTATATGATTTCCCCATCCTTTCCATCAAGAAGGAGGTGGGTGAGGGTCTTTATGTTCTGGGATGATGTTCACACACACAACACACACACACACACACAGTCTATTTTTATAGTACAGACTTGCAGTAAAGATAAGAAATAAAGGATTTGAACTTCTATCTCTGAATGATATTCTGACCATCGTGTCATCTTATCTTACAGTTTAGATTAATTAACTTTTGGTGATCATATAAATTTAGTCATAGAACAAGATCCTTCCTTATCTCATTCTATTTGTTTTTTTATCTGAAAAGAAATAAATCATTGATTGTAGAATTTATTTAGAATAAATTGTAGAGAACTTTTGAACAGGCACACACACATAAAAACAAAAATAAAAATTGGATTGAACAAACAGACTAATGCTTAATAATAAACAAAAAGGGTAGGACAAACCTGGAATGATAATCAGACATTGTTGAACATACACACACACCATGCACAGAATCAAAGAGGTAGGCCACATACTATAACAGAATCCAAAAAGAGGCCCACATACTATAACAGAATCAAAAAGGTTAGCCACATACTATAAGAGACTCAAAAAGGTAGCTACATTATAACAGAATCAAAAGGTAGGCCACATACTATAAGAGAATCAAAAAGGTAGCCACATACCTATAACAGAAAAAAGGGTAGGCCACATACTATAAGAGAATCAAAAAGCGTAAGGCCACATACTATAACAGAATCAAAAAGGTAGGGCCACATACTATTTATACAGAATCAAAAAAACGGCAGGCCACATACTATAACAGAATCAAAAGGCAGGCCACATACTAAAGAGAATGCAAAAGGTAGGCCACATACTATAACAGAATCAAAAAGGTAGGCCACATACTATAACAGAATCAAAAAGTAGGCCACATTACTATAACAGAATCTAGGTAGGCCACATAATATAACAGAATCAAAAAGGTAGGCCACATACTATAAGAGAATCAAAAGGTAGGCCACATACTATAAGAGAATCAAAAAGGTAGGCCACATACTATAAGAGAATCAAAAAGGCAGGCCACATACTATAAGGAATCAAAAAGGCAGGCCACATACTATAACAAGAATCAAAAAAAAGGCAGCCCACATACTATAAGAGAATCAAAAAGGTAGGCCACATACTATAAGAGAATCAAAAAAAGGTAGGTCACATACTATAGCAGAATCAAAAAGGTAGGCCACATACTATAAGAGAATCAAAAGGGTAGGCCACATACTATAACAGAATCCAAAAATTGAGTTTGAAAAAAAATTGAATACATATCAAGAATGAATAAAACAAAATGTCTTCAGCATAAAATAACCCAGCAAGGGGTTTGAAAACATGCCGTACACCAACCAGACAATTTTTCTTGCCGGTTACAAATTGCACTAGTAAATTTGTCTCATTAAATGAAAAACATGGAAAAACAGCATGTTGTTTCACAAATCAGGTTCACCTGCAACCCCCCCCAAGGTCACATTTCCACCTGACCCATCTCCTCCTGTCCCCAGGAGATTTTGTTGCCAGGTAACATTAGTGATGATAGGTAATGAGTATAATTGAAATAAGATATAAGCAAGAGTAAATCACCTGTACTGACTCACGATATTAAGTTTTCTATGATGTTATATAATCTTATTATAATGGAGATATGGTGTCTATCTGTAATCAAAACTACATCACGCCATGTCGCACAATACCCTCAGGAATTGCATAAGTTTATCAAATGAGTATTTAATTTATACTCAAAATCATTAATACTAATACATAGAATAGTAAAAAAAAGTAAGTTGTCGGGGTGCCTAAAGTTGTGTGTAGGTGATTACTTCCCTTTGCCTGGAAGAGTTATCTTCTCGTTGCGTTGCGTTGGTTCCCACTAGGGGACCTCTGTATTTAAGCGCCTTATTTGAACTTGTCTTCCTTTTTTAGCTGGATCTTCTCAAGAACTGCTATGGGCAGAGTCTACTACCCCCCTTCTGGTGGGGCTTTTGCCCCCCCCCCCTTACATTACTGTAAGTCCTTTATACAGCATGGACTATCCTTTAGTTCCATGTCTGTAACATTTATATGTTATGTACATTTGGTATTTTTATACCTAAATATTGTATATGTATTTACATGTTCTATTCTCCTGTACATTATGTATCTTATCGTTTCCATGTGCTGTATAATATATTAAATGTTTTGTCTCACAACGTTCGAATTGTAGTTCATTAATTAACAATCCTACATTGTATTAACCAGAACAGCGAGGAGTCTATCCCTTTCACTAGCGCTAGATCAAGGAGATCGTTTTTGGCATCTGAGGTGGAGCGCCAACACCTACCATCAGCTACTCACTTTACTGCACTGATCCCTGTGCTACTTATACTCTGAGTGGCGAGGGACGGTATTGAACCTGAACCTTGTGGTCCTTAGCCCGACACTCTAACGACTGAGCTAAACCAGCCTTAATAAAATAAATACTAATTATTAACATGTCTCTAATCAACACATGTATTCTTAATATAATGGAGATTCAGTTTCTGTAACTGAAACTATGTCATTACTTATGTCACAATAGCCCCAGGAAAAGTATAAGTTTATCAATTTTTGCTAATGCTAGACAAGGGAGATTGCATTTGTTGAGATGGAGGTGCCATGCCTACCGTCAGCTCTCCACTTTATCGCACAAATCAGATTACATTGCTGAGTTGCGATGACGTACCAAACTCAGAACCTCACGGTTCCTTCTACTGACTGAAATAAACTGGCCTCTTAAACTTGCCAATAAAGGGAATGTAATAACCCAATTAGGTCAGTAATTTGCATCAATTCCTGACCACTGACAATCCCTTTCAGACTTTTGAGAGACAGAGTTAAACTAGGCTGAATACTATTTCCGGAATTTTGAGATGAGGCTTGATAATTTATATTATTTGGATTATTCAGACTATTGTCCTCATCTTTATTGTTATCTACACTATTTCCTTAATTTTTTAGATGAGCTTGATAATTTATATTATTGGATTATTCGGACTATTATCCTCATCTTTATTGTTATCTAACTATTTTCTCTGAATTTTTGAGATGAGGCTTGATAATTTATATTATTTGGATTATTCGGACTATTGTCCTCATCTTTATTGTTATGTACACTATTTCTCTGAATTTTTGAGATGAGGCTTGATTAATTTATATTATTGGATTATTCGGACTATTATCCTCATTTTTATTGTTTATCTGCACTATTTCTCTGAATTTTAAGATGAGGCTTGATAATTTTCATCATTTGTATTATTCGAACAATTGACCTATCTTTATTGTTATCTGTACAATGTTTCAATTGTACACATAGCCTAGTGGATAAAGGTGTTGGTTAGACAGTTTTAAAGTGACATATCTCTAGGCTGCAAGTTCAATCATTGGTCAGGGGCAGCAGTAACATAGAATATAATTAACAGATTAACACCTGTACCCCAGCTATGGTTAGCGAATGAGAACAGGATACCCCATGGACTGAATAAAGGTTAGGTTCAAAGTTCCGTGATGGCTCCTGATTAACACAAGAAGGTTCCCAAGTTCAAAAAGAAGTCCGAGATGGTCCCGAGTCTGACAAGAAATACCCGAAGAAGGCTGGAAAGCCACACCAATGTGCCCCCAGCCTTCTCAAATACAAATTATCAAGTCTCATATACAAAATTCAGACAAATGATATTTTTATTTGCTTAATAGATTTTGAAACTTAAATGTTTTAGTAACTTATTAGCATAAGCATATCTGAAGCTCGTTCGTAATGAGAAGACCTGTTCTGCACTCTGCTCTTCCGATGTACTTGTCTAGACCCCGACGTTGTGAATATGTGCTGCCGAATTTAAGGCACGAGTCAGAAAAACAGGCTCACAAGGATTAAAAACAAAACAACAACTACAAGTGTAAACAAGACACGGATGGAAGAAGGTGTTTTGATACTCGCTGGCTGCTATTGTTTTTATCCCTACCGGCGATCTTGACACCCCAACGGCCGAGTTTCTAACTGCCTTAGTGCTCGAGTTTGTTGTATTTATGTAAATTCCCCTCTCCCAAACCATCTTCTCGGACCACACAAATGGCCAGCACTTAAATAAATCCCAGACTTCTAGCGTCATTAACCCTTAAAATTAAAGTACTTAAATATTTTTTCAGACACTACGGCTTCAATACGTGACCATTATTTTTTCAAAAGAGATTTCTCACTAAAATCCCTTTTGCTTTAAACCTGGGTGCCTTAAGATATTATCATCAAGTGTCCCATTTCATGGTGGTCGTACAGGTCTCTTAAACTTACGACCTAACTTTGATTCTCTAAAAAGGTCAACCACCCACCCCTTTTACTTATGCTTGGCTTTAACCTATTCCTTTCTTATTCATTATTATTCCGACCATGTTCGTCTTCAAACCATAGTATCACAGTAACTCAAATGTTGGTTCTCAAAAAAAAAAAAAAAAAAAAAAAAAAAAAAGAATCGACCCCGTGATAGCTCGTAACTCAGAAAGCTTGTAAGTTGAATCACTCGTAAGTCAAGTACCCACAGTATTATTGTGATGTAGTTTGAAGGAAGTTATGTTACATAATAATTGGATCCCAATACATTTACAGGGAACCTGCTAATACCGCTCTTGCTCTAAAGTCATCCTCGTCTCTATTTCTTCCTTCTTTCATTAAAGCTCACATCCCACAAGAAGAAAGAGATACTTTTAATTGGGATAAGACCGAAAAAAACCAACCTGTCTCATGAGAGAGAGAGAGAGAGAGAGAGAGAGAGGAGAGAGAGAATTATTGACCTCTAATATCACTGTTTTATCCTCTAACGTATTAAAATCGATCCTATGAATGATTTTATACAGAAGCCAACTAAAATATAATTTAAAATAAGCAATCATTTTATATGCACTCTTATTTAATTTCGTTAGTCTAATTTAATATGCAGGGTGTCCACAAAGTCGGTACATTAAAACAAAATAATTTTTATTCTTATATCTATTGGATTAAATCCTACTTAATGGACCTAAATTCCAACATCGTATGTCAACCCGCCGAAAGAAAAAAAAAAAAAAACCAAAAATCAAGAAATTATCCGAATTTAATGAAATTTTCAGTGTTGATATATTAATGAATAAAAGATATAATGCACCGGTTATTTTATTAGAAATCTCTTACATTTTTCAGGTCAGTTAACTTTGAACCACGTATCTTGAGGCGTAACACAGATTCACAAACATACGTGATTAAAGTTAATTGACCTGAAAAAATGTAAAGTTTTTAAATAAAATAAAAAGTGCATTATATCTTTTATTCATTAATATATCAACACTGAAAATTCATTAAATTCGGTTAATTCCCTGAATTTTGGTATTTTTTTCTTTCGGCGGGTGACTTACGATGTGGATTTAGGCTGTTAAGTAGACAATTAATCCAATTAGATATAAGAAATAGAATTATTTTGTTTAATGAGTTAATTTACCCAGACTTGTGGACACCTGTAATATTAAATTAGACTAACGAAATTAAATAAGAGTCATATAAAATGATTGCTTAATTTCATTAGATTCGGTAATTCCTTGATTTTTAGTATTCTTTTTTTTTTTTCGTGGGGTGACTTACGATGTGGAATTTATGTCCGTTAAGTAGGATTTAACACGAAATTTCCATGTACCCAAACTTTGTGGACACCCTGTATTTCAATAAAACTTAAGATACTTACGCCGGATGGCGCATGTTGTTGCTAGTATATTTAAAATATCTATCCTTTTCTCAAATTAGCACTGTGTTTAAATATAACCCCCCACTACCAATTTTTTTTAAGCAATGAAAATGGTGGCGCTTTTGTCACTTCCGTCTTGCACTTTTCATTAGTCAGCCATGTAAAAAAATTTTTATTTTAAAAAAGCCGCTGAAATCGAAGAAAATTAGTTCTCTCCCCTTTTTAACCCAATTGTAGCGAGAAGGGAGACTTACAAGTGGAGGAAGCGAGCGTGAACTTGTCTCGCTTGCAGGATGAATGGAAACGAAAAATATGCTGCCTTTGGCACAAAAATTTAATATCTCGAAGCAAAGAGTGTGTATGGAGTTGAGTGAGGGAGAGGCTTTCTGTGATTGGATATACAATCACGTGATGAGCCCAGAAGTTTTGGCGCAAAATACAAAAGTGCCAGAAGAGACTACGGACCAGATCCAACGAGGCAGCTACTTTAACAACCCCCCCCCCCCAGCCACGACGGCGAGTCCCTCAAACTCAACTTATACACAGGAAGGACTTTATATTGTTACTCATTGTTTTATTTGTTCTAATAAATTGTTAAAATTAACTAAGTTTAATTCATACTGTAGCCCCAGGATTGAACCTGCAAGCCTAGAGATAACTGTCACTTAGAAATGTCTTAACCAACGCCTATATCTACTACGCCATGTGCCGAATAATCCAAAAAATTTAAACGAGTAAATAATAATTAACACAGCTTAACAATTTTACCCAGTCATGATTAGCGGGATGAACAGATACCCCCGTGGACTGGATAAAGTGTTGGCTTCAAAGGATGCTTAGAAGTAGAAGGGGAATAACTTATGGCACTATAAATCATCCATAAATGAAAAAGAACAATCGTTAGTAATAATTTTTGAATATAATAAAAATCTCGGAAAATGTCGCACAAAATTGTGCATTTTAAATTTCTATTTTTCAATGAAAAAAATGTATTCAATCTTTATTCCTCTTTGAATGGACTGCAAAAAAAGAAGGATTTTCTCGGTTTCAATTGCCATTTCGAAGCCAATATTTTTCATCATAGATAAAACTGTTACGATTTTATGGGCCATCCTTTATAGAAAATAATATTACCATTACACAGTAACCTCCCTTTGACCATTGCCAACACAGGGACCATGGGTCTTATAGCCATCACCTGATGAGAAACCTCGTGCGATTGCTAAGGGCCTTTGTCAGCGACCAATCAGAGCACACATTAACTAGCTAGTTTGGCCGCCAAATTTCGAGGGTTGATACCTTCAATCCTCCTCTTTCGCTGCGACTGCCGTCGAAGAACGACGTGCTCTTTTTCCACAGCAATAGTCGAAGAACGACGGTCTTTGAAACCAGCTAACGGATGGGCCGTTGACGCGTAACGTCAAACAAACAAACAAACAAAGCTAGCAAGACATTCCTACCTGGGACAGATAAGTCACGCAAGTATTATCTGCAACCAAACCCTACCCTTACCACCCTACACCATTCAATTGTAACACATTTGTATCACAAGTTACATATTGTATTGTATATTGTATGTTACATGTTCTTGTTGTCAGATTTCGTTTTATAAGCCTTGTTGTGTTCGTTACCTGTATCTTTATCTTTACCTTTATCCTGTTGTAAAATTCAAAGGATGACAAGGTCATAACTCGTTGGAACGCAAACAAACTCCGACAAAGGTTGAAGGACAAAACATTTTATATACAGCACAAGAATAACTGGGTACATAATATAGAGGTGTACATAAACATACATACATAAGTAATAAAAGTTACATGTAAAAGGGTCATAAAAGCACAGACATGAGACTAAGAATAGTCCATGCTGTATAAATCACTTACAGTGATTAGTCCGGCGTTGAGGGCGAAGCCCCAACGAGAAGGGAATATAATTGTCTAACCCATGTGGTCTCGTAGCTAACAGCAGGCAAAAAGAGGCAGAGAAGTTCAAATCCGCAGCTTAAATACACCAGGCCCCTAGCGGAACCAGCAACACTATACGGGCAGACAACTTTCCATGCAAATACGAAAATAACCCACACTGCTTGGTAATTAGCAATATCTTTTCTATACCTTTAGGCTTCAAGCAAGAGCTCTTTCCTGGTAAAGAATCCTTCTTTGCTTGTAAGTTCCTTCGTCAATGATTGCAAAATGGACGCTGTTAGTTGTCAGTGATTAGTATCACCAGCCCGCATTATGGCTGTTGATTGCGGAGAAATAAACCACGTAACCTCGCCAGTCTATAAAATTTAGTGTATTGTAGCAAGCTAGATTTGCAAGCCATTGTTTAGTTGGGTTCGATTCTGACTGGGCGCCCCATACTTCTGGCCTTGTGCCACATCTAGCTAAGCTTAGTAAATAGCTTATAAAAAATGGGCACCTCGCGTGGTGTAATGGTAGCAAGCTAGACTAGATTCGCAGACCATTGTTAATGAGTTCGATTCTCATTGGGCGCCCCATAATTCTGGCCTTGTGTCATATCTCAGCTACGCTTAGTATAACTATATACAAATTATTCCAACAAAAACTTCATTTAATCTATCTAAAATGTAAGTTTAAAATGCGCAATTTTTTCACTATATATTTTCCGAATTCTATATATTTAAAAAGGTAAAGAAGAACAGTTCTCTCGTTTATTCCTACCATAAAATAAAACTGAACCCTCATTTTATGTCCGTAAATACTAAATATATTATCTTTTATTCATTTTAATATTCACTTCAATGTGTATATTCTAAATGTTTAGTTTTAAGTGGGGCTCGTTTTACCAATTTAGGAATAAATTGGATCCTCCTTTTATGACCGTAATTTGTTTTTTCGTCGACGATGATTAAAATCTGGACGTTTTTATTTTAGATACCAAAGCCAAAAAGAAAGAAATAACAACAACAACAAATATTCACTTTTTACTCGTAAATTCCTACAATAAAAATTAGGCTTGGGCATTTTATGGTAGGAATTACGAGTAAAAAAGTTAAGTGTAAAAACGAACCCCCACTTAAAACTAAGCATTCTCACAAAATAAAAACTTTTAGAATATACACATTGAAGTGAATATTAAAATAATGAAAAGATATATTTGTATTGTAACATAACAGGTGCAAGAAAAAAAAAACATTTATTGCAAAAACACGGACATAAAATGAGGGTTCAGTTTTTTATGGTAGGAATAAACGAGAAAACTGTTCTTCTTTACTTAAAAATCATTCTAACGTCTTATTTTCATGTACAGATCATCAAACGTATTAAAATTGTTATCTCCTCTGATGACCCGGATCGGTGAAGTATGCAATAAAATTTTAATGTATGGTCCACCATATTTTTCTTTTTTTTACTCATACATATACAAAAACTCAAGACATTTTTCAACGATTTTTATGCCTTTATCTCCTTTGCACTCTAATTTTGCCCATGGCTATATTATATGTCTGTAATGGTTAATAAAATGGCAGTTGGCCGAGTATATTAAAAAGGGTGAGTAAGAATCCCAAAAATGCAGTAACGGAAAACACCAAACGCTGAATTCAAAATTCAAGCGCCAAAAAGGAAAAGCGGGAATTGTTTCAGTAGTTCAGAGAATGACAAGACGAGTGGTCACGCAACAAATCAGCTCCAGTATCAGCAAAGAAAAACAAGATAAAATATGAACTATTAATACCACAATATAAAAAGAAAGGACTAGCCCGGTTATGCTATTATACATGTCTGTAATTTCTATTTTAATACAAGATTGTTATTTTAATACGACTCCGTTGATTTCTTTCATTGTGTTGATTTTGTTTAAAAGTTAGTAAGTTGTGTAAGCCTATATACAAATATATACAACACACAGCTTGCTACATGTCTATCCCATTGTAGTGAGTTCGATTCTTATTGGGTCCCCATACTTCTGGCCTTGTGCCGCATCTAAGCTAATCTTAGTAAATAACCTATTATTCTATTACGCGGTTACTGAACAAGATTAATGGTGGGAGAGCTGCTGTAGTGGTTTTAAAATAGGCAAAAAGTTGATATATTAGTCCTGATGGTAAAAAAAAAATTTTATTGATATGGAGAAGCACGACGAACTCATAATGTACGTTCTCCCGTTGACACAAAACATAAATAACCGGAAAAAGAAAAATGTTATAATTCTATATCTACGCTTCATAAGTGTAATGATTAACAAGCTAGCTAGCAAACCATGGTTAGTGAGTTCGATTCTCACTGGGCGCCCCATACTTCTGGCCTTGTGCCACATCTAAGCTAAACTTAATAAATAACTATATATGTTCTACCCTTTATTCATATGCAAATTACATACAACCACTGTCCAACTATCACCACACTGAAGAACATTTCAATTGATTCAACATAATCTCATTAAAAAAGAAAAAACATTGAAATTGTAAATTTATATTTGTGCTCGCACAAGAAATAAATAAAGAGAAATAAGACAGAAAAAGAAAACAATTGAGAACGAAAGAAAGAAAGAGGGAATAAACTCAATAGCCGAAGAGTTTAAAGACAGAAAGAAGAAAAAAAGACAGAAAGAAAGAAAGAATTGACAAAGAGAGAATAAATCAGAAAGAAGAAAGAAGAAAGAATAAGAGCAATACTGAAAGGGCAAAACTTGCCAAATCGTCGTCAAAATAAACGGAAAAATTTTGACCACGATTTGCAAACACATCAAAATAAATTTTGAAATTAAATTAATTTTAAAAATCCAATTCAAAAAAGGGTAAAAAAATTGTTAAAAAAATTTCACGAACTTTTCTTTTTAAATTAAAAAAAAATCTTTCTCTTTTTATTTATTTATTACTTTTTTTAATTTATTTTATTTTATTTTTCTACTTGGCTTTTTGGTGGGTAAGTCGGTTAATTGTTTTATTTCATTTATTTAACGATCCTGAATTATTTCTAAATTAAATATCTATGTGCAGTTTAGAAATATTTCAGATTCGTTAAATAAATGAAATAAACAATTACTAACCTGACTTAACCAAAATAAAATCAGTAGGAAAAAAAAAAAATAGATTATTTGTATATGCAAAAGTCGAATCTCCGATTCACTAATACAAACCAACATACCTCGTCAACGGACGGATAAAGTGGAAGTGCCCTCGGTCGTTACCTAAAACGGAATGACCATTTTAACATATATCTGCCGCATGGGCTCCAAATCAGAGTTCCGGCTTGATAGTCAATTCCCAAAATTAAATAAAAAATAAAAAATTGGTAAATAAAATTCGAATATCATCCAATGAAAGCGATTCCCGGGTAAAGTGAAAACAACTCCAAGTGATCCAACCTTGGGACCGCTGATCTCTATAAAACGAACAGCTTTGAGGGCACCGACAGTCAGAGCTGAAGCACCATCACGAACGCAGGCCACGACGAGCGCTAACCTCACAGAAGGACACATCAAAGAGCGGCGGGTCACACCCCGACTTACCAAACCAGGCAGTCAACATCAACAAGTCAACACCGAACTTTTCTACATCATCCGAAAGAAACCAAAGACGCTTACTACCAATACACAATATTCTGCCTACGACAACAACAACAACAGACACACCGACTGATACAAACCCTATTCGTGCTACCACAAGTGAGTACACTTATCTACCTCCCAACTCCCAATTCTCTACGATCATCAACTTAAGGGGCGAACTTCAGTCCGTACCTCCTCCATATACCAAATACCATCTGCCTACATCACCACACCAATACCACAACCAAGCTGGAAACATTTTACGAACTTATATTCAACATAAATATCACAAAATTGTGCGATACCCATCCTGACATTTACGGACTTGCATTCACCTATAAAACATTCATCAATTTTAAACCTGTTGCTCTCTTGAATTTATTTCAACTTTTCGTTGTTTTTTTTCCATATTACTCTTTCAATACAATTTGAAATTTATATCTGTGTTGTTTTTTCCCTGCCACCATACGCTTGCTACTAATCCTGTTTATAACATCTGGTGTCAGAAGCGTACGGCAGGGAATGGATTACTCAAGCTACACACGTGCCCGCATTATTCGAACTCATAGGAAGCATAAATAGCTCTACTACAGTTAAAGTGCAACCCGGACGCCCCGACGAGGCGACGATTGCTGAGACGCAAAGGGAGATCGATGATATGGTAGCTCTCTTAGCATGGCCCCACAACAACACCAAATCCGACACATATCAACACCTCACATGGACTAATGATGCGTCAACAATCTCTGCGCGATTCCATGAGAATATAAAGTGCTTCAACCCGGGAAACGATGCACATCGTTTATTACAGACCTCAACCAGGCGCCTTACTATCAACGTGAGGCCGGAACTGGCCGACTACCCCGAATGGAAGGAAATTCCTAAAGATCGCCAAACAATACTTGACCGAGGCATCTTTCAACAAATGTTGGACTCCCAACACCCGACATCCACCTTGAGCAGTTGAAATCTTATCGAATTAAACACACGAAACCAAATGTCAACCTCTCAACATCTCAGTCACCTGGACTTACGGCACAGACAACGAGAGGCTGACCGATTTCGCGGACGGCTCGAAAATACCATTAGAACGCGGCCTTCATGGTAATAAAGCACGGTTTTAAGAGGGATAACGGCAGGGGATGACCGTGGATACAGCATTCTCACAGTCGGAGCAATGTTAATATGCGAAAATATCAAGCATGGCACCCATATGTCTACCCCCATTCGTGAACATGGACAATCACTACACGCAGTGTCTGAATAGCGAGCGAGGCCAAAACGGTACCTCGACCGCGGCATCAAACCCACACATACCAGTCATATGATACCAATGCTATCTTATACAACTCTCAGGGGGCTGCCAACAACGGGCGCCCCGGAAACACCCCCAGGTTCCAATGACCAACCTGAACAACGAGCAGCGAAAAAACATTCAGACAGCCGCGCCAGAAAAATATAATACGGCATACACATGGTAGACACCCACCCAACCAAAAACACAGCGGCATGACTCGAGCCACCTGTCGCAGAACTTCAAAGAGCTTAAAAGTTTTCAAGGGCATAACTGCCCATTATCGACATCACCTAACAGCTCAGTACACGTCGCAGCAACAGAAGAAGCCGTCACACACCCAACGTACACAAACTCAACGACACGGTATTTCAGTACGGACCGGACGAGATGTGATGCTCGTACGCCGGTCCGTCCCGCTCATCATCAATATTAATTCCACGACCACTCCAGCAACATCTCCGTTATAAAAACGACATTCACCAATTCAAAGGAAACAGCCTTCAACGGACATCGCCACATGCTAGACTCTGGTTGCTTCAACTTGTTCATACCAATCTTCCGCATTGCCAGAGGATTTCAGGAAGCACATGATACACTCACGGACACGATTCGTCATAAGGTATAAATAGTAATATTACCCCCTTGGCGAGCTAAACTGTGACGTCACCTTTGGTGAGCCAAAACTCTCCACACCTTTCAAGGAATCAATATATACAATCACAGAGGCCGCGCACCGAACTAATCGGACAAAAATGTTCCTCAGCCACAGCTCACACTCAGCTCTTTACATACAATCAAAACAGAGACGCAACCATCTGTCAGACAAAACCAATCGCATCTTAATTACAACACAAACAGTCCCACTAACCAGCACATCCAACACGCTGCGTCACCCAACCACAACCCGGCAATAGGGGCTCAAGACCACCATCGACAAGAACCAGCCCACCAAGGAACCAGACCCGACATCCAGACACTGAATCAAAAACTAAGCTGGTTAAAAGCATAACATCGGGATTTCCTCATACCGATCACCACAATCGCGACGAACTAGAGGCCACGGCCAAACCTATTATCCTGCTACATCGACATCATCCGGGCTACCGATGTCTATAGCAAGAAGCACCGTCTCACCCGACTGTCCGGCTACCGGACCAACGGCCAATCACGGGCACAGAAGCACAGCACCAGTTCCGCAGGCCCTGAAGCAAAATCGATGTCAGAGATAGGCGCCATGCCGCCGAAGGGTCATCGAAGGCTGCATGAACCCCAAGGGCTTCAATAAGCCGCAGTGTTGCCGTACGCAAGAAGAACGGAATCAGATCCGCGTATTGCCAATTTTAGAGAACCTCAACAAAATACTGTTGATCTTGCATCCCAATCCAATACCAAGGATGACCACTTATTAAAAGAAATCGGTGAAGTGAAACAGGTACTCGCATCGCTCGACCTCCGTAGCGCATTGCAAATTGTCATCGACGTAACGCGACCGCCCACAGAACGCATTTACATGGATAGAGGGCACTGCTATCAATATCAGCGTCTGGCCTTTGCCCTTACATTGCTGACAATCTTCTTCGCTGCCATAGCAGAGCCCTGCCACAGGTCGCTCTCCGAGACAACATATCTCATAGCATCGACGACAACTTGGTCACACGCCCAAACCTTAAGGGTATATAAGCCTGCCTCTGGAACAACTATTCATCGACTATCGAAGATTCGATAAAGTGAATCCCAACAAGGCACATTCCTTGCATCGATGCGAAATTCCTAAGGACAGTTCATGTACAAACGAAAGATTCAGGGGCGACCCTGAATACTTCGAGCTATTAGAAGAGATGGAGCCCCGAACATCAAGAAATAATTGCAGGCCTCAATCGGTGCCCTGTGTGATCAGGCAATTTCTCGAGACCACGTCTCTATAACGATCAGATCGGACCTGTTCTCCGAACCTCATGGCCCCCATACCAATGACTTAACAAAAAAACCATTCTACAGTGGACAGAAGAGCGGATTCGGCCTCAAAAGCATTCAAGAGCCGACTTCATCACCGCCCTCATTCATTTCCGGACTTTCTCTCGGCTTTCAACGCTTACCACGGGATTGCCGCGACGTAGCTGGGAAGCCATCTTAATGAGCACGGAGACAGACAAGGGAAAAAGACCATAAATAGCGGTCGCCTCACACACAACTTAAGCCCACGGAGCAAAACTGGTCCACCACTGAACGGGAACCTACGAGCCAAAAATGTGCGATAGCAAAATTTGATTACTTCTACGGCGTCCCCGTTTCGTCATCTCATCCGATCACAGATCATTACTTATCTGGACCAGCGCGAACTCAACAACCTAAGAGTACGACGGTGCGCAGGAAGAAAGTCTCATGCTACAAATTCATCTGGATATGCGAGGAGAATCAAACGTTCTTGGTGCGGACATGCTAGCAGAGGCTGGGAAAAAAAACGAAATCCTGAGCGATCCTACCCCACGGGACGGACATTTAAGTCTGGACGATCCCGACCTTCGTCATATACGTTTCCATCGTGGTGCCTCGATGAGTGACAGTTTACGGACTCATCCCAGGACCCACACACACAGAACACACGCCGCCATCAAAACGCATCGCGGACGCTTTCTTTCGCTATCCACCCTCAATTCCACCCATTACCTATCAAAAAGAAACTGTGATCACCTGGCATCGCGGAGAACACTTGACGGAATAGTGCACTCTCGAACATATCATGAGTTCTCCAATCACCTAAATCAGGTGAAACACAACTCGGATCCAAGAGACCACAGAATGTCAATACGAAAAAAAACATTATGAGTCAAGTCTTTCTAGAACCAGGCACCTCCCGTGCCTAATGATAGTGACAGCCACCCACATTATTCCAAAATTAGGGGTAGTCCGTATATGGCTCGACCAATACCTCCACAAGCACATGAAGGCACCAACCACTCAGGTGTAACACCTATAGCTGAAACTCTATCCAGACTGGTGGGAATTCAAAAACCGGATCATTACGTGCCTATGTCAAATCATCAACCATGCCAAAGTTAAGGGAACTACGGCAAGCGTGTACACCAGCCCATGGTCACTGCAGCGAAGCAAAAGACCATTCGAGTAGTCCTTTCATAGATTTCTTATGATGCCAAAGCTCTAAGGGAAACGCATATCTTCACCATCCTAGGACAATCTTCAAGCGAATTCACGCCAATCCTTTGTGCAAGGACCGTGCAACGATGCCGCCCCGGACTTACCAACTTTTTCTTCCTGTCACAAGAGAAATACCACGCCATAGTGTCCTCGGATCGTGCACGACACTTTACCGCGAAATATTAGACAGTTCTGGCGACCATGTCCATTTCCCAGGAGCGTTCACTTCCATGGCGACTCAAAGAGTTCAGTAAACATTGAGCGGCAACATCGCACGATGAAGAATGCTCTTACATGCTATGCGAGACAGAAACTGTGAATGACAAACGTCGTGAAATCTCTTCGTCCATCAAATGAACCCCACGATCAACAGAGAGCCACGGGTGTATTCACCACCATACAACCGTACGGTCGTCACCCCTAATATTTGCTTCCCAAATTCACCAAGGGGGAATTCTCCAACTATGATCCAGGACTTATGGTATTGCAGTGAATGCCCTTCTCAGACAAGTTCATAAGCATTCGCCCTAGCAAACAATGAAGCTGACCAACAATCGGATACGAACTAACCAACGATTATACAAACCCCAATACAGGGTCGGCGTATAGGTGCTACTGCCACCGCCCCCAGTTTCCACTGCGCATTCATCACACTGAACTGATTGGGCGCTCATCCGAGTGGTAAAAACCAAACGACAGGGTAGTCAATAAGAGAACGAGAAGCAAAACCGACTGCGGTACACCGAGTCATAATTCGCTCCTCGAGCCATCGAACGCGTAGCACCTATTTCATCACACACTACCCCCACCGCTCGTATCATATTCTCCCACAAAATCAGAATCGCCATTACCCGGAACATCTATTACACAACTAGCAACGCAACCTTCGAGCAAAAAACAATCAGGAACAAATCCAAAGCAATTCAAAACGACTTCCATCAAGCTAACCGAGGCCAAATGCCAACACTGATACAAGGACTTTGTTCATGAACTAAAGACACAAAACACACTTACACAACAACCCCAAATCCTTGTGAATCCGTATCAATTTCTTGGGGAGCTCTTTGTATATGGCAGCAAAGTCGAAATCTCCCGATTTCACAATACAGAACTACATACACCAGTCAACGACGGAAAATCGAATGCCCTCGGTCGTTACCCTAAAACGGAACTGACGATTTTAACATATACTGGCAATGGCTACCAAATCAAGAGTCCGGCGTTATAGTCATCCAAAATTAAATAAAAATAAAATTGGTAAACATAAATTAATATCACCAATGAAAACATTTCCCGCGTCAAAGTTGAAAACAACTCTCAAGTGATCCAACTTGGACCGCTCTGATCCTTATAAAACGAAACAGCTTGCAAGGGCACCGACATGTCAGACGAATGGCACCATCACGAAGACGCGCACGACGAGCGCTACCTCACAAGAAGACAATCAAAGACGCGGTCACACCCCCCGACTTACCCAAACCTAGCAGTCAACAATCAAATCAGTCAACCCGCGAACATTTTCTACATCATCCGAGAAAGAAAACCAAAACGTTACTCCAATCACAATATCTGCCCGCACAAACTACCGACAAACACAANGCTGCCGCACAACTAGTCTAAGTCAACACCATTAAGGGTCAATGACGAGGGCGATGTAATACGAAGGCCGCACTTGTACCCAAATGCATGCTATACTACATGTAGCTCATGGCGCCTCGTAACTCAGTGTACAATATCACGTCCGTGCCTCAATGTGTCTTACTAATGCATCTCCTGGATCCTCCCCTGGCATGCAGCCGCCACATCGCCCCTTAACCCACGCGTAATACTATGCTTTGACTGCCAACCCTACCCTCACTCAGCCTTCATTAAGCCTAATGATCAACCTCATCTCTTACCTGTTGGCAAGTCCATGCAGGCTCGCATAATACGTCTACTAACGCTCTCTCATCTGCGTTCGGGTCGAGCCTCCTCCAAATTTGACCCATACTGGCGTTTCTGGCAAGTCCAATATATCGAATTTCGGCATTTACGTACCGCGATCCATCTTCCTAGGTCATCTCTGGTTGCCTTAGTAGCGAGCTTTTATCAGTCGCCACCGATTTTTCAATTGCACGCAATTCTACTGTCCCGTTTTACAATTATGGTGTCCAATTATATACAGTCCAAAAATGTATCATGTCAACCCTTGTTGGGTTATTTTATGCCAAAGTCAGTTTAACAATTATGGTGTTGAATTATGTACAATACAAATATGTATCATGTCAACCCTCCAATCCATCGGCTGGTAATGTCAAGCCCTAGCAGCTATATGATTTCCCCAATCCTTTCCATCAGAAGGAGGTGGGTGAGGGTCTTTATGTCCTGGGAATGATGTTACACACACACACACACACACACACACACAGTCTATTTTTATAGTACAGACTTGCAGTAAAGATAAGAAATAAAGGATTTGAACTTCTATCTCTGAATGATATTCTGACCATCGTGTCATCTTATCTTACAGTTTAGATTAATTAACTTTTGGTGATCATATAAATTTAGTCATAGAACAAGATCCTTCCTTATCTCATTCTATTTGTTTTTTTATCTGAAAAGAAATAAATCATTGATTGTAGAATTTATTTAGAATAAATTGTAGAGACTTTATTGAACAGGCACACACACATAAAAACAAAAATAAAAATTGGATGAACAAACAGACTAATGCTTAATAATAAAACAAAAAGGGTAGGACAAACCTGGAATGATAATCAGACATTGTTGAACATACACACACACACATGCACAGAATCAAAGAGGTAGGCCACATACTATAACAGAATCCAAAAAGGTAGGCCACATACTATAAACAGAATCAAAAGGTAGGCCACTACTATAAGAGACTCAAAAAGGTAAGCTACATACTATAACAGAATCAAAAAGGTAGGCCACATACTATAAGAGAATCAAAAAGGTAGGCCACATACTATAACAGAAAAAAGGGTAGGCCACATACTATAAGGAATCAAAAAGGTAGGCCACATACTATAACAGAATCAAAAAGGTAGGCCACATACTATAACAGAATCAAAAAGGTAGGCCACATACTATACAGAATCAAAAAAGGCAGGCCACATACTATAACAGAATCAAAAAGGCAGGCCACATACTATAAGAGAATGCAAAAGGTAGGCCACATACTATAACAGAATCAAAAAGGTAGGCCACATACTATAACAGAATCAAAAAGGTAGGCCACATACTATAACAGAATCTAAAAGGTAGGCCACATAATATAACAGAATCAAAAAGGTAGGCCACATACTATAAGAGAATCAAAAAGTAGGCCACATACTATAAGAGAATCAAAAGGTAGGCCACATACTATAAGAGAATCAAAAAGGCAGGCCACATACTATAAGAGAATCAAAAAGGCAGGCCACATACTATAACAGAATCAAAAAGGCAGCCACATACTATAAGAGAATCAAAAAGGTAGGCCACATACTATAAGAGAATCAAAAAGGTAGGTCACATACTATAGCAGAATCAAAAAGGTAGGCCACATACTATAAGAGAATCAAAAGGGTAGGCCACATACTATAACAGAATCCAAAAATTGAGTTTGAAAAAAAAAAATTGAATACATATCAAGAATGAATAAAACAAAATGTCTTCAGCATAAAATAACCCAGCAAGGGTTGACATGCCGTAAAAACCAACCAGACAATTTTTCTTGCCGGTTACAAATTGCACTAGTAAATTTGTCTCATTAAATGAAAAACATGGAAAAACAGGCATGTTGTTTCACAAATCAGGTTCACCTGCAACCCCCCCCCCCAAGGGTCACATTTCACCTGACCCATCTCCTCCTGTCCCCCAGGAGAGTTTTGGTTGCCAGGTAACAATTAGTGATGAATAGGTGAATGAGTATATTATGAAATAAGATATAAGCAAGAGTAAATCACCTGTACTGACTCACGGATATTAAGTTTTCTATGTATGTTTATATATCTTATTATAATGGAGATATGGTGTCTATCTGTAATCAAAACTACATCACGGCCAATGTCACAATACCCTCAGGAATTGCATAAGTTTATCAATGAGTATTTAATTTATACTCAAAATCATTAATACTAATACATAGAATAGTAAAAAAAAGTAAAGTTGTCGGGGTGGCCTAAAGTTGGTGTAGGTGATTATCTTCCCTTTGCCTGGAAGAGTTATCTTCTCGTTGCGTTGCCGTTGGTTCCCACTAGGGGACCTCTGGTATTTAAGCGCCTTATTTGAACTTGTCTTCCTTTTTTAGCTGGATCTTCTCAAGAACTGCTATGGGCTAGAGTCTATCTACCCCCCTTCTTGGTGGGGCTTTTGCCCCCCCCCCCTTACATTACTGTAAGTCCTTTATACAGCATGGACTATCCTTTAGTTCCATGTCTGTAACATTTATATGTTATGTACATTTGGGTATTTTGTTTATACCTAAATATTGTATATGTATTTACATGTTCTATTCTCCTGTACATTATGTATCTTATCGTTTCCATGTGCTGTTATATATATTAAATGTTTTGTCTCACAACGTGTCGGAATTGTATGTTCATTAATTAACAATCCTACATTGGTATTAACCAGACAGCGAGGGAGTCTATCCCCTTTTCACTAGCGCTAGATCAAGGAGATCGTTTTTGGCATCTGAGGTGGAGCGCCACACCTACCATCAGCTACTCACTTTACTGCACTGATCCCTGTGCTACTTATACTCTGAGTGGGCGAGGGACGGTATTGAACCTGGAACCTTGTGGTCCTTAGCCCGACACTCTAACGACTGAGCTAAACCAGCCTTAATAAAATAAATACTAATTATTAACAATGTCTCTATGCAACACATGTATTCTTAATATAATGGAGATTCAGTTTCTGTAACTGAAACTATGTCATTACTTATGTCACAATAGCCCCAGGAAAAGTATAAGTTTATCAATTTTTGCTAATGCTAGACAAGGGAGATTGCATTTGTTGAGATGGAGTGCCATGCCTACCGTCAGCTCTCCACTTTATCGCACAAATCAGATTACATTGCTGAGTTGGCGAATGACCGGTACCAAACTCAGAACCTCACGGTTCCTCTACTGACTGAAATAAACTGGCCTCTTAAACTTGCCAATAAAGGGAATGTAATAACCCAATTAGGTCAGTAATGTTTGCATCAATTCCTGACCACTGACAATCCCTTTCAGACTTTTGAGAGACAGAGTTATAAACTAGGGCTGATATACTATTTCTCGGAATTTTTGAGATGAGGCTTGATAATTTATATTATTTGGATTATTCAGACTATTGTCCTCATCTTTATTGTTATCTACACTATTTCTCTTAATTTTTTAGATGAGGCTTTGATAATTTATATTATTTGGATTATTCGGACTATTATCCTCATCTTTATTGTTATCTACACTATTTCTCTGAATTTTTGAGATGAGGCTTGATAATTTATATTATTTGGATTATTCGGACTATTGTCCTCATCTTTATTGTTATGTACACTATTTCTCTGAATTTTTGAGATGAGGCTTGATAATTTATATTATTTGGATTATTCGGACTATTATCCTCATTTTTATTGTTATCTGCACTATTTCTCTGAATTTTTAAGATGAGGCTTGATAATTTTCATCATTTGTATTATTCGAACAATTGACCTCATCTTTATTGTTATCTGTACAATGTTTCAATTGTACACATAGCCTAGTGGATAAAGGTGTTAGGTTAAGACAGTTTTAAGTGACAGTTATCTCTAGGCTGCAAGTTCAATCATGGTCAGGGGCAGCAGTAACATAGAATATAATTAAACAGATTAACACCTGTACCCCAGCTATGGTTAGCGGAATGAGAACAGGATACCCCATGGACTGAATAAAGGGTTAGGTTCAAAGTTCCGTGATGGCTCCTGATTAACACAAGAAGGTTCCCAAGTTCAAAAAGAAGTCCGAGATGGTTCCCGAGTCTGACAAGAAATACCCGAAGAAGGCTGGAAAGCACACCAATGTGCCCCCCAGCCTTCTTCAAATACAAATTATCAAGTCTCATATACAAAATTCAGACAAATGATATTTTATTTGGCTTAATAGATTTTGAAACTTAAATGTTTTTAGTGAACTTATTAGCATAAGCATATCTGAAGCTCGTTCGTAATGTGAGAAGACCTGTTCTGCACTCTGCTCTTCCGATGTACTTGTCTAGACCCCGACGTTGTGAATTATGTGCTGGCCGAATTTAAGGCACGAGTCAGAAAAACAGGCTCACAAGGATTAAAAACAAAACAACAACTACAAGTGTAAACAAGACACGGATGGAAGAAGGGTGTGTTTGATACTCGCTGGCTGCTATTGTTTATCCCTACCGGCGATCTTGACACCCCAACGGCCGAGTTCTAACTGCCTTAGTGCTCGAGTTTAGTTGTATTTATGTAAAATTCCCCTTCCCCAAACCATCTTCTCCGGACCACACAAATGGCCAGCACTTAAATAAATCCCAGACTTCTAGTCGTCATTAACCCTTAAAATTAAAGTACTTAAATATTTTTTCAGACACTACGGCTTCAATACGTTGACCATTATTTTTTCAAAAGAGATTTTCTCCTAAAAATCCCTTTTGCTTTTAATACCTGGGTGCCTAAGATATTATCATCAAGTGGTCCCATTTCATGGTGGTCGTACAGGTCTCTTAAACTTTACGACCTAATCTTTGGATTCGTAAAAAGGGTCAACCACCCACCCCTTTTACTTATGCTTGGCTTTAACCTATTCCCTTTCTTATTCATTTATTTATTCCGACCATGTTCGTCTTCAACCATAGTATCACAGTAACTCAAATGTTGGTTCTCAAAAAAAAAAAAAAAAAAAAAAAAAAAAGAATCGACCCCGTGATAGCTCGTAACTCAGAAAGCTTGTAAGTTGAATCACTCGTAAGTCAAGGTACCCACAGTATTAATTGTGATTGTAGTTTGAAGGAAGTTATGTTACATAATAATTGGATCCCTAATACATTTACAGGGAACCTGCTAATACCGGTCTTGCTCTAAAGTCATCCTCGTCTCTATTTCTTCCTTTCTTTCATTAAAGCTCACCATCCCACAAGAAGAAAGAGATACTTTTATTGGGGATAAGACGAAAAAAACCAAACCTGTCTCCATGAGAGAGAGAGAGAGAGAGAGAGAGAGAGAGAGAGAGAGAATTATTGACCTCTAATATCACTGTTTTATCCTCTAACGTATTAAAATCGATCCTATGAATGATTTTATACAGAAGCCAACTAAAATATAATTAAAATAAGCAATCATTTTATATGCACTCTTATTTAATTTCGTTAGTCTAATTTAATATGCAGGGTGTCCACAAAGTCTGGGTACATTAAAACAAAATAATTTTTATTTCTTATATCTAATTGGATTAAATCCTACTTAATGGACCTAAATTCCAACATCGTATGTCAACCCGCCGAAAGAAAAAAAAACCAAAAATCAAGAAATTATCCGAATTTAATGAAATTTTCAGTGTTGATATATTAATGAATAAAAGATATAATGCACCGGTTATTTTATTAGAAATCTCTTACATTTTTTCAGGTCAGTTAACTTTGAACCACGTATCTTTGAGGCGTAACACAGATTCACAAACATACGTGATTAAAAGTTAATTGACCTGAAAAAATGTAAAGTTTTTAAATAAAATAAAAAGTGCATTATATCTTTTATTCATTAATATATCAACACTGAAAATTTCATTAAATTCGGTTAATTCCCTGAATTTTTGGTATTTTTTTCTTTCGGCGGGGTGACTTACGATGGTGGAATTTAGGTCTGTTAAGTAGAAATTAATCCAATTAGATATAAGAAATAGAAATTATTTTGTTTTAATGAGTTAATTTACCCAGACTTTGTGGACACCCTGTATATTAAATTAGACTAACGAAATTAAATAAGAGTGCATATAAAATGATTGCTTAATTTCATTAGATTCGGTTAATTCCTTGATTTTTAGTATTCTTTTTTTTTTTTCGGTGGGGTGACTTACGATGGTGGAATTTATGTCCGTTAAGTAGGATTTAACCGAAATTTCCATGTACCCAAACTTTGTGGACACCCTGTATTTCAATAAAACTTAAGATACTTACGCCGGATGGCGCATGTTGTTGCTAGTATATTTAAAATATCTATCCTTTTCTCAAATTAGCACTGTTGTTTAAATATAACCCCCCACTACCAATTTTTTTTTAAGGCAATGAAAATGGTGGCGCTTTTGTCACTTCCGTCTTGCACTTTTCATTAGTCAGCCATGTTAAAAAAAATTTTTATTTTTAAAAAGCCGCTGAAATCGAAGAAAAATTAGTTCTCTCCCCTTTTTTAACCCAATTGTAGCGAGAAGGGAGACTTACCACGTGGAGGAAAGCGAGCGTGAAACTGTCTCGCTTGCAGGATGAATGGAAACGAAAAATATGGCTGCCTTGGCACAAAAATTTAATATCTCGAAGCAAAGAGTGTGTATGGAGTTGAGTGAGGGAGAGGCTTTCTGTGATTGGATATACCAATCACGTGATGAGCCCAGAAGTTTTGGCGCAAAATACAAAAGTGCCCAGAAGAGACTACGGACCAGATCCAACGAGGCAGCTACTTTAACACCCCCCCCCCCCCCAGCACGACGGCGAGTCCCTCAAACTCAACTTTATACACAGGAAGGACTTTATATTGTTACTCATTGTTTTATTTGTTCTTTAATAAATTGTTAAAATTAAACTAAGTTTTAATTCAGTACTGTAGCCCAGGATTGAACCTGCAGCCTAGAGATAACTGTCACTTAGAAATGTCTTAACCAACGCCTATATCTACTACGCCATGTGCCCGAATAATCCAAAAAATTTAAACGAGTAAATAATAATTAACACAGCTTAACAATTTTACCCAGTCATGATTAGCGGAATGAGAACAGGATACCCCCGTGGACTGGATAAAGTGTTGGGTTCAAAGGGATGGCTTAGAAGTAGAAAGGGGAATAACTTATGGCACTATAAATCATCCATAAATGAAAAAGAACAATCGTTAGTAATAATTTTTGAATATATAAAAATCTCGGAAAATATGTCGCACAAAATTGTGCATTTTTAAATTTCTATTTTTACATGAATAAAAATGTATTCAATCTTTATTCCTCTTTGAATGGACTGCAAAAAAAAGAAGGGATTTTCTCGGTTTCAATTGCCATTTCGAAGCCAATATTTTCATCATAGATAAAACTGTTACGATTTTATGGGCCATCCTTTATAGAAAATAATATTACCATTACACAGTAACCTCCCTTTGACCATTGCCAAACACAGGGACCATGGGTCCTTTAGCCATCACCTGATGAGAAACCTCGTGCGATTGGCTAAGGGCCTTTGTCAGCGACCAATCAGAGCACACATTACTAGGCTTAGTTTGGCCGCCAAATTTCGAGGGTTGATACCTTCAATCCTCCTCTTTCGCTGCGACTGCCGTCGAAGAACGACGTGCTCTTTTTCCACAGCAATAGTCGAAGAACGACGGTCCTTTGAAACCAGCTAACGGATGGGCCGTTGACGCGTAACGTCAAACAAACAAACAAACAAAGCTAGCAAGACATTCCTACCTGGGACAGATAAGTCACGCAAGTATTATCTTGCAACCAAACCATACCCTTACACCCTACACCATTCAATTGTAACACATTTGTATCACAAGTTACATATTGTATTGTATATTGTATGTTACATGTTCTTGTTGTCAGATTTCGTTTTATAAGCCTTGTTGTGTTCGTTACCTGTTATCTTTATCTTTACCTTTATCCTGTTGTAAAATTCAAAGGTATGACAAGGTCATAACTCGTTGGAACGCAAACAAACTCCGACAAAGGTTGAAGGACAAAACATTTTATATAACAGCACAAGAATTAACTGGGTACATAATACATAGAGGTGTACATAAACATACATACATAAGTAATATAAAGTTACATGTAAAAGGGATAAACATAAAAGCACAGACATGAGACTAAGAATAGTCCATGCTGTATAAATCACTTACAGTGATTAGTCCGGCGTTGAGGGCCGAAGCCCCAACGAGAAGGGAATAATAATTGTCTAACCCATGTGGTCTCGTAGCTAACAGCAGGCAAAAAGAGGCAGAGAAGTTCAAATCCGCAGCTTAAATACACCAGGCCCCTAGCGGGAACCAGCAACACTATACGGGCAGACAACTTTCCATGCAAATACGAAAATAACCCCACACTGTCTTGGTAATTAGCAATATCTTTTCCTATACCTTTAGGCTTCAAGCAAGAGCTCTTGTCCTTGGTAAAGAATCCTTTGCTTGTAAGTTCCTTCGTCAATGATTGCAAATGGACGTCTGTTCAGTGTCAGTGATTAAGTAGTCAACCAGCCACGCATTATGGCTGTTGATTGGCGGAGAAATAAACCACGTAACCTCGCCCAGTCTATAAATTTAGTGTATTGTAGCAAGCTAGATTTGCAAGCCATTGTTAGTGGGTTCGATTCTGACTGGGCGCCCCATACTTCTGGCCTTGTGCCACATCTAAGCTAAGCTTAGTAAATAGCTATATAAAAATATGGGCACCTCGCGTGGTGTAATGGTTAGCAAGCTAGACTAGATTCGCAGACCATTGTTAATGAGTTCGATTCTCATTGGGCGCCCCATAATTCTGGCCTTGTGTCATATCTGAGCTACGCTTAGTAAATAACTATATACAAATTATTCCAACAAAAACTTCATTTAATCTATCTAAAAATGTAAGTTTAAAATGCGCAATTTTTTTTCACTATATATTTTCCGAGATTCTATATATTTAAAAAGGTAAAGAAGAACAGTTTTCTCGTTTATTCCTACCATAAAATAAACTGAACCCTCATTTTATGTCCGTAAATACTAAATATATTATCTTTATTCATTTTAATATTCACTTCAATGTGTATATTCTAAATGTTTAGTTTTAAAGTGGGGGCTCGTTTTACAATTTAGGAATAAATTGGATCCTCCTTTTATGACCGTAATTTTGTTTTTTCGTCGACGATGATTAAAATCTGACGTTTTTATTTTAGAGTACCAAAGCCAAAAAAGAAAAGAAATAACAACAACAACAAATATTCAACTTTTTACTCGTAAATTCCTACAATAAAATTAGGCTTGGGCATTTTATGGTAGGAATTTACGAGTAAAAAGTTGAAGTGTAAAAACGAACCCCCACTTTAAAACTAAGCATTCTCACAAAATAAAAACTTTTAGAATATACACATTGAAGTGAATATTAAAATAAATGAATAAATATATTTAGTATTGTAAATAACGGGTGCAAGAAAAATAAAACATTTATTGCAAAAACACGGACATAAATGAGGGTTCAGTTTATTTTATGGTAGGAATAAACGAGAAAACTGTTCTTCTTTACCTTTAAAAATCATTACTAACGATCTTATTTTCATGTACAGATCATCAAACGTATTAAAATTGTTATCTCCTCTGATGACCCGGATCGGTGAGATATGCAATAAAATTTTAATGTATGGTCCACCATATTTTTTTTTTTTTACTCTACATATACAAAAATCAAGACCATTTTTCAACGATTTTTATGCCTTTATCTCCTTTGCACTCTAATTTCTGCCCATGGCTATATTATTATGTCTGTAATGGTTAATAAAATGGCAGTTGCCGATTATATTAAAAAGGGTGAGTAAGAATCCCAAAAATGCAGTAACGGAAAACACCAAACGCTGAATTCAAAATTCAAGCGCCAAAAAGGAAAAGCGGGAATTTTTCAGTAGTTCAGAGAATGACAAGACGAGTGGTCACGCAACAAATCAGCTCCAGTATCAGCAAAGAAAAACAAGATAAAATATGAACTATTAATACCACAATATAAAAAGAAAGGACTATGCCCGGTATGCTATTATACATGTCTGTAATTCTATTTTAATACAGATTGTTATTTTAATACGACTCCGTTGATTTCTTTCATTGTGTTGAGTTTTGTTTAAAAGTTAGTAAGTTGTGTAAGCCTATATACAAATATATACAACACACAGCTTGCTACATGTCTATCCCATTGTTAGTGAGTTCGATTCTTATTGGGTGCCCCATACTTCTGGCCTTGTGCCGCATCTAAGCTAATCTTAGTAAATAACTATATTCTATTTACGCGGTTTCTGAACAAGGATGTAATGGTGGGAGAGCTGCTGTGAGTGGTTTAAAATAGGCAAAAAGTTGATATATTAGTCCTGATGGTAAAAAAAAAATTGTTATTGATATTGGAGAAGCACGGACGAACTCATAAGTGACGTTCTCCCGTTGACACAAACATAAATAACCGGAAAAAGAAAAATGTTATAATTCTATATCTACGCTTCATATAGTGTAATGATTAACAAGCTAGCTTAGCAAACCATGGTTAGTGAGTTCGATTCTCACTGGGCGCCCCATACTTCTGGCCTTGTGCCACATCTAAGCTAAACTTAATAAATAACTATATATGTCTATCCCATTTATTCATATGCAAATTACATACAACCACTGTCCACTATCACCACACTGAAGAACATTTCAATTGATTCAAATTAATCTCTTAAAAAAAGAAAAAACATTGAAATTGTAAATTTATATTTGTTGCTCGCACAAGAAATAAATAAAGAGAAATAAGACAGAAAGAAAGAAACAAATTGAGAACGAAAGAAAGAAAGAGGGAATAAACTCAATAGCCGAAGAGTTTAAAGACAGAAAGAAAGAAAAAAAGACAGAAAGAAAGAAAGAAATTGACAAAGAGAGAATAAATTCAGAAAAGAAAGAAAGAAAGAAAGAATAAGAGCAATAGCTGAAGAGGGCAAAACTTGCAAATCGTCGTCAAAATTAAAACGGAAAATTTTGACCACGATTTGCAACACATCAAAATAAATTTTGAAATTAAAATTAATTTTAAAAATCCAATTCAAAAAAGGGTAAAAAAAATTGTTAAAAAAATTTCACGAACTTTTCTTTTTAAATTAAAAAAAAATCTTTCTCTTTTTATTTATTTATTTACTTTTTTTAATTTATTTTATTTTATTTTTTCCTACTTGGCTTTTTTGGTGGGGTAAGTCAGGTTAGTAATTGTTTTATTTCATTTATTTAACGAATCCTGAAATATTTTCTAAATTAAATATCTATGTGCAGTTTAGAAAATATTTCAAGATTCGTTAAATAAATGAAATAAAACAATTACTAACCTGACTTACCAAAAATAAAATCAAGTAGGAAAAAAAAAATAGATTTATTTGTATATGCAAAAGTCGAAATCTCCGATTCACTAATACAAACTACATACACTCGTCAACGGACGGATAAAGTCGGAAGTGCCCTCGGTCGTTACCTAAAACGGAATGACCATTTTAACATATATCTGCGCATGGGCTCCAAATCAGAGTTCCGGCTTGATAGTCAATTCCCAAAATAATAAAAAATAAAAAAATTGGTAAATAAAATTCGAATATCATCCAATGAAAGCGATTCCCGGGTAAAGTGAAAACAACTCCAAGTGATCCAACCTTGGGACCGCTGATCTCTATAAAACGAACAGCTTTGAAGGGCACCGACAGTCAGAGCTGAAGGCACCATCACGAACGCAGGCACGACGAGCGCTACCTCACAGAAGGACACATCAAAGAGCGGCGGGTCACACCCCCGACTTACCCAAACCAGGCAGTCAAAATCAACAAGTCAACACGCGAACTTTTCTACATCATCCGAAAGAAACCAAAGACGCTTACTACCAATACACAATATTCTGCCTACGACAACAACAACAACAGACACACCGACTGATACAAACCCCATTCGTGCTACCACAAGTGAGTACACTTATCTACCTCCCAACTCCCAATTCTCTACGATCATCAACTTAAGGGGCGAACTTCAGTCCGTACCTACCTCCATATACACAAATACCATCTGCCTACATCACCACACCAATACCACAACCAAGCTGGACATTTTACGAACTTATATTCAACATAAATATCACAAAATTGTGCGATACCCATCCTGACATTTACGGACTTGCTATTCACCTATAAACATTCATCAATTTTAAACCTGTTGCTCTCTTGAATTTATTTCAACTTTCGTTGTTTTTTTTTCCATATTACTTTTCAATACAATTTGAAATTTTATATCTGTGTTGTTTTTTCCCTGCCACCATACGCTTGCTACTAATCCTGTTTATAACATCTGGTGTCAGAAGCGTACGGCAGGGGAAATGGATTACTCAAGCTACACACGTGCCCGCATTATTCGAACTCATAGGAAAGCATAAAATAGCTCTACTACAGTTAAAGTGCAACCCGGTACGCCCCGACGAGGCGACGATTGCTGAGACGCCAAAGGGAGATCGATGATATGGTAGCTGCTCTTAGCATGGCCCCACAACAAACACCAAATCCGACACATATCAACACATCACATGGACTAATGATGCGTCAACAATCTCTGCGCGATTCCATGAGAATATAAAGTGCTTTCAACCCGGGAAACGTGCACATCGTTTATTACAGACCTTCATCTCTCTT
>CM042178.1:8583468-8626144 GCA_023376005.1 Doryteuthis pealeii
CTTTTCCGCGTCATTTTTTGTAAATTAAAACAAAAATCCTAAGAATTTAACCCCTTTTTTGTTTCTGCCAAGGACAGCAACTCTTACCTTTCTATATTTTATAAAAAACTTTTACACCTTTTACCTTTTCTTTTTCACAAATATCATCCCCCCCCCTCGGCCTATTATTAATGATATTTCTAGATTTCCAGAATTTATCATGACAAGGGGATTGACAATAATCTTATGCAACCGCATAGATTATTGTAAACATACATTTACTGTTGCCTTTTCCCCTTGAATTTGGCAAATGGCTGACACTTATAACCCCAAGGTGATGATTACCATGCTGGTGAATTGTTTCTGACCAGCTCACACCACCCAAGGCTAATGACCGCAAAAGTATAACATCTATACAGCTATGGGTAAATAGTAGGCAACTGGCTCTCTAACCTTATTAATGTAACTAGAAGGAAAACTTTGAATTCAAAACAGTTGTTGACCTGGACTGAAATGGACGAATCTCTTGTTGATTTCGACGCCTGAGGGTTCATCCAATGAACAACCAACACTGTTTTGTTTTATAGTGGTGAAGGCTTGTGTTGGACCATCCGGACTTTTTGGCATAGGAAAGAATTGGTGCACAAGGAATACCAAAAACCCAATCAACAACTGACCTTAGACAGGAGTTAGATGATGATTGACTCTTGGTAACATAAAGTTTCCACCATTGTGAAACGTGAGAACAGAAGATGAAGGTATTGTAGTCATGATGTAGACATCGTCTTTTGCTTCACTCCAGCCGCGGTTGAGAAATCTGGTTCTAAAATAAAGAAAAGTGATCACTTAAAATATAAGCGTTGTGTTGTCTCTTGTGAATGAATACACAAACAAATATAAGACCCAGCCTATCGGGTTTACTGACTCTCACCTACATGGACAGGCTTGAGGGCCAAGCATTTAACAATTGCCGCTCTTTCGCCTTCTTCACCAGATATATAGATGATATACTCCTCCTCACATCTCCCCGTGAAGAAGACAACAAAATCGCAACAACATTGTAGGCTGACCATCTCTCCGTGCAAATGATTGCATTAAACCAATAATACAACTACTTACCTTTTTCTTTTCTTTTTAATGTATTTGGTGCTTGCTTAAATCTTTTCTTTTCTTTTTTTTTTTCTTAACTCTCTGAAGCATAAATAAGTAAAAATAAAAGTAAGTAAATACTAAATTATTTCCTATCAGAAGAGAAAAGAAATTTCATTCTGTATTCTGAGGAAAATGCAACTAATTCAGTTTTATTTTATATTCTAGCAAACAATCTTAGCCCTTTGTTTACCAAAATGACTTGATTTGGCATTAAATGACCCGAACAGGGTTGATATGCCGTAAAACAAAACCAACCAACCTCTTTCTTTTACATATTGAATTCTTCTCTCTTTTTTTCTCTCTTTTTCCAATTTTTTTTCTCTCCATTCATCTCTTTCCTTTATTGTCTACTAGAAGTGGCTACCCAGCATCACCTAGGTAGAGAGGGAGTGAACCCTGGTCTATTGATTTGTTTACTTGTGAGATTTACAAATGTTGGACATTTTTAAGTAGAATTTCAATGCTATTTCTATGTATATTTTAATTTTTAAATATCTTTGAATATAAATCAAATCTTCATAATTTACAAATGTTGGACATTTGTTAAGTAGAATTTCAATGCTATTTCTATGTAGAGGTTAATTTTTAAATATCGTGGTGAATATAAATCAAATCTTCATAATTTTTGCACAAAAAGCAAGAACTGTTGATATTTAATGTGTAGATATATTTACTTTGTCATTAATTGTTTTATTTTTGTTGTTTAAACGGACATATATAATCCATTGCAACATGCCAATTTGTCGACATTTATTAAATGCAAAAAAAAAAAGTCGTTGCTGTTACGATTTAAATTTTATATCTTAATTCTCTTGATGAATATAAATCGAATCTTCATTATTTTTGCTCAAAAAAACAAAAAACCAATATCTGGTGATATTTAATGTGTATATATATTTACTTTTTTTATTGTTTATTTTCATAGTTTCATCCGGACATACACACATTTCTCGATAGATTCCTCTACATTTTCTTTTTCCTGTCTTTCTATTTTGTTCTCTTTCTTATCCTTCTTTCCCTTCAGACATCTTCTTCCTCTTCTTTCTTTTTGTTCTCACATCTTTACCCCCCCTCTCGCCCCCCCCCATCAACATCTGTTAATAAAATGCAGCCAACATCTGTCACATCACTTTCAAAAAGAAATACAACAAAAAAAAAAAAACCCCAACAAATTCAAAGCTATAAAAAATAAACAAAAATATTCATGGATATTTTTTACCTTTTTAGAATAAAAAGATTTATTGAACACTGCTGGAGATGCCAGAACAAACTTATAAATGACGTGACTCGGAGTGGTAGTACTCGTTAGGCTCCCATCTGCATTTTCATAATAAAAATCATTGTCCAATGCATTTTCATAATAAAAATCATTTTCCAATGCATTTTCATAATAAAAATCATTATCCAATGCATTTTCATAATAAAAATCATTGTCCAATGCATTTCATAGTAAAAAATCATTGTCCAATGCATTTTCATAATAAAAATCATTGTCCAATGCATTTCATCATTGTCCAATGTAAAAATCATTGTCAATGTAAAAATCATTGTCCAATGCATTTTCATAATAAAAATCATTGTCCAATGTCCATCATGTCCAATTTTTATAGTAAAAATCATTGTCCAATGCATTTTCATAATAAAAATCATTTCCATGCATTTCATAGTAAAAAATCATTGTCCAATGCATTTTTCATAGTAAAAATATCATTGTCCAATGGCATTTTCATAATAAATAATCATTTCCAATGCTGATTATTCATAAAAATCATTGTCCAATGCATTTCATAAAAAAATTCATTGTCCAATGCATTTCATAATAAAAAAATCATTTCCATCATTTTCATCTAGCAAAAATCATTGATCCAATGCATTTTCATAGTTTATATAGAATTCATTGTCCAATGCATTTCATAGTAAAATATCATTGGTCCCCAATGCATTTCATAGTAAAAATCATTGGCCAATCTATTTCATATATATATATATTCTATTGGTCCATCATTCATTTATTAAAAATCATTGTCCCAATGCATTTTGATATGTTTTATATAAATCATTGTCCAATGCATTTCAGTATATAAAAAATCATTTTTCCATAAGTGCTATTTTTCATAATTAAAAAATCATGTCTAATAAGCATTTCATAGTAAATAATCATTTGTCCAAGATTTTTCATTATATATATATATATCTATTCTCAATGCTCATTTTTCATAATAAAAATCATTGTCCAGTCATTTTCATAGTAAAAAATCATTGTCCAATGCATTTTCATATAAAATATCATCTCAATCATTTTCATAATAAAAATCATTTCTATATCTATATCTATATAAAACATTTCCTCCAATCATTTCATAATAAAAATCATTGCCTAATCATTCTATTATATATATATATCATTGTTCCAATCATTTTCATATGAAAACACATTTCAATGCATTTTCATAGAAAAATCATTGTCCAATGCATTTCATATGTAAAAAATCCATTTTCCAAATGCATTTTCATAGTAAAAATCATTGTCCAATGCATTTTCATAGTAAAAATCATTTCCAAGCATTTTCATAATATATATCATTTCCAATCCATTTTCATAGTTAAAATCATTGTCCAATTGCATTTTCAGTTAATAAAATAATCATGTCCAATGCATTTCATAATAAAAACATTGTCTCTAATGCATTTTCATAGTAAAAAATCATTGTCCAAATCATTTTCATATATAAAATCTCTATCTCTATATCTATTCATAATAAAAAATCATTCCAATGCATTCATAAAAAAATCATTCTCTATATGGCATTCATATAAAATATCATTGTCCAATGCATTTTCATAATAAAAATCATTGTCCAATGCGTTTTCATAAATAAAAATCTATCTATATTTCTATTTCATAATAAAAATCATGTCCAATGCATTTCATAGGGTAAAAATCCATTGTCCAAGCATTATTCATAAAAAAAATCATGTTCCAATGCATTTCATAATAAAAAAATCATTGTCCAATGCATTTGTTCTATTAGTTAAAAATCATGTCAAAAAAAAAAAAAAAATCTATGTGACAAATTTTTGGACCACCTTTCGTCAGAATTCAATCAAATAAATCAACCAGAAAATGACACTTTTTTTTAATGAAGAAAAAGAAAAAACTCCGAAATGCAGCAATTTCACGTAAATAAACTAACCCAAATATTATTGTTTTTTGTTTTTATGCCGGTCACTGTCTCTTCTTGTGTCTGCAGACCCCCAACCCCAACACCAGAACATAATAAGTTTTCAGTCTCTTGTTCCCCCATCTCTGACCTAGAATTCATATCTCTGCCTTTTTTAAAACGTTTCGGAGAGTGCTCATCATTTCAGTGGTTAGGGCAAAAAAACTAGATACTTGTGACTTTTAATCAGAACAAATTAACTTTGGTGTGGTGCATTCACCAATCTTTTTAAGTAAAATAATTCAGAGGAAAAAAAGTGCAATTGTTAACTTTTAAAAATTGTCTTAAAAAAAAGTTTTGCACCTGTGTTGGAATAAACGTAATTTATGTTGTAATTTCTTACCCTGGATTAAAGCAAAGAATAAGTAGAGAATACGAAATATATTATAGATAGACATGAATTATATTGGAAAAATATATTCTTTCTTTTCTACCTGTTCATATCTATCTCCAGTCCGTTTCTATCTCTATCTATCTATCTATCTATCTATCTCAGTCTTATGTTCATATCTATCTATCTATCTCAGTCTGTTCATAATCTATCTTAGTCTGATCTATTCTATTCATTATCTCAGTCTGTTTCATATCTATCTAGTCATCTATCTCAGTCTGCCAATCATCTATCTATCTATCTTATCTCTATATCTCTATATCTATCTATTCTATCTATCTCATCTTTATATCTATCTATCTATCTATCTCTATCTCATATCTATCTATCTTATCTCAGTCTGTTCATATCTATCTATCTATCTCAGTCTGTTCATTAATCTATCTATCTAATCTCAGTCTGTCATAATCTATCTATCTATCTCAGTCCTTTCATACTAATCTATCTATCTATCTATCTATTCTCAGTCTGTTCTATCTTATCTATCTATCTATCTACTAATTATCTCAGTCTGTCATTATCTATCTATCGATTCTATCTATCTATCTCATCTGTTCATCTATTCTATCTATCTATCTATCTATCTATCTCAGTCTTCTATCATCTATCTATCTTATCTATCTCAGCTGTCTTCTATCTATCTATCTATCTATCTCGTCTTTTCTACTATCTATACTATCTATCTACTCATTTTCTATCTATCTATCTATCATCTCATTTCTATCTATCTCTATCTATCTATCTCACTATCTGATATCTATCTATCTCAGTCTGTTTCTATCTATTCTAATCTATCTATCTCAGTCTGTTCTATCTATTCTATCTATCTATCTCAGCTGTTTCTATCTATCTATCTACTATTCTCAGTCTGTTTTCTATCATCTATCTATCTATCTATCTATCTCAGTCTGTTTCTATCTATCTATCTATCTATCTCAGTCTCTCTTCTATCTATCTATCGATCTCAGTCTGTTTCTATCTATCTATCTATCTCAGTCTAGTTTCTGTCTATCTATCTATCTATCTATCTATTCAGTCTGTTTCTGTCTATCTATCTATCTATCTATCTATCTCAGTCTGTTTCTGCTATCTATCTATCTATCTATCTATCTCAGTCTGTTTCTATCTATCTATCTATCTATCTATCTATCCTATAATAGAAAAATATATTAATAACAGTAAAAAAATTTTTAAAAATGCACAATTTTGCAGAACAAGAGGAAAAAAAAAATATCACCTACCTTGTGACTTCTACGTATATTTTTCCTTTTTAAAAAAAGTTTCTTTTTTTTTCTGAATGTTCATTAATTCCGTCGTTATTCCCTTTTTTTTTTTTTTTTTTTTTTTTTTAAATTCACACGGAGGACGTATAATATATATATATATTTTTTTTTTCACACGTGGGTCCTTTTTCTTTGTTCTTTTTAAGTCCTTGTCTTCTTCAAATATCGCTGTTGTTTTCCTTTCTTATTTTTCTTCCTTCTCTCCTTTTTTTTTTTCTTTCTCTCCGTTTCCAACAGGTCACTCCCTTTTTTGTATCCTTTTTTTTCTGTTTATTTACGTTAGTTTTTCGTACAATTCCGCCGATTTTTCTTCTTTTTTTTTTTTTCTTACCTCTTCGTGTGTCCGTGGTAACCAGGTGTACCAAGTCCTTGTTTGAACTTCCTTGTCAAACGCACCAAAACGATATATTTACGTTGTCCCTTTTTTCGGGCAACAAACGATGTATCTTACCATGGCGGCCCGGCAGATTATGTATAGTGGTCTTGTCCACGTTGCCTCCAAATTCACCTGCTAAAATGGCTGTTGATAAAAATTACAACGCGAAAATATGTAGTCACAACTGCTAGCCCTTTTATTTCCAGTGGCTCGTCTCGTGGGTTCGTATCAGAGAGAGGAAAGGCAGAGAGAGAGAGAACACTACTTGATTACTGTGACCCCATCCTAGGCCCCAAACGCCCGTCCGTCCCCCTAGGCGTCCGAAAGCAAAAAGTGACCGATCCCTTTTTTCGTTGTTCCACGTCACCACGTGACATCCAATCAACACCCGAAACTTCCGGTTCCCGGTCAACACCTGACTTCCGTTGCACTCACTTCTCCGTCAGGGTCACGCTCCGGTTCAAACCATCGTTCATCCTGTTTTGCTCATCACTATTTGTTTAAACCTTTATCATCTCTTATTTCCTTCTTCCTCCTTTTCTAACATAGTAGTTCTAGCCTCACAAAAGTTCAGGACCTTCCATTATCTCGTTACAGTCGGTTTCTATCTGGGTTCCACTATGGTTAAATTACTTAAGAGAATTAAGTTAATTAAGGTGTAAAAACAAAAAAAAACAAAATGTCTTCAGCATAAATTAAAACCCATCAAGGGTTGACATGCTGTAAAATCCAACCAACTTTTTTTTGTCAGTTTTTCCTTTTCATGTAAACGTGTGTGTATATATATATATAATTAAACAAAAGGCACAAGTCCTGTTTAACAAATTTATTTTTGATCTTTGAGTTTTCTGGGCCAACTTTTTAATATGGTGTGAATTCGTTGATAAGTCCACCAAAGTTCAAGTCCCGAGTACTTTTGGCACTTCGACGGGTACCATCATCAGGGTGATATGTTCCATTTTTTAAAAAAAAATTAAATTATGTGGAGGCTGGAAGAGAAGAATTGGTGAGAAAATACCTATAAACCTTTCTCACCAATTCTTCTCCTTCCAGCCTTCCAAATTAATATAATTTTAAAAAAAACTGAACACATCACCCCTGATGATGGCACTTCGAAGTGCCGAAAGTACTTGGACCTGAAATTTGTAACTTATCCACGAATTCCGCCCAAACATTAAAAAAGTTGGCCAGAAAAACTTGAAGATCAATTTCACATGTATAAATGAAAGAATACTGCCCAAATACACCACACACACACACATATATGCCAAACTAGACTACTTCAGTTCCAGTGATCTTATAAAGAGATTTTATCTCGAAATTCAAGAATAAAATACAGGTTAACACACACCATGTTAACATTATTCATTATTTTTTCTTTACAACTGCATGTGATAGCCTTCAAAATCAACCCACAACCAATATATACACCCAAGCTTCAAGCAAATTATAAAACTCTCCTTATATATAATATATATATAATATATATATATATATATTATTTTCACATATATTGATATTAATATTATTGTGTGTAAATTTTTATTTTGGTTTTTGATTTAACTCTTTAATTTCTTTTTGCGTTAGAAAATCATTCGACAGCCCAACTGATGAGTCAAGGAAGCCTGTTCTAATTTTAGCAGCAACATCCAGTGCCAGGCGTGTCGGATGCGCATTGCTGCCAACACCCCCCCACAAGCCAACATCGTCAAATCAAGATGCATTCACCTTTGAATTTGCCACACCTGAAAACGCAAAACAAACCGAAAAGTCAGTGAATTTTCTTTTTCTTCGTATTTAAAAAAAAAATAATGGGAGATTGTTATTTTTTAATTTTATTTTAATCCCCACAGGTTACATTCCTTACTTGCCCATGCGTTCTTCTCTTAATGCTTGGGACATGAGTGGTAAACTACCTCCTGTGCCTGTCAGTAGCACTAGTGCATGGCGGAGTAGTTTTATTAAAGTAGAAGTGACAAAAAGTTAAACACTTCTTTCCTCTTCTCGCCCTGACAGAGTAACAGGCATCTCCTGACTACAGAACAGAGGAGAGGTTGTACCCCCAGCAAACCACTTGTCACACTGCACATGAGAACATGACGGAGAACGAGAAAGAAAAAGAGCAAGACATTGTCTGCCTGCCGGGATCAAACCTCCCGCATGCAAAAACAAATCGATTTAGCACTGGGGATGGGACGCGAGTTTGACGATGCCCGATATTTGGGAAATGTGCTATATAAATAGCCAAGTGAGTCAGTGGCTGGGGTCTGCCGGTCAGCAGCAGCAGTTGACGACGAAGCGCTTTCGCGAACGACCCAGTGAAAGAAATGATTTTAGTCCAACAGAAACAAAACTAAAATAGGAAATGTGATTTTTAACTGCTAAAGATTATTCGACTACTACACGGATTTTCCAGCTGCTAGACTAAAGACGAAGAACTGTGTTGACCAAAAGAAAGTCTTGCGCTTACGAGAAATGGTGAACTCGCTTTTTTGTACCCCCTCAGCAAGGAACTTCTTGATTCAAATATCTTATTTCCCCCCCCACATATATTTCCCCCCCTTCTCTACATATGTCTACATTTTTCTTTCTACAATCATCATCATCATGTCGCGCATGCAGCACGGGTATATCATGACAATCTCTCGCCAACCTTCCCTATCATTCATTACATCTGAAGCTTCTCTGCCAGAGCAGCCAGCATCTTCACATACTGGTCAATGTAGGTCCTTGCTGGGGCCCCACACTTGCATGTCCATTGTTGGCGTCCACAGAGAATGCACTTATGAGCTCATCCTTGCTTCTCCAGCAGTGTCCTGCATGCCTTTGTCCATCTCACTCGATAGTTTGTGAAATGGGACAGGTGACCGTACAGCTTGTTTCTTTTGGGTGCTGTTTCCATGACTTGTTCAACACTGCTTCAGCATCCTTGTGCAGCTCCCATCTAGCTATATCTCCAAGCCGTTTAGTTAGGTCCAGGTGGTGCAGCCATTATATAGCAAGCACCGACACAAACCACAGCCTGGAAGAACTCACTTTCAGAGGACCTTAATGTAACTGTCACTAAATTGAATCAGTTATATCTGATTTTTTTTATTTAAGAAACACGTGGTGTAATGGTAAATTCATGGGAAATGACTCATCGCCCTGAGAAAAAAAAAAAAAAAAAAAAAAAAAAATTATTTATGACACATTTTTACCGATTTTTAAACTTTTCTGATAATTTTTCCCCCCTCAGATAGCCACTCCCTAAAAAAGACGTCAAAAAATCATCCAGAAAAAAGTAAAGTTGTCACCCACCCACCTACCTCAATTTTAAGAAATTGTACATGTTAACTGTGTTAAAGTTAGACATTCTCCAAAATTTGAGCTTTTATAAACCAATTATTAGGAGTAGGAAGCTCTAGAGCTCATTATCCAGACAAAAAATAATTACAAAGTGTCACCATTTTTTTGTGACCCTGCCCCCCTCAAAAAAAATGAAGAGCTAAAAATCAACATAACTCGTGAATTATTGAATTGGAAACTTAAATTTAGGAAGTCTAATCTTTAAGATGGTCAACACCTGTACAAAATTCAGGAAAATTGAAGTGGGTTTCGTGTAGGTAGCATGTCCTGGATGATGACATGGAATTACCCCGTTTGTAACAATCTCCTTCAGTCAGATTATCCTCAAGAACTATTGGGTGAGACCTTAGTTGATAGTATCTGACTCATTTTTATCCTTATATATCTGTTGAGAATTTCTAAGTCCAGAGCCCCATTCCTATAAGATTTATCAAAAAATGACCTTTTTCATTTAAAGTTACCTGTATTTTCCTTAAATCAAAGACTCTAAATATGTTAAATATTACATTTAATAAAAGGCTATCATTTGGTGGAATTAGAGAAAACAAGTGACTTCTGGCCACATTGGAATGAGGCGGTATAGGATGTTAAATTTAAAGTCATCCACAGACACCAAGTTTCGACATTTCATGTCCTATCAGTGTGGCTAACACAGCAACTAATTCTGACCGACTGAGCTAAAACCGCCCTTTCTGATATATAAGATTTGATATATCCTTAAATTTTATACAGAAAAAATAAAGTACCTCTTTTTGACCCTGTCTCCCACAAAGTAGATTCTTTAAAAAAAAAAAACCCCAAAGCCATAAATTTGTTGCTCTCCTGTGTCTTTTTACAGAAAACACTCTGCATCCCCTAGGGAGTCTTGAGGTAAAATCCAAATCGGAGACTTCCAAGATTAAACTGTGATCCTAGATTTATAAAAAACTCAATTACAAAAAAAAAGAAAAAAATATTTTTAAGTAATCTATAATAAAGTGTCTGTACCTCTAAGGGTTAAATGAAAAAGATTCTATTGCCCCCCCCCCCCCAGGAAGGGGGGTGAAAAAAAGACGCTTCTCATGCGAGCGGGGCTTGATGAATAAACATGAAATCATTGCTGTAGAAAATAGGTATGAAGGCCTTATTGTTGCTATCAAACTGGACAGTGAGGAAGTTCTATCCCCTTTTCACTAGCACTATACCAGGGAGATTTTTTCTTTCGAGTGGAGCACTGCACCTACCATCAGTCTATGCTCTGAATTAGCCTATCTGATAAGCAAAAGAAGAAATGTTAATATAAAAATAAGATGTAATAAAAGATAACACCCAAATATAGATTAGGAAAGAAAGAGAACAAAGTAAAGATGTTTATAGGTTAGATTTGAGCGCTCGGAATCAATGTCTCTTCAACTTGCGAAGAGCACTGGTGGTTTTAATGAAACAATAATAAACATGCACAGAGAGGAGATTGAGAAAGAAGAATAAGGAATCGTTATAGTAGATTTGAGCCTCTGTAATCTTAATGTCTCTTCACTTGAAGCAGCTGGTGTGTTTTGTAAGGCAAAAAGGTCTTTGGATCAGGTGATATTTATAAACAACATTTCTTTTGTAGTGTGACTGGGAAAATCAGTTTTGAATTTTTTGCTTCAGGTGTACACAGAAACACCAACGAAACTGCGTCGAGAGGTGAAGCTTTGACTAGCAGATATGCAGGCGTTGGCATCACTGACTCCTAAAACACCTTACAACCCGGCAGCAGCAAGTAAGTTGCTTTGCAAAAAGACTCAGAAATATATATATATATATAAACTAATAATATATATATATTATATATGATATTTTTTATTTTTAGATATGCAAGATTATAGACATGGGACTGCTCCCGTGTGTGTACTTGAATCCCTGCCTGTCCAGCTGGCTTTGAGGTTTCGACAGAAATAAATATTATATAATATATGTCTGTTAATTTGCATACTTATTAAACAAAAAAGTGTTTAATAAATAATTACCTGGTGTTATTGATCTCTAATATTATTGTTTTATTCTCCAATGTATTAAAATCAATTCTATAAATTATTTCATTATAGAAACCAATAAAAATATGATTAAGATTGATATTTATAGTTTCTTATTTAATTTCCTTAGTCTTTCTAATTTTATATATTTTATTACATAAAAACTAAATAATTACACCCGCAGAGGGGTGCATATTCTGATAGCGTTTTTAAATTTTGTCTTTAAAATAAAAAAACTTGTTTGGTTTTCTTTTTAGCCCATTCTCACTTTCTGATTATTTTCCTTTTATGTGTTTCTTATTTAATTTCTTTTTTTTTTTCTTTCTTTCCAGCGTATCAAAATGCATCTATGTCCAAAGTGAAGTCAAATAATCCCATTTCTAACAGCAATTGTCAAATGAAAGCCTGATTTTAAAGCCGATTTCTCGTCGGTCGTCCGGACTGTTGTCGCACCGTGAAACTTGAATCTCTTTTTGCCAAAGATGGGTTTAAAGATTGATTTTCCTTGAGAGACTTCTTGACATCTCCTTGGATTTTTCTTCTTCTTCTCAGCTTCCAATCTAGGTTCTTCGTCCTTCTCCCCCCCCCAAACCGAACGAATAAACAGAGAGAGGCTTTTTCTTATAGCCTCATATGAATGGAACTCTTCATTTTGGGGGAGGAAAAAAAAGTTGTCATGCTCCCTTAAAAAAAAAAAAAAAAAAAAAAAACTACTTGAAAAGAGAGTGAAAGTCTTTTCTCTTACTCCTCATTTATCTGCATGAATTCACTTAGGAATAACGAAGTAGTTTTCTTTAAACGTTTCTTTTTATTATAATTTAATGTAAATTACCAAAATGTCTAAATTAAATTTGAATATACAAGATCGCTGGAAAAGTTCATAGGCTGACCAAGATACTCTCATGGAATGAGGTTTATTTTTCAACATGGTCTCTTTGTGGTCCACACACTTCTTCCATCGTTGTTGCAGTGTTTGATTCCCATTGGTAAAAAAAAAAAAAAAAATCATCAATAGCATATATTGACAATGTTATCTGAACCTTTCAGCCCACCCTCATTATGTATGTCGGCTGAAAAAGTTCATAGGCTGACCAAAATACTCTCACGTACTGTGAGTAAATGGTGTTTATTTTTTCAACATAGTCCCCCTTGTGGTCCACATATTCTTCCATTGGTGTTGCAGTGTTTGGATCCCATTGGTCAATAAAAGTCATCAACCGAGATATGACATTTCACATAAACTTTTCACACCATTCCTGTATATGCAAGGGCGCGAAAAGTTCATAGACGACCAAGATACTCTCATGGAATGTACCAAAACGAGGCTATTTTGTCAATATCATCTTCCTTGATGGTTCACAAATCTTCTTCTATTGGTGTTGTAGTGCTTGATCCCATTGGTCAAAAAAGTCATTAACAGCAGGTTATGACGTCATCATATAAACTTTTTCAGCACCCCACCCCCCATATGTTGTCACATAACTCAGAGATGGCTAGACTTAGTCACCAAATCTTATACGCTTACAATTTAGTAAGACCACCACACACACACACACACACACACACACACACACACACACACCTCCTCCACCAGTATGCTTGTATTTTTTATTTAATTCCAAAACTTTTTAGTTTTTATTTAAGGGGTTTAATTCACAATATAAGTATAATGCTATAATAGGACCTTTACTTCTGCATCCATAAGGTTACCCGAACCAAATCTTCTTATTATTTAATCATATAAAGTAGACCTAGGTGGTTTTGTCTAGTGTATTGGTTTAGTGAGCATGAGTCTCACTGAGCGCACCATACTCTGGCAATTATACTTAGGTGTATTACAATAAAGTAAAAAATTTACCAGAACATTTCCTGATTTGAAACAAAGTTAATTTTAAAAATATTTTTATGATTATGTTGGGGGGGGGCGTTTAAAAAAAATTTGTTTGAATTTCAACAGAATTTTGTAAAATATCATTTGATATAATCATCCGAAAATATTTTATCTTAGTATTAATAATATGGTAACATTATTAATACCGTCTGTCCTTATCTACAATAGCAATTGTATTTATATATATTGACATGTGACAATGTAACATAACAACAACTTAACTTTAATCAACTGAATTCTGAGGTATTGTGATGTAAGCAGGGACATAGTTTCAGTTAAAGACAGACAGACACTGAATCTCATTATTATAAGATTAGATAGTGGGAGTGGGTGGTGTGTAAAGAAGTCGATAATTTTTTTGAATTTCAACTGAAATATGCAAATATAGAATCACCTGAAAAAGAAAAGATTTTATCTTTTTTGAGAAAATTAAAACAAAAGCATAAAGAATTTTGATTATGTTTCAGACAAATATCTCTATGCTTGTTGTTTTTAGCCTAATTTGTTGAAATATTTATTTTTTTATCATTAGAACTTTCTGCTCAAAGAACTTTTTTATTTTTCATTTTTATTTCTGTATTTTTTTAATAACAAATTCGGCGTAATCTGAACATTAGCTTCATAAATGAGAGTAACCTCCCCTTGTTTATTTCACTTTGGGGAAGCGTATATGTTTTTGGTCGCCATTTTCATTTCACCGTAAATCTACACTGAAAACACGAATTTTTTTGAATCAATACAACTGCATGTTTTAACACAAAAATATCATAAAATGTGTTCTTAATTGTGCTTGCGCATTATTTGAAAAGAACTTAATTGTTATTAAGAAAAGTGAAAATAACAAGGGAAGTTAGTCTCATTTATGTAGCTAATGTTCAGATTACCGCAAATTCTACATGAAATAGATTGAAAACATTATCTTATACTAAAATTATTATCTGTAAAAAATTGTTTTACCAATCTAGACTAGTTTTCTCTCTGATTCTATATCCATCTATATATCTATCTATCTATCATACATATACAATATATATATTATATATATATATATTATATATATATATATATAAGTAATAATTGTTTTATATTTGTTTTAAAAATTACATCAATGACTGATGTAATATATATATACCTCTGTTTAGTTTAAATTTATCAGATAACCCTGATTATCTGTGCAAGGTGAAACTTGAGTAGCTATCTCATTTTTACTAATCTGTTCTACAAACATATTGAGCACATTATATTCTTTATAACACTGAAGTTGCGACTAACTTGATATTTTATATTCTTCATTAAATCACCCACTTTTCATAGACTATATATATATATATATATATATAATAATCATTAATTTGTTGAAAGTTTGCAAGTTTTTTGATTTAGTGCATCCTGGACAACCACATATATTATTTAAATGAGTCAACGGGAATTTTATGTGTCCCAACTAAAGTTTCTTAATAAATGTGAGGTTTTATTTATGATCTGAGGAAACAATTAAATCCGTCTAAACCCCTACCATGTAACCTATCCTGTGTAATTCGTTTCTAAGAAATTATTGAAATGTATTTACAGTTAGCTTGAAATGGAGAGGGAAGAAAAAGGAAAAAACAATGAGATGCATGGATATGATTTTACTGCATCCTTTTAGATTTTATGGTCAGGGATGCAGGATGCGTATCTATCATCATCTCAGCCACTCTGTTGTAACACTTGTGATTTTTTTAGAATATATATATACATACATACATACATGTGTGTGTGGTGCAAGGTAGACATACATGAGATGTTGTAGAAAATGGATGTTTATTGTAGGTAGTTGTAACATTTTGTCTTTGGACCTTCTTCAGGACTTTAGGATAGAGTTCTTGCTTCAATGGTGAACACTTTCATACTGGTGAATCAGGAGAGGTTGTGAATAAGGGAGGGGTGGTCAGTTGTTAGTGTTAGCAGAGGTTGGTAGTGGGATATTCTCCTTTTTCTCTCAGAAAAGGTGTGTAACAAAAGGGGTTCTGATAATGATAGCACAGGTGTTAGGGTGTGTGGTTATATTTAGAGATGGTGATTCATGTGTGTGGATGGTGGATGGCATAAGGATTGATTATGTGCCAACCCCTTATTCCCAACCTCCTCATTCACCAACATGAAAATGGTCCGCATCGAAGCAAGAACTTTATCTTAAATTCCTGAAGAAGGTCCAACAGACCGAAACTTAGAACGTCGACATCACTACCTACAATAAACATCCATTTTCTACAACATCCCGTGTTTTCTACCTTTCTCCACATACTGTCGGATTAATTTCCTCTTATTTCTCCCATATATATCTTATGTAATATAATCTCTCTCTCTCATATATATATCTTATTGTAATCTTCTGCTCAATTATAATAGGCTAACGTGTGAGAGCTGCTACAAGTGGTTTACGGTAGGATCACAGATGTGAGAGAGTGGCTTAAAGTAGGCAAAGAGTTAATGTCTTTGTGTTGTGTTTTGGGTTTGCTGATAAAAGTGATGTATTTGTTGTTTTGTTTTGGTTTGAAAATTTTTTATTTGCCCTTCAAATGCAGCTTAGTGACCAGAGAATAGTGAATGAAAATACTCACTATATTTCTCGGAATCACATTTATGGGTGTGTAATGTGTGTATTATATGTGTGTGTGTGTGTGTGTGGATACAAGGTGTGTTCAAAAAGTATCAAGACTGTGTACCAAGACAGAATAGTGAATGAAAAATACTCACTATATTTCTCGGAATCCTGTGTGGTTTGGATACAAGGTGTGTTTGTCTAAAAAAGTATCGAGACTGAATCTGGATTTATCAAGATAGAAACGAACAGTGAATTAAATATGTTAAATTTTTTCAAAACAGTCAGGCCCATTTAAAAAAAAAAAAAAAAAAAAAAAAAAAAAAAATTTGGAGGGTAGGATGGGGAGGGGGGCCTCATCCCCCACCCTACATCTTTCGGCTTAACGCTTCGGAAAGACTTTATGGATCTTTTGAGTCAGTCCGATTCCTAACGAGTTACGAAGAGGATGCAACTTTTATATTGTCGTCTCTGTGGCGCAGTTGGTAAGCGCATTCGGAATTTATTGCGAAAGGTTGGTGGTTCAATTCCACCCAGGGACAAATAGAATTGGTACACTTTCCGGACGTACTAAAAAGGTCCAGTATTCCATCCGTTGTATCAAACTCGTCTCTTTTTCTTGTTTTGGTAAATCTCACGAATTGTCTCCCTTAGGAATTTAGGTTGTATAGAGAATCGATGTTTTATTGTAGAAATGCTAATCCTGGTGAATCATAGATGAATTGTTTGCTAGTTTTATATTATTTATATTATATTATAACTAGCAAATATATGCACCCTCCGTAGGGTGCAAGTATTTAAGTTTTAATGTAATAAAATATCGTATTAAATTAGAAAGACTAAAAAACTAAATAAGAATACAGATAAAAAGATTTGAAACAGAGGGAGTATAATAAAAATTGAAACAGAAAAAAATGGAACAACTGAAACTTACTCTTCCATCACTCTCGTCTTTCATTGTTATTTTTTCTAATTTAAGTATTTAGTTATAAGAGGAAGTAAAGAATAAAATGACAGTTATTTTTTTTTGTTAATGGATTTCATTTAAAATTCATTGAAGAGATTTTTTGCTTATATTCATTAAAATAAAACCAAACAGTTAGAAATCAATAATACTAAGCACATATTTATTAAATTCGATTTTTTAATATTAATATGCAAATTAGCCTTCCCGTTCACATTGTAAACCGCTATTTTGTGTATATATAAATATAATTGCATGTTGTCAGTACGTAGACATAGTTAACAGTATTAATAATGTAAGACAATTTTATTAATAATTGATTTAGATAAAAATAAAATCATGGAGAATGTGATGTCAATAACTAAGAGAATTGTGACTTGAGTAGGAATATAGTTTCGGTTACAGACAGAAAAACACACAATCTCCATTATAATAAGATATATATATATATATATGTATATGAGAGTAAGTAAACAAACAAATGTGTTTATTTGATATGGTTTATAGCCGACAATTTTTGGAAGATATGTGCTTAATTGAAGTCATACCTAATTTTGAAAATTAATTAGTTAATAATTAATGAATTTAGGGGGTATATATGTACAAATGTAAGGCTAAACAAATCGAGAAAATGTCAATCCCTGAATGTACATTTCGACCTATTAGGTCTCCTCCCATGTCTATAACCTTGCTGATGCGACCTAATAGGTTGAAATGTACATTCAGGGATTGACATTTTCTCGATTTGTTTAGCCTTACATTTGAACATATATGCCCGCCTAAATTCATTAATTATTAACTAATTAATTTTCAAAATTAGGTATGACTTCAATTAAGCACATATCCTTAATATATATATAGTCATCCACAGACACTGTGTTTCAACGTATCAAGTCTCTTCAGTGACTAGACATTTGTAAGTTACCTACAGCCAGGACAGAACCTGATCGATTCATCATCAATCGGGCCGCTTAACCACTTGGCCATCGTCACCTAAAGAATGGGAAAGGGATTTTAATTGTTAAATACATATATCTGCATGTATGTATGTAAAGACCGGCATAGAGTGCTCCATCTTTTTTACTTTTTTTTTTTTTCTTTTTTTAATAGGAGTGTTGCATTTACGCTTTAGTTTTCAGTTGTCAGTGAAATCCCCTCTAAAGTGCTCAACCCCGTTGACTTTGTAATAAGAAAACTTTTTATTTATTTTTTCTTTTTTTTAATCTTTTCATAGATTCATAGATTTGTTTCCTTCCTATGAAAAACTTTGTATTAAAAATTGTATTTTTTCAGAAATAAACGATTTATGTTTAAATATCAGAGTTGATACAGTTTTTTTTTTCTACTCCTCCTATATTTATTTCTTGTCGTAATCATGAACCTTTTTGTCATAATCGGGAGACATGGAACTTTGAACCTAACCCTTTATTCAGTCCACGGGGATTATCCTGTTCTCATTCCGCTAACCATAGCGATTTATTTAAATATCAAAATGAATTGAACATTTTCTACGAGTGTATGTAAATCTTTTCAGTCCAAGGAAATAACTCTGAAATGACACAGAATGAATTATTTCCCTTGACAATTCATTTAAATCACATGTAAAGATATGAGCAGCATCGAAAAAATGACTGCTAAAGTCTCCCCAAATTGGCTCGCTTGGATGATTTTTCCGTTTCAGTTGCATTGATACCCCACATGCTCGCCCATACAGACGTGGCTGTGGGTGTTCAAAAGTGGTTATCTTTTTTTTCTTTTTTTTTTTTATCGATTTTTTGTTGGTAAGTTCTTTTGAAAGGGTCCAAAAATTCAAGATAATATCAATCCTTTGCAAGTCTCTCCAGCAAACGAAATGCAATTCCTTTCCCAACCAAACACGCCACTCTCACTTCAAATAGCAGTCGTCAGATTTCACTTGCCGTCCAAACACTTTCTTCCTCACTCTCTGTGTCAGCGACAGTCTGTCTTTATTTCTGCTCGTTCGGATGCGCTTATGCCAATTCCGATATACTTCATCCGGGTCTCTGCTAACAGCACCTTAGCTGAGGAGGTAGCGAGTTTGAATATCCTTAGCCACTCGCCACACTCTTCTTCCCCCTCGCCACAGGCCAAACATATCCTGACGCGCTTTGTTTGTGGGCGCTGGGAATCCGCTTGTTCATACGGCTGCATTTCAATTTCGTCACATAAGTGTTAAGGATTTTATTGATTTTATTTATTAAACTTAATTTTTATTTCATTATTATTGGACTATCAAGTGGTATAAGACTTACGCCACTTTTATTTATATACTTTCCCAAATAGCAGCAGCAGTCACTTTGGTAAAATGGGCCAATCAGACATGAGCCTAGAAAAGTATTTGAACATTTAAGATATTTTGCAACTGTATAAGAATCAGTTGTTAATAGAATTTTCTGATTGAAGGAACACTAGAATTGGAATATCTTCTACAAGGAGTAACACTCTTGGAATACAACTAGATTCTCTGACTTCTGATTTAGGTCGGAAAATTAAAACGGAAAGTGTTTTGGTTGTCCCCAATGACAGTTTAACTACAGTCTATGAATTAACATTTTGCGAATTCGGTTACGGTTTTAGGAGATTAAGGTTGTTTTTAATTACGTATTGCTTTTAAAAAAATAAACAACAAAGAAAAAACAACAAATTACTATACATTTAATGTTGAAAAATATATTCTTTAAACTAAGTTTAATTGAAATTATACATTGCAATACTAACACAAACAATTGTCTCAATAATAGATTCAATAATTAATTTCAATGGTTAATTAAATGTATAGTAATTTGTGTTTTTTGTTGTTTATTTTTTTAAAGTAATACGTAATTAAAAACAACCTTAATCCCCTAAAACCGTAACCCAATTCACAAAATGTTAATACATAGACTGTAGTTAAACTATCATTGGGTACCACCAAAAAACCACACAATGTTGGCCATTATGAATTCAAATGTTCTTTATCCACAAACAATTTAAAACTCTCTCGCACAAGCCGATTAAACTCTTTGGGCATTTTGTATAGTGTATGGTTAGAAAGCAGGTTTCATAGATGGATTACTCGGTAGTGAGTTTGATCCTCACTGAGTATCCTATCTTTTGTCCGTTTTTTTCTTTCTCTTTTTTTCTTTTTTAGGTACTGGAAGCAACTTGAGACTTTGTGTGCCAGCAAATTCAAATATGTTTCTTTTGTCTTTTTTTTCTTAAACAAAAGTACAAATGACCTGTTCTGCGCTCTGCACCTTTAATGCACGATGTCCGGAACCCCAAACGTTGTAACACTCTGCGCTGGCCGTATTTGCACGAGTCAGAAACAGGCTCACAAGGACAAAAAACAAACAACAACTACAAGTGTTTGTAAACAAGACGCGGATGGAAGAAGGGGTGTATGAGACTTCGCTGTCTATCCCACTGGTTGCTACTCGTTACCTCTCTCGTGGATTCGGGGCTAACTACTGCTACTGACGTTAACACCTCTAGGGCCCGGGTTCTAACTGCCTTAGTGCTCGAGTTTAGCTGTATTTATGTCAAATTCTCCTTCCCCACCCATCTTCTCCGGACCACATAGATGGCCTGTACTTAAATCGAATCGCTGACTTATAGTTGTCATTAACCCTTATGATTAAAGTAATTAAATCTTTTTCCAGACACTATGTCTTCAATACGTCGACCATTAATTTTTTTCAAAAGAGATTTTCTCATAAAAATCCCCTTTGCTTTTAATACCTGGGTGCATAAGATATTATCACCCCTTTTACTTATGCCTGGCTTTAACCTATTCTCTTTCTTATTCATTTATTTATTTATTTATTCTGACCATGTTCGTATTCAATCATAGTATCACACAAACAATCTTTGTGCCTCTAAGATACTTTATTGATATATATATAATGATATAAGCAACTGAGTCTCACATATCATTACACTATATTTAGCATCTTCCTTTCTTAAGCAAAATATAAATCTCTCTTATATATGAGTATGAAACATGTTGACGTCTCCAGAGTCATAGAATTTAGGCCAATTTGGGCGTTGCAGCTCGGTGAATTAACAGTCTCAGTCTTCTTTGTTCCTGTCAAAGTGGGAAGTTTGGAGATTGTTGTGCTTTTTGTTAGTCCCCATGAAAGATAGATATTCATTAACCATGACATAATCATTTCATGTTTCCCCTCACGCAATAAATTTTAAGAACATCTTTGAGTTAAAACTTTATTAAAAAACAAAACAAAAAATAAATAAATTACGGAAATTCTGAAATTTATGAATTTAAAATAATTTTTGAAGTAAAAATGGTACATAACTTGGAATTGTTTTGTTTTTGTGTTTTTAAAAAAAAAAAAATATTAAACGTAAATAGCAGCATGTGCCAACCTCGTAACGTTTTGATTTGCTTTGGGGGGTGGGGGTAAACTTGTTTTCATTTAAATCCTTAAATAATTTTGTTTAACTTTGTAAAACTTTAAAATTTTATGTTATTCGATGTTTTCTGGTTTTAAATTAGAGAAAAAGAAAATTAAATCCATTTTTATGAAAATAATTTTTTTTTAAAAACCTTACGATAAATGAAAATGAATAAATAATTCAAATGAAAAACAAAAATATTTAGACAAACCCACAAATCTTGATGAAAAGAAAAGTCCGACCACGAACAAAACCATGTTGTTCGTGGTTGGTCGTACTTAAAGTCCGAACAAAAACCATGTTGTTCGTGGTTGGTCGTACTTAAAGTCCGACCCGAACAAAACCATGTTGTTCGTGTTGGTCGTACTTAAAGTACGACCCGAACAAAACCATGTTGTTCGTGGTTGGTCGTACTTAAAGTCCGACCACGAACAAAACCATGTTGTTCGTGGTTGGTCGTACTTAAAGTACGACCCGAACAAAACCATGTTGTTCGTGGTTGGTCGTACTTAAAGTCCGACCCGAACAAAACCATGTTGTTCGTGGTTGGTCGTACTTAAAGTACGACCCCGAACAAAACCATATTTTACTTTTAAAACGTAATATTTTTTAGCTTAGAAAATTGAAAGTTTTAAATAAAACAACTTTGAATCATGTAAATTTAGGGTTCTACAAACATTTTTTTCTTTGACATAATCAGAGCCACCTAAATGTTCCTCAGTAGTAACACTAATTTCAGGAGTACTGGTTCAGAGTAGATCTAAAGAAAGAGAAACTCTATATTAACATAAACAAATGTCTCATACGTTTTTAAAAAGCATAAGTGAGGTTAAAACATTACAATTCAAGTAGTGACATTTTAATGGGACGACGTAAATTATATGACACATAAAAAAGAGATAAATATGTAACGAAAAGTGCGAAAGATTTTTTGTTTTTTGTCTTTTAAAAAAACTGATAGTTAATAAAGATATATCAACAGGAGTCGAGTGAAAGTAGATACGGAATCTACGGCTGATTTAAAAAAAAAATAAAAGCACTGTTTATGAGATTTTTGGTAATCCTTAACTTGTTCCTTGTAAATTCCTACCATAAAATAAACTGAACCCTCATTTTATGTCCGTGTTTTTGCAATAAATGTTTTATTTTTCTTGCATCCGTTATTTTACAATACTGAATATATTCATTTATTTTAATATTCTCTTCAATGTGTATATACTTTTGTGTATACATTTTACTTGTAAATTCCTACCATAAAATTAGGCCTGGGTCAGATAATGCCCAAGCCTAATTTTATGGTAGGAATTTACGAGTAAAAAGTTGAAGATTACTTTTTGTTGTTGTTATCTCATTTCTTTTTGGCTTTGGTACTCTAATATAAAAACGTCAGATTTTAATCATCGTCGACGAAAAAAACAAAATTACGGTCATAAAAGGAGGATCCAATTTATGGCTAAATTGTAAAACGAGCCCCCACTTTAAAACTAACCATTCTCACAAAATAAAAACTTTTAGAATATACACATTGAAGTGAATATTAAAATAAATAAAGAAAATATATTTTGTATTGTCATAACGGGTGCAAGAAAAATAAAACATTTAATACAAAAACACAGACATAAAATGGGGGTTCAGTTTATTTTATGGTAGGAATTTATGAGGAAACAGTTAAGGATTACCAGATTTTTATATTTACCTACTTCCCTCCCTCCTCCCATCTTTAAGGTTCTTGGTTATTAAAGGTGTATAAGATTCCCTCGTATTAAAAGTGAGATATTTCTTTTATTCAATGAAGAGGTATTCTTGGACAAGGGAGATAATTCAAATTATTACAATATATTACACTAGTTATGTTCAAATATAGAGTTAAAGGGAGACAAATGCGTATATCCCAAGAGGCAATAACTCGTTATTTTTACTTTATCGCTAATTCAAAATCTATGGGAACCTACAAGTGACATGTTTTCTATCTCATGTTTTCACAGCCGGGTATTTCAAAGTAAAAGATAAACATTGGATTTTTCATCCAATATCTAATTTATCACTGAAACATTTAATAGTGATTTTTAAAAGTTTTGCGTCAATTATGATAAAAAAATTAAAGTTTAATAAAGATTTATTTTAAGAAAGTAGCGGTATGAATTATAAAGAAAAAACCAAAAACAACAAACACTTTTAACTTAAAAGTTTTTTTATTTTATTTTTACTTCTTTACCTTAACGGAACCGTTTTAATCATTAATAACTACAAATTTTATTTTGTTGATAATTTTAGGGTTGTCCATTTTCCATGATTTCATTTGTCTTCACTGATAAAATGAATGTAATTTAACCGGAGAAATTATCTCACTTTTATTATAAAGAAAACAGAGCAGATAAGAGTAAAGAATAGGGTAAACAACAACAACAAGGCTTATAAAAATACGAAATGCATTTATCAACAGCAAGACATGTGTAATACCACTCTGGTCATGGGAACCAAATGTAATACTACCCTTCTTACGGGAATCAAATGTAATACTACAGTGGTCGTGACAACAAATGTAATACTATGCTGTTCTGTGGGAAGGAACCAAATGTACCAATATGCTGTCGCGGTGCCGAATTTAACACGATGGGTGTTATTTGAACACCAGCAAAGCGGGAGAGCTTGTTTTTGGGCTGTACCTGAAAGTGACCAAATTCACCAATGTTGTTCCACAATTACAACGGACGCGTTTTTAATAATAAAACGACCTTTATTAGTTATACGGTGATAAAAATCATTTACAACCACAAAGGGGTATCGAAGTTGAAGTGGAGTCGGAATTTTGTGGACTGACTGGCGATATATGTTGAGTTCTGATTCAAATTCAGGACTGAGTAGCAAGATGACAAAGCAAAGACGGCGACAAGGGCTATGAGACGGAGCTATCAATCTGCTATGGAAGCAGTTGTCCAATCTGGTCAAGAACCAGCTCTCCGATTTGCCTTTGGAACCCTTTTGGGACCTCTTTTATGGGTTCCAAACCCCTGAATCCAGGGCTCTGATTGGCCAGCCAATAGAAATGCTGGACCAATGGCCCTACAGTGTAAACATCAGGAGGCATACAAAAACCCACCCACGTGGTCGCATCTGATTTGGATGGCCAATCAAAATCTTGGCCTTGGGTTACACATCTTGAAGGGGGGGGGGCAACAAGTCTCCGCCCCAGTTTCCTGATTAGTGAGGCACCTGATAATATTTTTATAATTGTATAAATGGTCTTGTGCCAGACTTATCTGTCAGTTGCTATGATAATTCCCAGGAATTGGTCTGTGATTATTTGCCGAATTATTATTATTAAATAAATCAACATTTTTAAGATCTAATCTTTAAACTGTATTTGTTGAGTAAATTTTCTTATCTTGTGCAGTCTTCACGTAAATGACAGTATATGTATATGACAGCATTTGTATAAAACAGTCATTCGTTTTATATCAACCGACTTTTAGCCTTTAAATTTTCTTTTGTTCGAGTAATTTTTTCTTATCTTGTGTTGACGTTACCCCTACCGCTGGCTTGTACTCTTATATAGTCGCCTGTACGACTCTAGACACAATTGTTATTTTTATATCCAAAAGTTAACCAAAATTGTTTTTTCAAGTATCTAATGAAATATCGCCAGTCAATCCATAACACTACTACAGTGTTATACATGTAAGATACAAAATACGAATTACAAAGTGTAACTTGTGGTACAAATGTGTGTGTAAGTCTTACAATGTATTACAATAGAAATTGTAGTGTAAATGTATGGATTGTTACAAAGTCACAAGTAGAAAATGTATGAATTGTATGAATTGTTTTTTGCGAGATAATGCCCGCGTGACTTATCTGTTCATATCGGAGTGTCTTGCTAGTTTGTTTGTTTGATTTTACGCATCACCGGCCCTTCAAACTGTTTCAAGTCTCATCGTTCCTCAACGCCTTGCTGTGGAAAAACATACATTGTCCCTCGAAGAGAGTCATAGTGGAAGAGATTGATTTGAAGGTCTCAGCCCTCAAAATTTGCGGCCAAACTGAGCCTCGTAATGTATGCTCTGATTGGTCGCTGACAAAGGCCCTTAGCCAATTGTATGAGGTTTCTCATCAGTTTATGGCTAAGACCCCTGAGCTCTGTTGCTATGGTCAAAGGGAGGTCACTGTAATTGTTTTTCGCTTATGATCTACATTATTTGCATAAGGTGAAAATAAGGTAATATTATTTTCCACATTGTTTATTTTTTCTGTGATTTTCAAAATCGTCGATAAGAGGAAGCACAAGAATTAAAAAAAAAAAATTAGCAAAAATGTCGGAAATATTTTTCTACTTTCAGAAAAATACCGACCATTGAACTTAAAGGTGACGTCAACAAAAAGGTTAGGGAAAAATGAGGCTACAAAAGGTCTCGCTTGATAGTGAAAGAAGAATTTTATTTACAAAATATATCTGCAAAGGAGGCAAATGAAAAATCAATACAAATTAGAGTGATTGCATGAAATTCCCCATGCATGTCCACTAAATGGAAAATTTAGGGGCCGAGTATCAAATACAGAATACAAAATAGGATAAAAAAATGTATAAAAAGGGGGTTACACTTTTACAAAGTGCTGACAGGTGTCCCTTTGAAAACAATGAATAAAAAAAACGCAAGAAAAATAAATAAAGAAAAAAAAGAAAAATCAGGAATTGCATCGGAGTTTTCTATCCTCGGAAAAGTCACATGTGTCGCTCCAGTTTCTTTATCTCTCAGTTGGCATATTAATGAACAAAGTGAAAGTAGACTTTGTTTGACAATTTCTCTTTTTTTCAATAAATTATTATTATTACTATTATTACTAGCAAATATATGCACCCTCCGGGTGCAAGTATTTAAGTTTTAATGTAATAAAATGTTATATTAAATTAGAAAGGCCAATGAAACTAAATAAGAATGCAGATAAAAAGATTTTAGACAGGGGGGGGGTATAATCGAAAAATAGAACAACTGAAGGTTACTCTTTCATCTCGTCTTTCATTGCTAAATTTTCCTAATTTAACTATTCAGTTAAAATAGGAAGTAAAGAATAAAATTACAATTATATCTTCTTGTCAATGAATTTCTTTTAAGATGTATCCACAAGACTTTTGCTCATATTCATTAAGTTAAAACCAAATAATTAGAAATCAATAATACTAAACATATTTATTAAAATCAAATTTTTAATATCAATATGCAAATTAGCCTTCCCGTTCACACTGTAAACCGCTATTTTCTTGTATATATAAATACAATTGCATGTTATTCGAATGTAGATATGACCAATAGTAATAATAATGCAAAACAATTTTATTTATAATTGGGGTTTAGATAAAAATAAAATCACGGTGAATGTGATGTAAATAACTAAGGAAATTGTGACTTGAGTAGTAATATAGTTTCAGTTACAGACAGAAAAACACTCAATCTCCATTATAATAAGATTATTATTATTATTATTATTATAAGTAGTAGTAGTAGTAGTAGTAGTATCAAATAAAATCAGGTCTGATTTTGTTCCCGATCTAACAATAATAATTCTTTGTTTGATCCAGATTACGCAACGGAAAATATTTTGTACTAAATACTAATTCCTTAAATCAATTTTAAAGGAGAGGCAGCATACTACAAGAGAAACAAAAGTTGTTGTTTTTTTTAAATGAGTTCAAATGTGCTCAATATTCGATTTCGTTTTTTAAAACCTAAAATTTTAAAACTGCAATTAAATTTCAAATTTTACAATTTAATTTCAAATTTAGAATTGAGTATCATCAAAACTGGTAAACAGGGTGAAACGTGAAAGTCAGAGTAACGGGTGTTAATTTTAAAATTATAAAAGGATGTTACACTTACTGTAACAGAAAGGATGTTAATCAATAAAATACCAACCCTTTAAAAAACATATTCTCTCACACACAGGAGAGGTAAAAAATAGTTCACCAAATGAAAAGCCCTTTCTATGTCTCTTGTTCTTTTTCGCCAAAGAACAAGACTCCTGGTTGTGAGATTACCTGTTCTGTACTCTGCTCTTTCGATGTACTTGTCTAGATCCCAACGTTGTGAATTATGTACTGGCCGGATTTAAAGCACGAGTCAGAAAAACAGGCTCACAAGGATTAAGAACAAAACAACAACAACAACAAGTGTAAACAAGACACATGGAAGAAGGGTGTGTTGATACTCGCTGGCTGCTACTGTCTACCCCTACCGGCGATCTTGACACTTCAACGGCCGAGTTGTAACTAACTTAGGGCTCGAGTTTAGTTGTATTTATGTCAAATTCCCCTTCCCCAAACCATCTTCTCCAGACCACACAAATGGCCAGGACTTAAATAAATCGCCGACTTCTAGTCGCCATTAACCCTTAAAATTAAAGTACTCAAATATTTTTCCAGACAATCTGTCTTCAATATGTTGATCATTAATTTTTTCAAAAGAGAATTTCTCCTAAAAAAATCCTTTTTGCTTTTAATACCTGGGTGCCTAAGATATTATCACCAATTGGTCCCATTTCATGGTGGCATACAGGTCTCTTTAAACTTTACGACCTAATCTTTGGATTCGTCAAAAAGGTCAGCCACCCACCCCTTTTACTTATGCCGGACCCTAACCTACTCTCTTTCTTATTTATTTATTTATTCTGACCATGTTCGTCTTCAACCACAGTATCACACACCTCCCTCAACCATTTTTGTCATTTATTTATAAATTACAACAAAACAAAACACTATGCATCTCCCTTCGGCGCCTGAAGGGAGGACAACATTTTTCTCTTGGTTCTGAGAAGAAAAAAAACGTCATAACAAAAAAAAGATTCACAACAATATATAATCAGAGGCTTTGTCACCTCCCTTCAATAATAAAAAAAAAAACAAAACAAAAAAACAAAAACAATGGCCAACAGTGCACTGGTACAGGTGGGATCCTCACCCTTTGCAACACAAACATACACACAACAAAAAACAAAAAAAAACATGGATAGTAATGTTGGGTTCAGCTCTTCGACTTTGCTTCTCCTGTAATGATCTTTGGGGGACTTCTGACTCAACAATCAGGAGTACTTTTTCGAATCACTTCCAAAACTGCACATCACCTTCTGATGAACACAAGGGAATTTTAAGCACCTTTCTATTTTAACGATTCAGGAGGGCTTTTCTGGTTCACCTCCAAGATTTCACACTACCTTCTGATGAATGCAAGGGAATTTTAACCCCCCTTCTAAATGATTCAGAAGTATTCATTTTTAAAAAAAATTCCTTTCGACTCGGGAACATCATAATTTCCGCAGTTGGATAGGTGCCGTATCAGGAATAACATTACTTTAGAGAAGCATTGTCGATTACATCTCCAAACCTTGGGGTCTCTACCACCCCTTTTTCTTAAGAGAACAACCAAACAAACAAACAGAAACCTCAACATAATATATGTCCTGGGTTACTGTAGGTATCGATAGGTCATCTCTTCCAGTCTTTCATTAACCCATATACACACAAAAACAATGTTCATCCTAAATAGGAAAGTTCAACAAGTCCAGATTTCACTTCTACCTCTCTCTCAACCATTTGTTTCCTTTTCTCCTTCTTTCTTTTTTTTTTTTTTTTTTTTTTTTTGCTGATACTGCATGCGCAAGTTATAATCTCTTTTTTTTTTTTTTTTTTTTTTATAAAGTTTTTCATGCCTTCGTCCTTAGGACATCAAGTTGCAGAGGTTCTTCAGGTCATGCTTGCACTGGACATGAAGGGTCCAGTTGACCCCATAATCGTGTTGGCTGTGGTGTCTTTTTCATTTTGGTCCTTACTGCAACTGCTGATATGTCATGCTATCGTGTCCCTTTTCTGGCATATCTTTCACTCTACTTTCTAATCACTGCCTTCCCCGGATTACAAATACTAATATAATTATAACTATTACTATGACACTACTACCCATGATGTCCAGCTTGTGGGCAGATCATTCCATGTGGGTATTTTCCTTTCCACTGTCTCCAGCTTATACATCAGTTTGTGTGGGTCAATATTATCTATATCCTCCCATAGCAGGGGCAATTTACCCATGGTTAGGTTCAGTGATTTCCCCACTAGGGGTAACACAGACCCCTCCACCTGCCAAAAAGAGACGTCTGAAAGAGCGAGGAAAGAGTCCTTAGTTTCAAAGTCCTTCTCCGCCTGACAATGCGGCGGTAGAGTGATATGCCCCCCAAGGGCTGGCACCCCATAGGTAAACTAATAATAGTCAGTGGTGGCTCCGCTCTTATAGTTACTGTCGACTTCCTCCAGTGCCACCGCCCAAACCCCATCGGACACCCCTATGGCCTGTGATATTGCTGTTCCCTGGAAAATTCCACTTGACAAGCTTGCTGAATACCTTGTTTAACTTATACCTAACCTCTACCAGTCTTTCTATTAATTTATATATTACCCACCCCAATGCTTTGTGAATTCAGTCTCAAAATACCGCGAGCACCACCCCCGCATGGGGCCCTTCCACACGAACGGCAGCACACACGAACACCCTAAGACATCATCCACTTTTGCATCACCTACCTATTCAGTGTTGGGAGGTTGCTTCTATATCCCTTTGACATCTTAACGCCTGTGCTCCCCTTAACCTCAATTTGAGTGGTAACTCTGGTTCACTTACTAATGTCTCTTCTTTTCTCAATTGTAGCTGGGAAAGAGGTACTACATCCTCCTCTTCCCACTCACTGGTTTCTTCTTCACTGAGGTTTGGACTAAGAGCATTATCCCCTATCTGGTGCTACTAGATTCTCACCTAAGTTGCTATCACGATCATAGGGTATATGTATATACTCATTTTCGCTATCTGTATCTATGTCTACAGGTTCTACTAGAGTCGCCTTTCTCATTCGTTTTTTCTTAGTACTAGGTTCAGGATTTCCCACTCATCGATATTTGCTAATTTTAGATCATTTGCATGGGCTCTCTTTACCTTACCGGAAACCTGATCCCATATTAAGAATGAGGCTGGACCTGTCTGTTCAACTATTCGATGGTAGGGCCTCCACCTTTGATCTAGTTTGCCCTGCCTAGCGTGAACTCTGTAATATACCGGGTCTCCTACACCTAACTCTATTTTTCGGCGGTTCTTATTAATAGCCTCGTTTCTCTTTTTCTGTGCCCGTATTATTCTGCGCCGAGCCTTGACAAAGGTTTTATGCTGCTGTTCAATGATAAAGTCGGTGGTAGTCCTCCCCCATGTATTTTCTACGCGCTTCAGCAAATTATCTACCGGTAGGACCACATCACGCCCAAACAGCATGTAGTAGGGAGAATTTTGTTGTCTCACACATTGAGAACCTCACAGCAGCTAATGCCTGAGTCAAATACAGGTCCCAGTTATGTCTGTCACCCTCAGTCAATTTAGACAGAACGTCACCCAAGAAACGGTGGAAACGCTCTACCTTCGCGTTACTCTGCGGATGATATGGGGACGTTGTGATATGCTTTATATTGAGGCTCATCATTGTTTCCCTCATAATTTCATTAACGTTTTCGGTTCCATTGTCAGTCACTATCTCCAAGGGGGCCCCATAACGCGGAAATATCTCAGTCAAGATCAAACTAGCCACTGTTTGAGCCTTCTTGTCTGCCACTGCGTATGCTTCGGGCCAATTGGTTAACCAATCTACAAAACTAACTATATATACATTTCCCTGTGAGGTCTCACTATATGGGCCAGATATATCCAAGCTAACCTTTTCAAATGGATAAGCTGGGACATCCATCTCCATAAGGAGGGCTGTCTCGTTCCTACTACTCCTGGCCTGGCAGGTGACACAGCTATTCACATATGTCGTTACCTGTTTATACAGCCTAGGCCAATAATATTTCCTACTAATAAGCTCGTAGGTCTTATCTATGCCTATGTGTCCTATCGCATCGTGGCACTGTTCTACTATCTTATTCCGTAGCATTTGGGGGACATATAATCGGGGCCTAACCTCCTCATCTTTATTAGAGAGGTAGTATAGCCGATCATCTTGTATCAAGTACCTATTTGCACAGGTCTGTGTTACCTTCTCCGCCTCTATCGCTTCTTTTAGTGTCTTAATTTCCTCATCCATCTGGTACTCGCTAACTAATTCTCCTAACGGTTGCTGCTTTGTGGCATCTGGGGTCTCACAGACTGCATCGTCAATGCGTGGTCCCCTTTCTATTTGGTGGGAATTGATCACATTTATCTGGTATGCTCGATCATCCACCTCTGGTATCACGCTTATCGATTCCCGCTCCAACTGCTTAGGAATCCGTGATAGTAAGTCAGCACACGTATTCTCTCTACCGGCTAAGTATTCTATCTTGCAGTTATACCCGCTTAATTCAAGTGCCCATTGTTGAATCTTCTTGTTGGTCCAATCCGCTTCAAATAAGTATTGAAGGGGTTTATGGTCAGTCTTAATTACAAAGGTAGCACCATTCAAGTAATAGTTCAGCTTTTCCAATGCATAAACTATGGCGTAAGCCTCCTTTTCAATCACTGGCCACCTCTGTTGGGTAGGAGACAGTCTATGGGACAAGAAGTAAATGGGCACCTCCTCTGATATACATGACATGGGACCGTCCTTCTCAGGGCATGGTTGGGTGAGGCAGGCACCAATGCACTGATCGCTGGCATCGGTGTACAAGACCATCGGCTTACTTAAATCCGGGTAGGCCAATAGAGGGATAGCTGTCAACTGCTCCTTCAGTGTATTAAAAGATCGCAGACAATCCTCTGTCCAATTAAACCGAGCATACTTCTTTGTCAATGCTATAAGCGGTGTTGCTATCCTCGAAAATACTGGTATGAATCTCCTATAATAACCTATTGTACCTATAAAACCCCTAACTTCCCTAACAGTCCGTGGTTCGGGCATGGCTCTGATTACTTCTACTCTATCTATGTCAGGGTGTACTCCACTTTCATCAATAACAAATCCTAAGTATTTCGTCTCTTTCTTCATAAACTGACACTTAGATAACTTAATCTTCAGTCCATGCTTCCTTAGCCGAGCAAACACTGTCTGCAAATGCCTGAGATGTTCATCAGCACTGCTTGAAAAAATCAATATGTCATCCAGGTAAGCCATAGCAAATTGCTCTAACCCTCCAAGCACCACAGACATGAGTTGCTGGAAAACCCCAGGTGCGTTAGCCAATCCGAAGGGCATGACCCTAAACTGATAAAGCCCTACATGGCATGCGAAAGCTGTCTTTTCTCGGTCAGCCTCACCCAGGGCTGCCAGTATCCCGATCTCAGGTCCAGCGTAGAAAAGTATGTAGAGTTCCCAAGCAATGTCAGGATGTCGTCAATCAAAGGTAGTGGGTATGCTATGGGTTTCGTAATCTTATTCAAGGCCCTAAAATCCACACAAAACCTATGTCCTCCATCCTTCTTGTCGACTATCACTATTGGAAAGCTCCACGGGGACACAGAACGCTCAATCACACCTGCCCCCAGCATATCCTTAACTGCCCTCTACTAGCTCCCGCTTGTGCAATGGAGTTCGATATGGCCTGAGTCTTATAGGTGGATGGTCACCAGTGTTGATCTTCATCCGAACAGAGAGTTTGACCTAACTCCTTATCCGAGTGGGCTATCACATCTCTGTTCTTTATTAAGAACTTGCTTATACTATCCCTATGTTCAGCGGGTGCTTCTATTTCTTCGACCTTAACTACTGTGTTTACTTGATGGCTCCTAGTATAATTTTGACTCAACACATTCTCCCTAATGCTCGCAGATACTGCTCGTCCTAGTTCCTTACCCCTAGGTATTTTTATCGTGGTATTTGTGGTGTTAGCCAGCAATATCGGAACCCGACCTGCCTCACCAACCTCTACCACTGATTCGCACAGCGTAACCTCCCCCTTTTCATAGAGAGGATCGTCTATAGGGGTTATTTGAAATGTACCCCTGCGCTGTTCTGCAGGAGACAGCCTACCCTGACAAGAGATAGCTGTACGAGTCGGATAACAATGTCTTCGGGGGCACCCACACAGATTCTTCATTCCTACAGTTTCCCAGTGGTATCTCTCTTCCGCCTACTTCCAGCAAAGCTGGATTAAAACTTAATTTTGCCCCGTTTCCTCCAGCCAGTTTCTACCTAAAATCATTGACCTACAAAGAGTCGGTGCTACATATAACGTTTCCATTGTCTCTACTTCTTCTACTATTACTGGCAGACATATCATACCAGATAATTCCATTTCTCGCCCATCAGCCTGTACTACCTTTAAGTCCGCTGGTTTTAGGTCCTTATTTGTGACTCCTAACTCTAATAACTCTTTTTGTCTAATAATTGATATAGATGCCCCCGTATCTAATAAGGCTTGCACAACTTTTCCTACTATCTTTACATCACAGGCCATCTCGATACTCTGATCAAATATTGCATAACTTCGGGCCACCCTCATCTTCTTCTGGGTGGCCCTCCTGCGTTTCCCTGAGTCCTTACGGGCCCCCTTTCCCTGGGTGGGCTGATCCTTCTTCTGGGACACACCCTCCGTATGTGATCCAATCGACCGCACTCCCAACACCCTGATTTGGGTTGGGGGGTGGCCCTCTCCTGCCCTTCTCATGGGGGGGTCTCCGACCAATAGCTTGGTTGGCCATACCCCCATCGATTCCAAGATACAGGGGGGGGTTCTGTCCATCCTGTATCTGTCCCACTCGGTCTCCTTCTTTCCTCTACCCGACCCTGAGATGTCGTTAGTCTATTGTACAGTCTTAGACTCTTTCCCGCTGTCTCAAACGCCTCCGCTAGTGAGGTTGGAGCTGCCCTTGCTGTATCTTCCCTTACGAACGAATTTTCTATTGCGTCCGTGAAATACTCACCTTCGCGTTGGACGGCGTCTTTGTAGGCAACCTTTGCTAACCCTAGAATTCTACTAGCTAGTTCCGGAAGTGTTTCTCCTATTTTTTGCTTAACCTTAATTAACGCTCTTGCAGCGTCGGTCGCACTAGTGTAGTCACTGTACTGGTTCGTCAGCTGCACTAAGAGATCTCCCCAGTTACTATCAGAATAGTCTTAAGCCAGATTCACCAACTCTGTTTGTGTCAGCTGGTAAATTCTGGCTTTCTTTTTCAGTGCCTCTACCCAGTGTTGAAATTCAGAGGCTTTCCCCGTGAAAATGGGGATCTTGGACCCACTTGTTGCTATTTTGACAGCCGGGCGTGTTAGATTATCCCTATCCATAATAAACTAAATAAGCTAAAGCCAGCAAGATAACACGATAATCAAAAACAATATCAACAAACAGCAAAAGAAAAACGAAATAAATTTTCAGACTACCTGATAGATATCGATTTCAATTTCCCTGCTTATCTCTTTCTCTTTCTATATTTTCCTTTTTTTAAAAAAAGTTCCGAGTGTTCCTTTCAGGGTTTTTATTTATTTTATTTTTTTTTTTAAAGTTCAAAAACAAAAACAAATTTGTTCAGTCCCTTTCTTTCCTCGTATCTTTTGTGTTTTCTTTTCTTCTCCACGTGTCTGGGTTATGTTTGTTCGTTTTCCGTTTCTTTCTTTCTTTCTTTCTTTCTTTCCTTTTCCTTTCCAGTTGTGTTGACTATATTTCTTTTCTTTTCCAGTTGTGTTGACTATTTTCCTTTTCTTTTTCCTTTCTCTGATTTTTCTTAATTCGTCCGTTTGTCTCTCTCTCTTTCTCTCTCTCCGTTTCTCTTTCTTTCTTTCTTTTTCGTTTCCTGGTCACGGCAACCAGTGTGAGATTACCTGTTCTGTACTCTGCTCTTTCGATGTACTTGTCTAGATCCCAACGTTGTGAATTATGTACTGGCCGGATTTAAAGCACGAGTCGGAAAACAGGCTCACAAGGATTAAGAACAAAACAACAAAACAACAAGTGTACAAACAAGGCACATTTTGTGTAATTTATATGTGTGTTTTTTGTTTTGGTATATCTCGCGTGGTCTGCTACTGTCTATGTCCGTTTCTATCCGGTCTAGTTTCTGTGTGTGGTCACGTCATTCTCTATATCGGCCGAGCGTTGTAACTAAACTTTAGTGAGCTCGGAGTTTAGTTTTAGTCTCTATCTCCGGTTCAAATTCCACCCATCATGCCCCCCGAAATCAGTAGCCGCATAGCATCCGCGTCTCCCTTTCTCACATCCGAAACCCTACTCATACAATATGACTATCTGTCACATTACCGTATATCCATATCAAATACTAGTATCAAGCTGCGGCTCTCTGAATCTAAACACGAACATACCCTGATTTATTTCTACTAATTCACCAAACAAGGTAATCTACTCCAAGTATCGTATTTTTTACACCAATGTATACAACTATCATCACGGTCGACTATCATAAACTTCTTACAACCGCGACTGTCAATACGACATCTTATCATACCTCCAATTAATAGTGTCCAAAATCACCCAGTACAGACGGACGTGACCAGAACCTCTTCTCATTCATCTCAACCTGATAAATATCCAATATCCTCTTCTTCTTTCGCTCAACCTGAATACTACTCTCTGCGAGTAGCCCATTAAGCAACAATATGAGTGCGAGCGCAGAGTGTGCGCGCGAGTGTCCTTCTCGATGTGCCCAATTGGCCTCTTACACAGAAACTATCACAAATCTGCTCATACCTTATCCTATATATATATAACGCTCCAAACACAGTACACCGTCAAGCCATCTCACCCTTCTGGCTAAGTTAGCCCCGATCCCCTGAGAGCTACATCTTCTCTTATTCCGGTTATGTACTCCATCCATTACTTTATATTATCGACCAAACCCGGACTCCGTGTTCCTCGTTCAACCACAGTATCAGCACCGCTAATGACACACCATAGCTTAATACTACTGAATAATACCTCAGATCGCTTCGTCTAATATCTGAGTAGCTATCCTTTGCTCGTCTTTCACATAAATCGGAGAACCATATACCCGATGTGTTATGGTCCTAAGTGAATTAACTAGTGAAGTTCTCGCTATCTAAGCATCCTCCTGTTTACAATCGTATACTACTTAGTGTTTGTATGTCCGTTATCGTCTCTTTATAAGGATTAAACTCTACTGATGAGTGCGATGAGCGAGAGAGTTTCTTATACTTTATCGTCGTCTGAAGAGATCTAAGATAAGAGACATATCTTCTGTGTTTACCATAACATAGATCCAATTGCACAAAGCAAACTACTTATGTTTGGCATGCTTTCTTCTAGGGCAAACCAGGATAGGCCACTCATCGTCAAGCTAAAAATTACGCCTTCTCAATTCCTGCGAAACCGACCTATAAGTCTTTCAGTATTATTCTTTTCTTAGGAACGTGTCTGTCGTCTATAAGTGGACAGTCTGTCTATGGGTGGCTTTGCTAGAATCTATATATATATCTATCTTACTTCTGTCTACTTCCCCGAACCAAAACGAAGAAATTAGGGGCCACTTGACGGATTCCAGCTCTCTCGCGAAGCTAGCCACACAGGGCCATTTTCTTCTTTTTGTTCCATACGAAAGTATACGAAACAAGAGAACAGAGAAAGAGCTGGATAAACAAATCAAGGCATATAAGATATCCGATATCTATATATATATTAGTAAATGTGCGTCTCACAAATAAACACAACAAAGAGAGAGGTGACTATATGACAATATATATAGATATATCCAGCCCAAGTAATCCAACATATACCTAATGCGTGATAACCAAACAACTATCTATATACCTGGATCCCATTAAAATACCAGAAAAATTATAGACTAAACCATACCTAATATAACAAATTCCATCTATCAGTTCTGAACGGTCAGGTCCGAAGAGTACCATAGTTCTACCACACCCTGGTACAAATAAACAAACAATCACCACACCACTCCGCATATATGGTTTTTTATAAGTATGTAATCATTATAACTAAATTAAAGCCAAAAGGGTTTGGCATATATATCTATCTATTATATTATATCTGCACAGTACAAAGAGACAGCTCACAGGGAGACTGGTTTCTCTTTGCAATTAAACATGAAAATAAATTGAAATATATATATATATATATATATTAGCGCCTTGAAATATTATCTTCTCCCTACATCGAAAAGAAAACTGCAAAAATAAACTATTTCAAACTTTTCTCCTTTCTCTCTCAGCGAGAAAAGGATAAATTCTCCGATATATATATCTATATATATATTAAAATCTAATAATTTCAAATATGCCAAGCAAATATCACTCGCCATTATTTACAGGTCTTTATACCTCACAGGAGTGAGCGACCACGCCTCATCCGTGCCACACCACTCACACACACCATACAACGTCACACACCTTATCATAAATCCATCTGGCTTCAGTATAGTTTCGCGCACGTCACCTACGCAATACCCATGCCCAGAATCGATAGATAAATACGAAAAAGGACCAATGTCATCTGCTGAGTTGACTCAGTCAACACCGCTAAAGAGTGCCTCTCGTAAGACAGCATCTTACCCTCATCAAACTGCCGGGCAGCTCACTTTTCACTCTAAGTCCAATAACTCGGCTTCCCCGGGTCCGACTCGCGCTACACTCGGCGACCCACATGACTCATAAACTAACCGGAGTCATCGTGGCCAATACCCGCTCCTCGTGTATCCTAGGTTGATTGCCTCCTTATGCGTCTAACAGCGAATTCATATGTACATCGACGATTCATCCTTCTGCGCTTCCACTCCTACGAATTCTCTAACTGCTACAACTTTACCACCTTCCTGATCATTCAATGTAGATATGCGTCTCTACTTGCTAGTAATTACCTTGTCTTGAATGATCCTCATCCCTGTATGTGATCACATGCCGTACTCTGAGTGCGATCAGCTCTATCAGTTGACTGTCCATTACTATCATCCGCGGTACAATCACACGTATTCTACAATATATAACGCCAGATTCATCTCAAGAACTGGATCAACTATTACACGCTCACGGCGTAGAGTCAATACACAAGAGCGTATCTACTTAAACCTAACCTAAATGTCAACTTAACATCAATCACGTATACCTATTCCTGTCTGAGCAGCCTCGATCATAACTTCAATATAATCACAGCACCACTCAAATGACATGCATCAATGATCCAGACACACTCTATGCCTATAGTTTATGAATCACACACCACAATTAGCAGAAAAACATTACAAACTAGAAATCTGGATCCAGAATCTGCATTGATCAAATAAATATAAATATTCAATTGCTCCTCTAATATACAACCTCCACGTAAACGACTGGCTGAATGAACACACATCCGCACACGAAGTCTAACCACAAATCATAGCTTTTGTCTGCTTCTGTTGTCATATTCATCAACTGTTATACGATCAATCCTATACAGTCTATCAATCATGTGCATGCGTCGTGAACCATCTGGCTTGCGTCAGTGCGCTTCGTCCACAACGATGCAAGTCATCTTTCATCACACTCCATAATTATGGGTTCTCTCTTATATATCGATCGGTCCATAATCATCTTCTATAATCCTGATACCATAAACTATACCTGGTTCTAGACGGCCACGTCTCTGAAACTTGTAGCGGTGAATATAAAATACATCACGGATCATGTTAACGGTTAACTAGGTATTTTCACCTGTTCTCTCTGAGTATACACCTGCACATCCAGTGCCGCTAATAAGGATCAGGCCATTTTTTTTGAACAACAGTACAAAAACTGACATGGCTTAGCTACATTATAATCCTAGGGACATGTAAGAAAGGGAAACCTCTCAAAAAAGAGAAACAGAATCACTTATAATTTGCTGCAAACAAAGATAATCCATAAGGACAAACACATCTATAAGACAGCGTAAAAGATGGTAATACGACTGATGCATCCTCCCAACCGAGTAGATCCCTACACAAAAATTATGTGAATAAATGTTAGACCCCTTCATCTCCAACATTACGTGCCGACAGCACCGATTTAATAAACTAAGCGCAGACCATGTACCCTACCAACCAATCTTAGACTCTTGCGCTGTAATTGTGTATAGCGAATACGGTAGCACACAACGAAGGAAAATACAAACTTCCGACCACGGACTGGTTGGGAAAGGTATCCACTGGTAATTATAGCAAAACAGATTAAATTTGACCATACAACCAAAATGGGTACTAATCTATAAATCGGGACTTCACGAATGTCGTCGGCGCTATGACGACAACGGCAACAGATGCCACAAACCACATATCTTCTACTAATCTCGCCAACATACCAACACAATCGTAAGATAACATCTGCTCATCCTCTTCTATCTCTGCATTCAGACAAGACACTTACGCAACTTCATCTTCATGTCGTTGATCGATGAGCAACACTCTACACGAATAACAGTACATACGTAACGTTTGCTAAATCGAACCTGCATCTTAATAGCGCGACCCTTGTATCTCTTCGCCGTCAACGGACGGCCAAGTCAGCTACTACTGACGTGCTACCTAGCATATCGTTCCATATAGCTTAACCTTACACAAGTAGACATATAGTATAATGATACATTAATATATGTCAGTATAACAAGTCCGAATGATGCGAATCCTAGCTCAACTCTTTCACACGCTCTCGGGTCTAATTTATGAACTGCAAAAAGTTTATGGATAATATAAAAATCAAAGTGATGAGCTGATAGTATGGTGCCTTCGAACCGTCCCACAACAGATTGAACAAGGTTTCCTGAAATTTTCGAAATCAGCAGGATAGGATTGAAAACCATTCAGAACACTGCACTGCTGCAATCTGCCAGAAACTCAGAAGAGTCCTGCGAAACCTGAGGACACATTCCTATCACTCAGGACTTCCACGTAGAAGACCATCAGACATACATTCTGATGTGGAAAAGCTCAAAAAGGAGTAAATAGATAATATAGGACTTAATTAATTGTAATGATTCTCGAGGTGCAACTAAATTGTGAATTTGCAGGCTATTCATAACCCGTTAAACAATACCAAGGAACAACAAATGTCCTAAAAATGAAATAACATTATCTTCCTAAACACTCGGTCTAAATAAAAGCCTTTTTTTTCATCCCTCGCGCACATATTTTTCATTTATCTTCATGTATCGAATTGGTAACAGGAATTCATTTTAACCATATTAGACTTGACAATCACAAATTTCAATCTTAGTCAATCTCTTCTTTTTTATAGAGGAATCCATTTTTGATTTCTCAACACAGACAAAGTTTTGCCCAGAACTATGAACGAAGACATAGATGTGACAGCTGACAGAATCTTGACATGGTTGTCGTTTAGTAGCTCAAGGCTCCCCCAATCAAAAATTCCAGTCCTTGCGCAAAACAGACCGCTCATGGCACGTATTCACGCCACTACGTCTTTGCACGAGGACCAACTGGGAGGGTGATTTAATATTTAATAGTGCGTTTGATAGTGTTCTTGAAATGCCGGAAGTATTTCATGCAAAAACCCGACTAACTGAAATGACATAAGCGCGCTGCACAACTGTTCGCTCGCTTGGGCGTGAAGTAGACTGTTAGTGTCGCGACAATGCCACTATCAATTCACGTCCGGAACTTCAAAAGAATTCTATAGAATACGTTGCAAACGATCAATTAACCATTCCTCCTTACCACCGAGTCCAATACGGTTCAAGCTCGAATCTTTGTGGACCACACTAAAAACGCCCTGAAGAAGCCAAAGGTACACCTACCGAAAAAGCGCTTCAGCAGTTCCTGCAGTGTAAGCAGTGATTACGATCCGAACGAAATACACCTTTCTTCCATAACTCTCCGCCGACCACCAAAGTAATGTGCGCGTTAATAGATTAGGTCTGGGTTTCGATCAATACCTGCTCCCGAGACAGACAAAACCCAGAAGAAGCTACGACCTGATGCCAAAGAAAGCTGTAGCCTCCCTGGTGAGAAAATATACTTCCCAGGTGTTCCTAAACAACAAGTCTTTCTGGAGTTGGGGAAATATACAGAGAGATCGGCAAGTACTCGTCTAGTATGTCGATGTCCCTAATTTCCCATAAGAGACACTTATAATAATTGTAGAAACAGACGAGTCTTACGGCAGGAGTATTAACAGCGATCTTCCCCCGATCCAGGAGAGTAATGGATGTCATATGTTGACTTCATTCACCTTCACCTTACCCCTGCAAGCAGCCCACTGTCAATAACCCATTCTTCAAGGAAACGAGGAGCGACGGAGTTCTTCATTTAACGATAAATCCCCCAAGAGTAAAAATGGATACAGACTCCTTTTGATAAATCTTAGAGGGTGGGAGGGGCGTGTTATAGATGGTGAGCAATCCTCTATAAAGACCGAAATGGAATGCGGCCAAGCGAGCTTTACTATAAACTAAACAGGGATTAGATTGTGCTAAGCAAGCCAATGCGGATTGCCAATAACCTCTGTTCGTCGGACTTAATTTCCACATCTTCTCTATTGTATGTCACTTTCTGTTAATACATTTTCTACTTTTCGGTACCTGTGTTGTTCTTATTTACCCCTAAAAGCCAGCTCCTTATCAAACAACAGCTAATTTATGCATGCCTACTTCTTGTATCATGTCCTGTTTGTATTTAAGCCTTAACCACATAAATTGACCCTAGTTTGTATTAAATCCTAAAGTTCGTATTCATATGTCAAAACATCGTTCATTCGAAAATATCCTGATTGATATAGATCCAAATTTTGTGTTGTTGAAATGATATTATTTTCTCTATTGTTGCTTTATAACAATCAGCTGGAGGCAATGTCAGTTTGTGCAAATTGATCCAAATTTTCAAATAATAACTAAATACAATCTTTAATTTCACAACTCATTCAATCTTTTGTTTACTATTTAGCCTGAATTCCCAACTGACCTTTTTTGAATTTTATCTCTTAAATTAGAGCAAATCTATCATTTTGTAAATACGAGGTGCGGATGTGTATTTTTACAAATGAAGATGGAATATTCTTTTCTTAACTAAATAGATATTTCAGCAAATTCTGGACACATTTACCTGCGAGTATCAATCATGAAAGTTAATAAGTGATACCTCATATATATTACCTGTTATCCATCTATCTTCCTTCTCTACTCTTTT
>CM042178.1:8626244-8774264 GCA_023376005.1 Doryteuthis pealeii
AAGGTTTCCAAAGGCAATCGGAGAGTGGTTCTTGACAGATTGCGACAATCTGCTTCCATAGCAGATTGATAGCTCCGCTCATAGCCCTTGTCGCCGTCTTTGCTTTGTCATCTTGCTACTCAGTCCTGAATCTTGAATCAGAACTCAACATTATCCGCCAGTCAGTCCACAAAAATTCCGACTCCACTTCAACTTCGATACCCCTTTGTGGTTTGTAAATGATTTTTATCACCGTTATATAACTATAAGGTCGTTTTATTATTAAAAACGCGTCCGTTGTAATTGTGGAACACATTGGTGAATTTGGTCACTTTCAGGTACAGCCCAAAAACAAGCTCTCCCGCTTTGCTGGTGTTCAAGATAACACCCATCGTGTTAAATTCGGCACCGCGACAGCATATTGGTACATTTGGTTCCTTCCCACAGAACAGGCAATAGTATTACATTTGTTGTCACGACCACTGTAGTATTACATTTGATTCCCGTAAGAAGGTAGTATTACATTTGGTTCCCATGACCAGAGTGGTATACACATGTCTTGCTGTTGATAAATGCATTTCGTATTTTTATAAGCCTTGTTGTTGTTGTTTACCCTATTCTTTACTCTTATCTGCTCTGTTTTCTTTATAATAAAAGTGAGATAATTTCTCCGGTTAAATTACATTCATTTTATCAGTGAAGACAAATGAAATCATGGAAAATGGACAACCCTAAAATTATCAACAAAATAAAATTTGTAGTTATTAATGATTAAAACGGTTCCGTTAAGGTAAAGAAGTAAAAATAAAATAAAAAAACTTTTAAGTTAAAAGTGTTTGTTGTTTTTGGTTTTTTCTTTATAATTCATACCGCTACTTTCTTAAAATAAATCTTTATTAAACTTTAATTTTTTTATCATAATTGACGCAAAACTTTTAAAAATCACTATTAAATGTTTCAGTGATAAATTAGATATTGGATGAAAAATCCAATGTTTATCTTTTACTTTGAAATACCCGGCTGTGAAAACATGAGATAGAAAACATGTCACTTGTAGGTTCCCATAGATTTTGAATTAGCGATAAAGTAAAAATAACGAGTTATTGCCTCTTGGGATATACGCATTTGTCTCCCTTTAACTCTATATTTGAACATAACTAGTGTAATATATTGTAATAATTTGAATTATCTCCCTTGTCCAAGAATACCTCTTCATTGAATAAAAGAAATATCTCACTTTTAATACGAGGGAATCTTATACACCTTTATAACCAAGAACCTTAAAGATGGGAGGAGGAGGGAAGTAGGTAAATATAAAAATCTGGTAATCCTTAACTGTTTTCCTCATAAATTCCTACCATAAAATAACTGAACCCCCATTTTATGTCTGTGTTTTTGTATTAAATGTTTTATTTTTCTTGCACCCGTTATGACAATACAAAATATATTTTCTTTTATTTATTTTAATATTCACTTCAATGTGTATATTCTAAAAAGTTTTTATTTTGTGAGAATGGTTAGTTTTAAAGTGGGGCTCGTTTTACAATTTAGCCATAAATTGGATTCCTCCTTTTATGACCGTAATTTTGTTTTTTTCGTCGACGATGATTTAAAATCTGACGTTTTTTATATAGAGTACCAAAGCCAAAAAGAAATGAGATAACAACAACAAAAGTAATCTTCAACTTTTTACTCGTAAATTCCTACCATAAAATTAGGCTTGGGCATTATCTGACCCAGGCCTAATTTTATGGTAGGAATTTACAAGTAAAATGTATACACAAAAGTATATACACATTGAGAGAAATTAAAATAAATGAATATATTCAGTATTGTAAAATAACGGATGCAGAAAAATAAAACATTTATTGCAAAAACACGGACATAAAATGAGGGTTCAGTTTATTTTTATGGTAGGAATTTACAAGGAACAAGTTAAGGATTACCCAAAAATCTCATAAACAGTGCTTTTATTTTTTTTTTAAATCAGCCGTAGATTCCGTATCTACTTTCACTCGACTCCTGTTGATATATCTTTATTAACTATCAGTTTTTTTTAAAAAGACAAAAAACAAAAAATCTTTCGCACTTTTCGTTACATATTTATCTCTTTTTTATGTGTCATATAATTTACGTCGTCCCATTAAAATGTCACTACTTGAATTGTTAATGTTTTAACCTCACTTATGCTTTTTAAAAACGTATGAGACATTTGTTTATGTTAATATAGAGTTTCTCTTTCTTTAGATCTACTCTGAACCAGTACTCCTGAAATTAGTGTTACTACTGAGGAACATTTAGGTGGCTCTGATTATGTCAAAGAAAAAAATGTTTGTAGAACCCTAAATTTACATGATTCAAAGTTTTTTATTTAAAACTTTCAATTTTCTAAGCTAAAAAATATTACGTTTTAAAAGTAAAATATGGTTTTGTTCGGGGTCGTACTTTAAGTACGACCAACCACGAACAACATGGTTTTGTTCGGGTCGGACTTTAAGTACGACCAACACGAACACATGGTGTTCGGGTCGTACTTTAAGTACGACCAACACGAACAACATGGTTTTGTTCGTGGTCGGACTTTAAGTACGACCAACCACGAACAACATGGTTTTGTTCGGGTCGTACTTTAAGTACGACCAACCACGAACAACATGGTTTTGTTCGGGTCGGACTTTAAGTACGACCAACCACGAACAACATGGTTTTGTTCGGGTCGGACTTTAAGTACGACCAACCACGAACAACATGGTTTTGTTCGTGGTCGGACTTTTCTTTTCATCAAGATTTGTGGGTTTGTCTAAATATTTTTGTTTTTCATTTGAATTATTTATTCATTTTCATTTATCGTAAGGTTTTTAAAAAAAAATTATTTTCATAAAAATGGATTTAATTTTCTTTTTCTCTAATTTAAAACCAGAAAACATCGAATAACATAAAATTTTAAAGTTTTACAAAGTTAAACAAAATTATTTAAGGATTTAAATGAAAAACAAGTTTACCCCCCACCCCCCAAAGCAAATCAAAACGTTACGAGGTTGGCACATGCTGCTATTTACGTTTAATATTTTTTTTTTTTAAAAACACAAAAACAAAACAATTCCAAGTTATGTACCATTTTTACTTCAAAAATTATTTTAAATTCATAAATTTCAGAATTTCCGTAATTTATTTATTTTTTGTTTTGTTTTTTAATAAAGTTTTAACTCAAAGATGTTCTTAAAATTTATTGCGTGAGGGGAAACATGAAATGATTATGTCATGGTTAATGAATATCTATCTTTCATGGGGACTAACAAAAAGCACAACAATCTCCAAACTTCCCACTTTGACAGGAACAAAGAAGACTGAGACTGTTAATTCACCGAGCTGCAACGCCCAAATTGGCCTAAATTCTATGACTCTGGAGACGTCAACATGTTTCATACTCATATATAAGAGAGATTTATATTTTGCTTAAGAAAGGAAGATGCTAAATATAGTGTAATGATATGTGAGACTCAGTTGCTTATATCATTATATATATATCAATAAAGTATCTTAGAGGCACAAAGATTGTTTTTGTGTGATACTATGATTGAATACGAACATGGTCAGAATAAATAAAAAATAAATGAATAAGAAAGAGAATAGGTTAAAGCCAGGCATAAGTAAAAGGTGATAATATCTTATGCACCCAGGTATTAAAAGCAAAGGGGTTTTTATGAGAAAATCTCTTTTGAAAAAAATTAATGGTCGACGTATTGAAGACATAGTGTCTGGAAAAAGATTTAATACTTTAATCATAAGGGTTAATGACAACTATAAGTCAGCGATTCGATTTAAGTACAGGCCATCTATGTGGTCCGGAGAAGATGGGTGGTGGGGAAGGAGAATTTGACATAAATACAGCTAAACTCGAGCACTAAGGCAGTTAGAACCCGGGCCCTAGAGGTGTTAACGTCAGTAGCAGTAGTTAGCCCCGAATCCACGAGAGAGGTAACGAGTAGCAACCAGTGGGATAGACAGCGAAGTCTCATACACCCCTTCTTCCATCCGCGTCTTGTTTACAAACACTTGTAGTTGTTGTTTGTTTTTTGTCCTTGTGAGCCTGTTTCTGACTCGTGCAAATACGGCCAGCGCAGAGTGTTACAACGTTTGGGGTTCCGGACATCGTGCATTAAAGGTGCAGAGCGCAGAACAGGTCATTTGTACTTTTGTTTAAGAAAAAAAAGACAAAAGAAACATATTTGAATTTGCTGGCACACAAAGTCTCAAGTTGCTTCCAGTACCTAAAAAAGAAAAAAAAGAGAAAGAAAAAAAACGGACAAAAGATAGGATACTCAGTGAGGATCAAACTCACTACCGAGTAATCCATCTATGAAACCTGCTTTCTAACCATACACTATACAAAATGCCCAAAGAGTTTAATCGGCTTGTGCGAGAGAGTTTTAAATTGTTTGTGGATAAAGAACATTTGAATTCATAATGGCCAACATTGTGTGGTTTTTTGGTGGTACCCAATGATAGTTTAACTACAGTCTATGTATTAACATTTTGTGAATTGGGTTACGGTTTTAGGGGATTAAGGTTGTTTTTAATTACGTATTACTTTAAAAAAATAAACAACAAAAAACACAAATTACTATACATTTAATTAACCATTGAAATTAATTATTGAATCTATTATTGAGACAATTGTTTGTGTTAGTATTGCAATGTATAATTTCAATTAAACTTAGTTTAAAGAATATATTTTTCAACATTAAATGTATAGTAATTTGTTGTTTTTTCTTTGTTGTTTATTTTTTTAAAAGCAATACGTAATTAAAAACAACCTTAATCTCCTAAAACCGTAACCGAATTCGCAAAATGTTAATTCATAGACTGTAGTTAAACTGTCATTGGGGACAACCAAAACACTTTCCGTTTTAATTTTCCGACCTAAATCAGAAGTCAGAGAATCTAGTTGTATTCCAAGAGTGTTACTCCTTGTAGAAGATATTCCAATTCTAGTGTTCCTTCAATCAGAAAATTCTATTAACAACTGATTCTTATACAGTTGCAAAATATCTTAAATGTTCAAATACTTTTCTAGGCTCATGTCTGATTGGCCCATTTTACCAAAGTGACTGCTGCTGCTATTTGGGAAAGTATATAAATAAAAGTGGCGTAAGTCTTATACCACTTGATAGTCCAATAATAATGAAATAAAAAATTAAGTTTAATAAATAAAATCAATAAAATCCTTAACACTTATGTGACGAAATTGAAATGCAGCCGTATGAACAAGCGGATTCCCAGCGCCCACAAACAAAGCGCGTCAGGATATGTTTGGCCTGTGGCGAGGGGGAAGAAGAGTGTGGCGAGTGGCTAAGGATATTCAAACTCGCTACCTCCTCGTAGCTAAGGTGCTGTTAGCAGAGACCCGGATGAAGTATATCGGAATTGGCATAAGCGCATCCGAACGAGCAGAAATAAAGACAGACTGTCGCTGACACAGAGAGTGAGGAAGAAAGTGTTTGGACGGCAAGTGAAATCTGACGACTGCTATTTGAAGTGAGAGTGGCGTGTTTGGTTGGGAAAGGAATTGCATTTCGTTTGCTGGAGAGACTTGCAAAGGATTGATATTATCTTGAATTTTTGGACCCTTTCAAAAGAACTTACCAACAAAAAAATCGATAAAAAAAAAAAGAAAAAAAAGATAACCACTTTTGAACACCCACAGCCACGTCTGTATGGGCGAGCATGTGGGGTATCAATGCAACTGAAACGGAAAAATCATCCAAGCGAGCCAATTTGGGAGACTTTAGCAGTCATTTTTTCGATGCTGCTCATATCTTTACATGTGATTTAAATGAATTGTCAAGGGAAATAATTCATTCTGTGTCATTTCAGAGTTATTTCCCTTGGACTGAAAAAGATTTACATACACTCGTAGAAAATGTTCAATTCATTTTGATATTTAAATAAATCGCTATGGTTAGCGGAATGAGAACAGGATAATCCCCGTGGACTGAATAAAGGGTTAGGTTCAAAGTTCCATGTCTCCCGATTATGACAAAAAGGTTCATGATTACGACAAGAAATAAATATAGGAGGAGTAGAAAAAAAAAACTGTATCAACTCTGATATTTAAACATAAATCGTTTATTTCTGAAAAAATACAATTTTTAATACAAAGTTTTTCATAGGAAGGAAACAAATCTATGAATCTATGAAAAGATTAAAAAAAAGAAAAAATAAATAAAAAGTTTTCTTATTACAAAGTCAACGGGGTTGAGCACTTTAGAGGGGATTTCACTGACAACTGAAAACTAAAGCGTAAATGCAACACTCCTATTAAAAAAAGAAAAAAAAAAAAAGTAAAAAAGATGGAGCACTCTATGCCGGTCTTTACATACATACATGCAGATATATGTATTTAACAATTAAAATCCCTTTCCCATTCTTTAGGTGACGATGGCCAAGTGGTTAAGCGGCCCGATTGATGATGAATCGATCAGGTTCTGTCCTGGCTGTAGGTAACTTACAAATGTCTAGTCACACTGAAGAGACTTGATACGTTGAAACACAGTGTCTGTGGATGACTATATATATATTAAGGATATGTGCTTAATTGAAGTCATACCTAATTTTGAAAATTAATTAGTTAATAATTAATGAATTTAGGCGGGCATATATGTTCAAATGTAAGGCTAAACAAATCGAGAAAATGTCAATCCCTGAATGTACATTTCAACCTATTAGGTCGCATCAGCAAGGTTATAGACATGGGAGGAGACCTAATAGGTCGAAATGTACATTCAGGGATTGACATTTTCTCGATTTGTTTAGCCTTACATTTGTACATATATACCCCCTAAATTCATTAATTATTAACTAATTAATTTTCAAAATTAGGTATGACTTCAATTAAGCACATATCTTCCAAAAATTGTCGGCTATAAACCATATCAAATAAACACATTTGTTTGTTTACTTACTCTCATATACATATATATATATATATATCTTATTATAATGGAGATTGTGTGTTTTTCTGTCTGTAACCGAAACTATATTCCTACTCAAGTCACAATTCTCTTAGTTATTGACATCACATTCTCCATGATTTTATTTTTATCTAAACCTCAATTATTAATAAAATTGTCTTACATTATTAATACTGTTAACTATGTCTACGTACTGACAACATGCAATTATATTTATATATACAACAAAATAGCGGTTTACAATGTGAACGGGAAGGCTAATTTGCATATTAATATTAAAAAATCGAATTTAATAAATATGTGCTTAGTATTATTGATTTCTAACTGTTTGGTTTTATTTTAATGAATATAAGCAAAAAATCTCTTCAATGAATTTTAAATGAAATCCATTAACAAGAAAAAATAACTGTCATTTTATTCTTTACTTCCTCTTATAACTAAATACTTAAATTAGAAAAAATAACAATGAAAGACGAGAGTGATGGAAGAGTAAGTTTCAGTTGTTCCATTTTTTTATTATACTCCCTCTGTTTCAAATCTTTTATTATACTCCCTCTGTTTCAAATCTTTTTATCTGTATTCTTATTTAGTTTTATTAGTCTTTCTAATTTAATACGATATTTTATTACATTAAAACTTAAATACTTGCACCCTACGGAGGGTGCATATATTTGCTAGTATATATATAATATAAATAATATAAAACTAGCAAACAATTCATCTATGATTCAACCAGGATTAGCATTTCTACAATAAAACATCGATTCTCTATACAACCTAAATTCCTAAGGGAGACAATTCGTGAGATTTACCAAAACAAGAAAGAAGACGAGTTTGATACAACGGATGGAATACTGGACCTTTTAGTACGTCCGGAAAGTGTACCAATTCTATTTGTCCCTGGGTGGAATTGAACCACCAACCTTTCGCAATAAAATTCCGAATGCGCTTACCAACTGCGCCACAGAGACGACATATAAAAAGTTGCATCCTCTTCGTAACTCGTTAGGAATCGACTCAACAAAGATCCATAAAGTCTTCCGAGCGGTTAAGCCGAAAGATGTAGGGTGGGGATGAGGCCCCCCCCCCATCCTACCCTCCAAATTTTTTTTTTTTTTTTTTTTTTAAATGGGCCTGACTGTTTTGAAAAAATTTAACATATTTAATTCACTGTTCGTTTCTATCTTGATAAATCCAGATTCAGTCTCGATACTTTTTAGACAAACACACCTTGTATCCAAACCACACAGGATTCCGAGAAATATAGTGAGTATTTTTCATTCACTATTCTGTCTTGGTAAATACAGATTCAGTCTTGATACTTTTTGAACACACCTTGTATCCACACACACACACACACACATATATAATACACACATTACACACCCATAAATGTGATTCCGAGAAATATAGTGAGTATTTTTCATTCACTATTCTCTGGTCACTAAGCTGCATTTGAAGGGCAAATAAAAAATTTTCAAACCAAAACAAAACAACAAATACATCAACTTTTATCAGCAACACCAAAACACACCAAGACATTAACTCTTTGCCTACTTTAAGCCACTCTCTCACATCTGTGATCCTACCGTAAACCACTTGTAGCAGCTCTCACACGTTAGCCTATTATAATTGAGCAGAAAGATTACAATAAGATATATATATGAGAGAGAGAGATTATATTACATAAGATATATATGGGAGAAATAAGAGGAAATTAATCCGACAGTATGTGGAGAAAGGTAGACAAACACGGGATGTTGTAGAAAATGGATGTTTATTGTAGGTAGTGATGTCGACGTTCTAACGTTTCGGTCTGTTGGACCTTCTTCAGGAATTTAAGATAAAGTTCTTGCTTCGATGCGGACCATTTTCATGTTGGTGAATGAGGAGGTTGGGAATAAGGGGTTGGCACATAATCAATCCTTATGCCATCCACCATCCACACACATGAATCACCACATCTCTAAATATAACCCACACACCTAACACCTGTGCTATCATTATCAGAACCCCCTTTTGTTACACACCCTTTCTGAGAGAAAAAGGAGAATATCCCACTACCAACCTCTGCTAACACTAACAACTGACCACCCCTCCCCTTATTCACAACCTCCTGATTCACCAGTATGAAAGTGTTCACCATTGAAGCAAGAACTCTATCCTAAAGTCCTGAAGAAGGTCCAAAAGACCAAAATGTTACAACTACCTACAATAAACATCCATTTTCTACAACATCTCATGTATGTCTACCTTGCACCACACACACATGTATGTATGTATGTATATATATATTCTAAAAAATCACAAGTGTTACAACAGAGTGGCTGAGATGATGATAGATACGCATCCTGCATCCCTGACACATAAAAATCTAAAAGGATGCAGTAAAATCATATCCATGCATCTCATTGTTTTTCCTTTTTCTTCCCTCTCCATTTCAAGCTAACTGTAAATACATTTCAATAATTTCTTAGAAACGAATTACACAGGATAGGTTACATGGTAGGGGTTAGACGGATTTAATTGTTTCCTCAGATCATAAATAAAAACCCTACAATTTATTAAGAAACTTTAGTTGGGACACATAAAATTTCCCGTTGACTCATTTAAATAATATATGTGTGTCCCAGGATGCACTAAATCAAAAAACTTGCAAACTTTCAACAAATTAATGATTATATATATATATATATATATATATATAGTCTATGAAAAGTGGGTGATTTAATGAAGAATATAAAATATCAAGTTAGTCGCAACTTCAGTGTTATAAAGAATATAATGTGCTCAATATGTTTGTAGAACAGATTTAGTAAAATGAGATAGCCTACTCAAGTTTCACCTTGCACAGATAATCAGGGTTATCTGATAAATTAATAACTAAACAGAGGTATATATATATTACATCAGTCATTGATGTAATTTTTAAAACAAAATAAAACAATTATTTACTTATATATATATATATATATATATATATATATATATATATATGTATATGTATGATAGATAGATAGATATATAGATGGATATAGAATCAGAGAGAAAACTAGTCTAGATTGGTAAAACAATTTTTTACAGATAATAATTTTAGTATAAGATAATGTTTTCAAATCTATTTCATGTAGAATTTGCGGTAATCTGAACATTAGCTACATAAATGAGACTAACTTCCCCTTGTTATTTTCACTTTTCTTAATAACAATTAAGTTCTTTTCAAATAATGCGCAAGCACAATTAAGAACACATTTTATGATATTTTTGTGTTAAAACATGCAGTTGTATTGATTCAAACAAATTCGTGTTTTCAGTGTAGATTTACGGTGAAATGAAAATGGCCGACCAAAACATATAGCTTCCCCAAAGTGAAATAAACAAGGGGAGGTTACTCTCATTTATGAAGCTAATGTTCAGATTACCGAATTTGTTATTAAAAAATACAGAAATAAAAATGAAAAATAAAAAAGTTCTTTGAGCAGAAAGTTCTAAATGATAAAAAAATAAATATTCCAACAAATTAGGCTAAAAACAACAAGCATAGAGATATTTGTCTGAATACAATAAATCATTAATTCTTTAAATGCTTTTGTTTTAATTTTCTCAAAAAAGATAAAATCTTTTCTTTTTCAGGTGATTCTATATTTGCATATTTCAGTTGAAATTCAAAAAAATTATCGACTTCTTTTCCACACCACCCACTCCCCACTATCTAATCTTATAATAATGGAGATTCAGTGTCTGTCTGTCTTTAACTGAAACTATGTCCCTGCTTACATCACAATACCCTCAGAATTCAGTTGATTAAAGTTAAGTTGTTGTTATGTTACATTGTCACATGTCAATATATATAAATACAATTGCATATTGTAGATAAGACAGACGGTATTAATAATGTTATACCATCTTATTAATAACTAAGATAAAATATTTTCGGATGATTATATCAATGATATTTACAAAATTCTGTTGAAATTCAAACAAATTTTTTATATAAACGCCCCCCCCCCCCCAACATAATCATAAAAATATTTTTTTTAAAATTAACTTTGTTTCAAAATCAGAAATGTTCTGGTAAATTTTTTACTTTATTGTAATACACTAAGTATAATTGCCAGGAGTATGGTGCGCTCAGTGAGACTCATGCTCACTAACCAATACACTAGACAAACCACCTAGGTCTACTTTATATGATTAAACAATAAGATAAAAGATTTGGTTCGGGTAACCTTATGGATGCAAAGTAAAGGTCCTATCTAGCATTATACTTATATTGTGAATTAAACCCCTTAATAAAAACTAAAAGTTTTGGAATTAAATAAAAAAATAAAGCATACTGTGGAGGAGTGTGTGTGTGTGTGTGTGTGTGTGTGTGTGTGTGGTCTTACTAAATGTAAGCGTATAAGATTTGGTGACTAAGTCTAGCCATCTCTGAGTTATGTGACAACATATGGGGGGTGGGGTGCTGAAAAGTTTATATGATGACGTCATACCTGCTGTTAATGACTTTTTTGACCAATGGGATCCAAGCACTACAACACCAATAGAAGAAGATTTGTGAACCATCAAGGAAGATGATATTGACAAAATAAGCCTCGTTTGGTCACATTCCATGAGAGTATCTTGGTCAGTCTATGAACTTTTCAGCGCCCCTTGCATATACAGGAATGGTGTGAAAAGTTTATGTGACAATGTCATATCTGCGGTTGATGACTTTTATTGACCAATGGGATCCAAACACTGCAACACCAATGGAAGAAATATGTGGACCACAAGGGGGACTATGTTGAAAAAATAAACACCATTTACTCACAGTACGTGAGAGTATCTTGGTCAGCCTATGAACTTTTCAGCCGACATACATATATGAGGGTGGGCTGAAAGGTTCAGATAACATTGTCATATATGCTATTGATGATTTTTTTTTTTTTTTTTTACCAATGGGATCCAAACACTGCAACAACGATGGAAGAAGTGTGTGGACCACAAAAGAGACCATGTTGAAAAATAAACCTCATTCCATGAGAGTATCTTGGTCAGCCTATGAACTTTTCAGCCGATCCTTGTATATTCAAATCTTAATTTAGACATTTTGGTAATTTACATTAAAAATTATAAATAAAAAAGAAACGTTTAAAGAAAACTACTTCAAGTTATTCCTAAAAGTGAATTCATGCAGATAAATGAGGAGAAGAGAAAAAGACTTTTCACTCTCTTTTCAAGTAGTTTTTTTTTTTTTTTTTTTTTTTAAGGGAGCATGACAACTTTTTTTCCTCCCCAAAATGAAGAGTTCCATTCATATGAGGCTATAAGAAAAAGCCTTCTCTCTGTCCTTTCATTCGTTCGGTTTGGGGGGGGGAGAAGGACGAAGAACCAGATTGGAAGCTGAGAAGAAGAAGAAAAATCCAAGGAGATGTCCAAGAAAGTCTCTCCAAGGAAAATCAAATCTTTCAAACCATCTTTGCAAAAAGAGATTCAAGTTTCACGGTCGACAACAGTCCGGACGACCGACGAGAAATCGGCTTTAAATCAGGCTTTCAATTTGACAATTGCTGTTAGAAATGGGATTATTTGACTTCACTTTGGACATAGATGCATTTTGACGCCTGGAGAAAGAAAAAAAAAAAAGAAAAATTAAATAAGAACACATATAAAAAGGAAAATAATCAGAAAGTGAGAATGGGCTAAAAAGAAAACCAAACAAGTTTTTTTTTCAAAGACAAAATTTAAAAACGCTATCAAGAATATGCACCCCTCTGCCGGGTGTAATTATTTAAGTTTTTATGTAATAAAATATATTAAATTAGAAAGACTAAGGAAATTAAATAAGAACACATATAAAAATATCAATCTTAATCATATTTTAATTGGTTTCTATATGAAATAATTTATAGAATTGATTTTAATACATTGGAGAATAAAACAATAATATTAGAGATCAATAACACCAGGTAATTATTTATTAAACACTTTTTTGTTTAAACCAGTATGCAAATTAACCAGACCATATATTATATAAATATTTATTTCTGTCGAAACCTCAACAGCCAAGCTGACAGGCAGGGATTCAAGTCACACACGGAGCAGTCCCCCATGTCTATAATCTTGCATATCCTAAAAATAAAAAAAATATCATATAATATATATATATATATATATATATATATTCCGAGTCTTTTGCAAAGCCAACTTACCTTGCTGCTGCCCGGGTTCGTAAGGTGTTAGGAGTCAGTGATGCCAACGCCTGCATATCTGCAGTCAAAGCTTCAACCTCTCGACGCAGTTTCGTTGGTGTTTCTGTGTCACACCTGAAAGCAAAAAAATTAAAACTGATTTCCCAGTCACACATACAAAAGAAATGTTGTTTATAAATATCACCTGATCCAAAAGACCCCTTTTTGCCTTAACAAAACACACCAGCTGCTCTACCAAGTGAAGAGACATTAGATTACAGAGGCTCAAATCTAACCTATAAACGCATTCCTTATTCTCTTTCTCAATCCCTCTCTGTGCCATGTTTATTATTGTTCATTAAACACACCAGCTGCTCTACCAAGTGAAGAGACATTAGATTACAGAGGCTCAAATCTAACCTATAAACATCCTTTACTTTGTTCTCTTTCTTTCCTAATCCTATATTTGGTGTTATCTTTATATTAACATCTTATTTTTATATTAACATTTCTTCTTTCTGCTTATACAGATAGGCTAATTCAGACATAGACCTGATGGTAGGTGCAGTGCTCCACCTCAGAAAAGAAAAAAATCTCCCTGGTATAGTGCTAGTGAAAAGGGGATAGACTTCCTCACTGTCCAGTTGATAGCAACAATAGGCCATTCCACCAATTTTCTACAGCAATGATTTCATGTTATTCATCAAGCCCCCGCCTCGCAATGAGAACGCCCCTCTTTTTTTCACCCCCCTTCCTGGGGGGGGGGCAATAGAATCTTTTCATTTAACCCTTAGAGGACAGACACTTTATTATAGATTACTTAAAAATATTTTTTTTTTTTTTTTTTTTGTAATTGAGTTTTATAAATCTAGGATCACAGTTTAATCTTGGAAGTCTCCGCATTTGGATTTACCTCAAGACTCCCTAGGGGATGCAAGAAGTGTTTCTGCTAAAAAGACACCAGGAGCAAACAAATTTATGGCCTTTGGGTTTTTTTTTTTAAAGAATCCTACTTTGTGGGAGACAGGGTCCCAAAAAGAGGTACTTTATTTTTTCTGTATAAAATTTAAGGATATATCAAATCTTATATATCAGAAAGGGCCGGTTTAGCTCAGTCGGTCAGAATTAGTTGCTGTGTCTAGCCACACTGATAGGACATGAAATGTCGAAACTTGGTGTCTGTGGATGACTTTAACTCTTAACATCCTATACCGCCTCATTCCACGTGGCCAGAAGTCACATTTGTTTTCCTAATCCACCCCAAATGATAGCCTTTATTTAAATGTAATATTTAACATATTTAGAAGTCTTTGATTTAAGGGAAATAACAGGTAACTTTAAATGAAAAGGCCATTTTTGATAAATCCTTATAGGAATGGGGCTCTGGACTTAGAAAATTCTCAACAGGATATATAAGGACCTAAATGAGTCAGATACTATCAACTAAGGTCTCACCCAAATAGTTCTTGAGGATAATCCTGACTGAAGGAGATTGTTACAAACGGGGTAATTCCATGTCAAATCATCCAGGACATGCTACCCACCCCACTTCAATTTTCCTGAAATTTTGTACAGGTGTGGACCATCTTAAAGTTAGACTATCCCTAAAATTTAAGTTTCCAATTCAATAATTCACCGAGTTATGTTGATTTTTAGCTCTTCAAATTTTTTTTGAGGGGGGCAGGGTCACAAAAAAATGGTGACACTTTGTAATCTATTTTTGTCTGGATAATGAGCTCTAGAGCTTCCCTACTCCTAATAATTGGTTTATAAAAGCTCAAATTTTGGAGAATGTCTAACTTTAACACAGTTAACACCTGTACAAAATTTCTTAAAAATTGAGGTAGGTGGGTGGGTGACAACTTTACTTTTTTCTGGATGATTTGACGTCTTTTTAGGGAGTGGCTATCTGAGGGGGCAAAAATTATCAGAAAAGTTTAAAAATCGTAAAAATGTGTCATAACTATTTTTTTTTTTTTTTTTTTTTTTTTTTCTCAGGGCGATGAGTCCATTTCCCATGAATTTAACCATTACACCACGTGTTTCTTAAATAAAAAAAAATCAGATATAACTGGTCAATTTAGTGACAGTTACATTAAGGTCCTCTGAAGTGACAGTTCTTCCAGGCTGTGGTTGTGTCGGTGCTGCTATATGGCTGCACCACCTGGACCCTAACTAAACGCCTTGAGAATAAGCTAGATGGGAGCTGCACAAGGATGCTGCAAGCAGTGTTGAACAAGTCATGGAAACAGCACCCCACAAAGAAACAGCTGTACGGTCACCTGTCCCCCATTTCACAAACTATCCGAGTGAGATGGACAAGGCATGCAGGACACTGCTGGAGAAGCAAGGATGAGCTCATAAGTGACATTCTCCTGTGGAAGCCAACACATGGACATGCAAGTGTGGGGCGCCCAGCAAGGACCTACATTGACCAGCTATGTGAAGATGCTGGCTGCTCTGCAGAGAAGCTTCCAGATGTAATGAATGATAGGGAAGGTTGGCGAGAGATTGTCATGGATACCCGTGCTGCATGCGCGACATGATGATGATGATTGTAGAAAGAAAAATGTAGACATATGTAGAGAAGGGGGGGAAAATATATGGGGGGGGGAATAGATATTTGAATCAAGAAGTTCCTGCTGAGGGGGTACCAAAAACAAGCGAGTTCACCATCTTCTCGTAAGCCAAGACTTTCTTTTGGTCAACACATTCTTCGTCTTAGTCTAGCAGCTGGAAAATCCGTCGTAGTAGTCGAAATAATCTTTAGCAGTTAAAAATCACATTTCCTATTTAGTTTTGTTTCTGTTGGACTAAAATCCATTTCTTTCACTGGGTCGTTCGCAAAGCGCTTCGTCGTCAACTGCTGCTGCTGACCGCAGACCCCCAGCACTCGACTCACTTGGCTATTTATCAGCACATTTCCCAAATATCCGGGCACCTCAGTCAAACCTCGCGTCCATCCAGTGCCTAAATCGCATTTGTTTTTGCATGCGGGAGGTTTGATCCCGGCAGGCAAGACAATGTCTTGCTCTTTTTCCTTTCTCGTTCTCCGTCATGTTCTCATGTGCAGTGTGACAAGTGGTTGCTGGGGGTACAACCCCTCCCCTCTGTTCTGTAGTCAGGAGATGCCCTGTTACCTCTGTCAGGGCGAGAAGAGGAAAGAAGTGTTTAACTTTGTCACTTCTACTTTAATAAAACTACTCGCCATGCCACCTAGTGCCTACTGACAGGCACAGGAGGTAGTTACCACTCATGTCCCCAAGCATCAAAGAGAAGAACCATGGCAAGTAAGGAATGTAACCTGTGGGGATTAAAATAAAATTAAAAAATAACAATCTCCCAATTATTTTTTTTTTAAATGAAGAAAAAGAAAATTCACTGACCATTTTCGGTTTGTTTTGCGTTTCTCAGGTGTGGCAAATTCAAAAGGTGAATGCATCTTGATTTGACGATGTTGGCATCGTGGGGGGGTGTTGGCAGCAATGCGCATCGACCTACGCCTGGCACTGATGTTGCTGCTAAAATTAGACAGGCTTCCTTGACTCATCAGTTGGGCTGTCGAACTGATTTTCTAAACGCAAAAAGAAATTAAAGAGTTAAATCAAAAACCAAAAATAAAAATTTACACACAATAATATTAATATCAATATATGTGAAAATATATATATATATATATATATATATATATATATACATATATAAAGAGAGTTTTATAATTTGCTTGAAGCATTGTGTATATATTGGTTAGGTGGTTGATTTTGAAGGCTATCACAATGCAGGTGTAAAGAAAAATAATAATAATATGTTAACAATGGTGTGTGTTAACCTGTATTTTATTCTTGAAATTTCGAGATAAAATCTCTTTATCAAAAGATCACTGGAACTGAAGTAGTCTAGTTATGGCATATATGTGTGTGTGTGTGTGTATTTGGGCAGTATTCTTTCATTTATACATGTAGAATTGATCTTCAAGTTTTCTGGCCAACTTTTTAATGTTTGGGCGGAATTCGTGGATAAGTCTACCAAATTTCAGGTCCCGAGTACTTTCAGCACTTCGAAGTGCCATCATCAGGGGTGATGTGTTCCAGTTTTTTTTTAAAATTATATTAATTTGGAGGCTGGAAGGAGAAGAATTGGTGAGAAAGGTGTTATAGGTATTTTCTCACCAATTCTTCTCCTTCCAGCCTCCACATTAATTTAATTTTTTTTAAAAACTGGAACATATCACCCCTGATGATGGTACCTCGAAGTGCCAAAAGTACTCGGGACTTGAACTTTGGTGGACTTATCAACGAATTCCACCCAAATATTAAAAAGTTGGCCAGAAAACTCAAAAAGATCAAAAATAAAATTGTTAAACAGGAGATGTGCCTTTTGTTTAATTATATATATATATACACACACGTTTACATGAAAAGGAAAAACTGACAAAAACAAAGTTGGTTGGATTTTACAGCATGTCAACCCTTGATGGGTTAATTTATGCTGAAGACATTTTGTTTTTTTTTGTTTTTACACTTAATTACTTAATTCTCTTAAGTATTTAACCCATAGATGGAACCCAGATAGAAACCGACTGTAACGAGATAATGGAAGGTCCTGACTTTTGTGAGCTAGAACTACTATGTTAGAAAAGGAGGAAGAAGGAAATAAGAGATGATAAAGGTTTAAACAAATAGTGATGAGCAAAACAGGATGAACGATGGTTTGACCGGAGCGTGACCCCGAACGGAGAAGTGAGTGCCAACCGGAAGTCAGGTGTTGACCGGAACCGGAAGTTTCGGGTGTTGATTGGATGTCACGTGGTGACGTGGAACAACGAAAAAAGGGATCGGTCACTTTTTGCTTTCGGACGCCTAGGGGAACGGACGGGCGTTTGGGGCCTAGGATGGGGTCACAGTAATCAAGTAGTGTTCTCTCTCTCTCTGCCTTTCCTCCTCTCTGATACGAACCCACGAGACGAGCCTACCCTGGAAATAAAGGCTAGCAGTTGTGACTACATATTTCTCGCGTTGTAATTTTTATCAACACCATTTTAGCACGGTGAATTTGGAGGCACGTGGACAAGACCCACTATACAATATACACTGCCGCCGCCATGGTACAGATATCGTTTAGTGCCCGGAAAAAAGGGACAACGTAACATATATCGTTTTGGTGCCGTTTGCAAAGGAAAGTTCAAACAAGGACTTGGTACAACCTGGTTACCACGGACACAACGAAGAGGTAAGAAAAAAAAAAAAAGAAAAAACATCGGCCGGAATTGTACGAAAAACTAACGTAAATAAACAGAAAAAAAAGGATACAAAAAGGGAGTGACCTGTTGAGAAACGAGAGAGAAAGAAAAAAAAAAGGAGAGAAGGAGAAAAAAATAAAGAAAGGAAAACAACAGCGAATATTTGAAGAAGACAAGGACTTAAAAAGAACAAAGAAAAAGGACCCACGTGTGAAAAAAAAAATATATATATATATATATACGTCCTCGTGTGAATTTAAAAAAAAAAAAAAAAAAAAAAAAAAGGGAATAAACGACGGAATTAATGAACATTACAGAAAAAAAAAAGAACTTTTTAAAAAAGGAAAAATATACGTAGAAGTCACAAGGTAGGTGATATTTTTTTTTTCCTCTTGTTCTGCAAAATTGTGCATTTTTAAAAAATTTTTTTTACTGTTATTAATATCATTTTTCTATTATCAGATAGATAGATAGATAGATAGATAGATAGATAGATAGACAGAAACAGACTGAGATAGATAGATAGATAGATAGATAGACAGAAACAGACTGAGATAGATAGATAGATAGATAGATAGACAGAAACAGACTGAGATAGATAGATAGATAGAAACAGACTAGATAGATAGATAGATAGAGAGACTAGATAGATAGATAGATAGATAGACTGAGATAGATAGATAGATAGATAGAAACAGACTGAGAGATAGATAGATAGATAGATAGAAACAGACTGAGATAGATAGATAGATAGATAGAAACAGACTGAGATAGATAGATAGATAGATTAGATAGAACAGATAGATAGATAGATAGATAGATAGATAATAGAAACAGACTGAGATAGATAGATAGATAGTAGATAGAAGAAGACGACTGAGATAGATAGATAGATAGATAGATAGAAACAGACTAGATAGATAGAAGATAGATGAGATAGATAGATAGATAGATAGATAGAGATAGATAGATAGATAGATAGATAGAGACAGATAGATAGATAGATAGATAGATAGACTAGATAGATAGATAGATAGATGATAGATGAAACAGACTGAGATAGATAGATAGATAGATAGATAGATATGAACAGACGATAGATAGATATTGAGATAGATAGATAGATATGAGACTAGATAGACATAGATAGATATGAACAGACTGAGATAGATAGATAGATAGATATAACAGACTGAGATAGATAGATAGATAGATATGAACAGACTGAGATAGATAGATAGATAGATAGATATGAGCAGACTGAGATAGATAGATAGATAGATATGAACAGACTGAGATAGATAGATAGATAGATAGATAGATATGAACAGACTGAGATAGATAGATAGATATGAACAGACTGAGATAGATAGATAGATAGATAGATAGATAGATAGAAACAGACTGAGATAGATATGAACAGAGTAGAAAAAGAAAAGATATATTTTTCCCTATCACTTCATGTCTATCTATAATATATTTCGTATTCTCTACTTATTCTTTGCTTTAATCCAGGTAAGAAATACAACATAAAATTACGTTTATTCCAACAACAGGTGCAAAAAACTTTTTTTTTAATGACAAATTTTTAAAAAAGTTAACTACTCACTTTTTTTCCCTCTGAATTATTTTACTTAAAAAGATTGTGACTGCCACCACCACCACCAAGTCTCATTTGTTCTGACTTAACAAGTCACAAGTATCTAGTTTTTTGCCCTAACCCCACTGACAACTGATGAGCCAACTCCTCCGCAAACGTTTTAAAAAAAGGCAGAGATATGAATTCTAGGTCAGAGATGGGGGAACAAGAGACTGAAAACTTATTATGTTCTGGTGTTGGGGTTGGGGGTCTGCAGACACAAGAAGAGACAAGTGACCGGCCATAAAAACAAAAACAATAATATTTGGGTTAGTTTATTTACGTGGAAATTGCTGCATTTCGGAGTTTTTCTTTCTTCATTAAAAAAAAAAAGTGTCATTTTCTGGTTGATTTATTTGAATGAATTCTGACGAAAAGGTTGGTCCAAAAATCTTGTCACCCCATACAGATTTTTTTTTTTTTTTTTTGACATGATTTTTACTATGAAAATGCATTGGACAATGATTTTTATTATGAAAATGCATTGGACAATGATTTTTATTATGAAAATGCATTGGACAATGATTTTTTACTATGAAATGCATTGGACAATGATTTTTATTATGAAAATGCATTGGACAATGATTTTTATTATGAAAATGCATTGGACAATGATTTTTATTATGAAAATGCATTGGACAATGATTTTTACTATGAAAATGCATTGGACATGGACAATGATTTTTATTATGAAAATGCATTGGACAATGATTTTTACTATGAAAATGCATTGGACAATGATTTTTACTATGAAAATGCATTGGACAATGATTTTTATTATGAAAATGCATTGGACAATGATTTTTATTATGAAAATGCATTGACAATGATGAAATGCATTGACAATGATTTATTGCATTGAAAATGCATTGGACAATGATTTTTACTATGAAAATGCAATGATTTTTACTATGAAAATGCATTGGACAATGATTTTTACTATGAAAAATTGGACTATGAAAATGCATTGGACAATGATTTTATTATGAAAATGCATTGGACAATGATTTTTAATGAAATGCATTGGACAATGATTTTTATTATGAAAATGCATTGGACAATGATTTTTACTATGAAAATGCATTGGACAATGATTTTTACTATGAAATGCATTGGACAATGATTTTATTATGAAAATGCATTGGACAATGATTTTTATTATGAAAATACATTGGACAATGATTTTTACTATGAAAATGCATTGGACATGATTTTAATGAAAAATGCATTGGACAATGATTTTTATTATGAAAATGCATTGGACAATGATTTTTACTATGAAAATGCATTGGACAATGATTTTTACTATGAAAATGCATTGGACAATGATTTTTACTATGAAAATGCATTGGACAATGATTTTTACTATGAAAATGCATTGGACATTGGACAATGATTTTTACTATGAAAATGCATTGGACAATTTTTACTATGAAAAATATGAAAATGCATTGGACAATGATTTTTATTATGAAAATGCATTGGACAATGATTTTTATGAAAATGCATTGGACAATGATTTTTATTATGGAAATGCATTGGACAATGATTTTTATTATGAAAATGCATTGGACAATGATTTATTATGAAAATGCATTGGACAATGATTTTTACTATGAAAATGCATTGGACAATGATTTTTATTATGAAAATGCATTGGACAATTTTTTTTATGAAAATGCATTGGACAATGATTTTTTATGAAAATTATGAAAATGCATTGGACAATGATTTTTATTATGAAAATGCAGATGGGAGCCTAACGAGTACTACCACTCCGAGTCACGTCATTTATAAGTTTGTTCTGGCATCTCCAGCAGTGTTCAATAAATCTTTTTATTCTAAAAAGGTAAAAAATATCCATGAATATTTTTGTTTATTTTTTATAGCTTTGAATTTGTTGGGGTTTTTTTTTTTTGTTGTATTTCTTTTTAAAGTGATGTGACAGATGTTGGCTGCATTTTATTAACAGATGTTGATGGGGGGGCGAGAGGGGGGGTAAAGATGTGAGAACAAAAAAGAAGAAGAGGAAGAAGATGTCTGAAGGGAAAGAAAGGATAAGAAAGAGAACAAAATAGAAAGACAGGAAAAAGAAAAATGTAGAGGAATCTATCGAGAAATGTGTGTATGTCCGGATGAAACTATGAAAATAAAACAATAAAAAAAGTAAATATATATACACATTAAATATCACCAGATATTGTTTTTTGTTTTTTGAGCAAAAATAATGAAGATTCGATTTATATTCATCAAGAGAATTAAGATATAAAATTTAAATCGTAACAGCAACGACTTTTTTTTTTTTTGCATTTAATAAATGTCGACAAATTGGCATGTTGCAATGGATTATATATGTCCGTTTAAACAACAAAAATAAAACAATTAATGACAAAGTAAATATATCTACACATTAAATATCAACAGTTCTTGCTTTTTGTGCAAAAATTATGAAGATTTGATTTATATTCACCACGATATTTAAAAATTAACCTCTACATAGAAATAGCATTGAAATTCTACTTAACAAATGTCCAACATTTGTAAATTATGAAGATTTGATTTATATTCAAAGATATTTAAAATTAAAATATACATAGAAATAGCATTGAAATTTACTTAAAAATGTCCAACATTTGTAAATCTCACAAGTAAACAAATCAATAGACCAGGGTTCACTCCCTCTCTACCTAGGTGATGCTGGGTAGCCACTTCTAGTAGACAATAAAGGAAAGAGATGAATGGAGAGAAAAAAAATTGGAAAAAGAGAAAAAAAAGAGAGAAGAATTCAATATGAAAAGAAAGAGGTTGGTTGGTTTTGTTTTACGGCATATCAACCCTGTTCGGGTCATTTAATGCCAAATCAAGTCATTTTGGTAAACAAAGGGCTAAGATTGTTTGCTAGAATATAAAATAAAACTGAATTAGTTGCATTTTCCTCAGAATACAGAATGAAATTTCTTTTCTCTTCTGATAGGAAATAATTTAGTATTTACTTACTTTTTATTTTACTTATTTATGCTTCAGAGAGTTAGAAAAAAAAAAAAAGAAAAAAAAGATTTAAGCAAGCACCAAATACATTAAAAAGAAAAGAAAAAGGTAAGTAGTTGTATTATTGGTTTAATGCAATCATTTGCACGGAGAGATGGTCAGCCTACAATGTTGTTGCGATTTTGTTGTCTTCTTCACGGGGAGATGTGAGGAGGAGTATATCATCTATATATCTGGTGAAGAAGGCGAAAGAGCGGCAATTGTTAAATGCTTGGCCCTCAAGCCTGTCCATGTAGGTGAGAGTCAGTAAACCCGATAGGCTGGGTCTTATATTTGTTTGTGTATTCATTCACAAGAGACAACACAACGCTTATATTTTAAGTGATCACTTTTCTTTATTTTAGAACCAGATTTCTCAACCGCGGCTGGAGTGAAGCAAAAGACGATGTCTACATCATGACTACAATACCTTCATCTTCTGTTCTCACGTTTCACAATGGTGGAAACTTTATGTTACCAAGAGTCAATCATCATCTAACTCCTGTCTAAGGTCAGTTGTTGATTGGGTTTTTGGTATTCCTTGTGCACCAATTCTTTCCTATGCCAAAAAGTCCGGATGGTCCAACACAAGCCTTCACCACTATAAAACAAAACAGTGTTGGTTGTTCATTGGATGAACCCTCAGGCGTCGAAATCAACAAGAGATTCGTCCATTTCAGTCCAGGTCAACAACTGTTTTGAATTCAAAGTTTTCCTTCTAGTTACATTAATAAGGTTAGAGAGCCCAGTCTGCCCTACTATTTACCCATAGCTGTTACTAGTACTGTTACTACTGCGGCATTCAGCTTGGGTCGGTGTGAGCTGGCTCCACCAAACAAATTCACCATGCATGGTAATCCATCACCCTTGAGGGTTATAAGTGTCAGCCATTTGCAATTCCAAGGGGAAAAGGCAAACAGACATGTATGTTACATAATCTATGCGGTTGCATAAGATTATTGTCAATCCCCTTGTCATGATATTCTGAGAAATCTCAGAATATCATATAATAATAGCCGGGGGGGGGTGATTATTTGTTGAAAAAAGAAAAGGTAAAAAAGGTGTAAAAAGTTTTTTAAAAATAAATAGAAAGGTAAGAGTTGCTGCCCTTGGCCAGAAAAAAAAGGGGTTAATTCCCTTAGGTTTGTTTTAATTTAAAAAAATGACCGGGGAAAAATTTGACTGAAGCAGACAAGACAGAGACGACAGAGTTTAGAGACGAACGGAACACGAGAAGGGATAGAACGATTTTTGGAAGTGACGGTTGAATAAGAAGATTAGAAGGAAAAAGATGGAATAATTAAGAGTGGGAATTTTTGGATTGAAAAGAACAAGAATTATTGCCAGTAAGTGATTTATTATTTATTTATCAACAAAAAGGTAAAAAAAGTTAAAGAAACTGGAAAAGAGATTATTATTTGAAGAAAAACCGAATTGATTTGAAAGGGAAAGAAACGAAAGAAGGGATTGTTTTGGAAACGGATTTAAAGAAAGAGAAAAAGGAGGAACTTAAAAATTAATGGAAAAATAAGGAGAGAAAAAGAAATAATAAAAAAAGAGGAACTTATGTTTTAACGAAAAAAAAAGGTATTTTTGGACTGTTTTATGAGCTTTTATGTATTTTGCACCCGTCTGTTTCAGAAAAAAAAAAAAAAAAAAAGGGGGGGGGTAAATAATTATTTTTATAAAATAAAATAATTATTAATCACTCATAAAAATTGTCTTATTGACTAATATTTTTTTATATTTTGCTTGAAAGAAAACATTCCATGTTTTTCCCCTGAAATATCTTTCCTTGGAGAGTCAATTGCCAAATCACTTAGGATCACACGACTTGACAAAGGGTTTGAAAATAAACAGACACTTCGTGACACCCTTGTATTTCTAAAGGGATGGCCCCTTTTCATATCACGGGCGGGACTTTCCATGGAATAGTACAGAAAACCCGCAAAATATGTGAAGTCACGTGGGACCTGGCTGGGTCCTCAGTTTTCAGTTTGGACATCAGGCAGAGAAGATGTACTGCCTTAACTGGAACTCACTGCATACGTGCGTTATGTTAGTTACATGAAATGTTTATTTAAGTAAATAAAAGCTTACGAAAATAACATGGTTTTATGGTTGATGAATGTCTTGGTAACAAGACTGATCTAGAAAAAGAAATGAATTAAGGACGACCAACCAGAAGAGACGTTAGAAGAGACACTAGAGGAACTTAAGATATCAAATATGACAAGAATAATAGAAGTAAGAAAGTAAGTAAAGAAGAGTATACAACATGTATGCATCTAACTGTTATCTAGTAAAATCTGTATCTGTGACGGCATTCACCCTGGGTCAGTTGAGCTGGCTTCACCCAACAGATTCACTGTATCCCAAATGAAGGCCGACCATGCGCGGCCATCCAATGCAATTGAAGTTATGAGCATTAACCATTTGTGGTTCCATCGATGAACTCCATAAAGGATTCCAACAGTTCGGGTTGCTTTGTTGTTTTCACAGATGATCGACTACTTCCTTCATCAATACCTTTGTCACATCTATTGATATTTTGTCAATATATGAATCAAAGGTTCCTCTCATCTTATCGCCCTTCATTAACAAAGGTTTTAGAACTGCTGCCATAATTTTCGGTGCAGAATTGAGTAGCATCGATCCCAGAGGGCCATCCCTCCAGGCAATACCTGCCCCTTTGGGGCAGGGCTGGGTTTATTGCCCAGCGCCTGAGGCCCCCCCTTTAGGGAATGCCGATGGGATCGACGCAATTTTTGTTCTCTCCCACCCATGAGCTTCGGCTTGTGGGTGGGCCCACGTTAAAACGGAGCCTTGTGCCCAGTCCATACAGGTGGGGTATGAGACAAATAAACCCTAACCGAGTCAGGCAGTAGATTTTGCCTTTATAGTGCACCAGTTGATACCACCACAGTCTCTTAGCAACATGTAGGATTTTTTTTTAAATTTAAATGTTTATCTTCTAAAAAGTACAAAACATCGTCTGGATATTTTTGCTTCATTTAAACACAAAATTAAAAATTAATTTGATATTAAAAATAAAGTGAATAAAACTAAATGAATTTTATTTCTTTTATTTTGAATATTGTTTTGTATACAAACACTAAAACAAAGTGCATTTTAAAAATTAAAATCAATATGTACTATATTCATCGAAATCCTCTTTTTCATATTTTATCGTGGTTCCATTGAGAAACTCCATAAAGGTTGTGGTATAATAACATGTGCTGGGGCACGTTCTCAATTTATAGAGCACCTGGTCACGGCACTAATATAATAACATAAGTTGGGGCACAGGGTTCGAATTATGTTATGTAAATGATGTATGACATGTATGTTATAGCTGAGAACGATGCTTCGGCTTAGTATTACAGTCGTCGAAACTGCCCGTTCCAACCTCCTGTTCTTATGTTGTCTGTTGATTTACAGGAAGGCTGAAAAAGAGCTGGTTTCGTTCCTTTTACCAACTCGGCTGAAATAAGATTAAATAACCAAAAGCTGTCAACGGATCAACAAAACAATTGAACACAACGACTTTTTTTATGCTTATGTACAACTTATATACATTTATTTTACAAAGGAGCGAGGTGATTTCTTGTCAGCTGATTGGCGATCTACAGCTAGTTTTTGGCTAAGTTATCAATTTTGTACCGAGTGGCAAGGCATCAGAGTGTATCGGTAAAGTTTTATCAAGGGCCCCAAGCTGTGGCGAGCTCCCCGGTTCCAGAGTGTCCGACTCTGCCTCTCTCTTCCCCGGTCTCTCTTTCTATCGCTCTCTATCTGGTCTGTTATTTATGGGATCCAGACCTCCCCACCCCTAACATATGTCTCTGATTGGCCAGCCACTCGATACTATTGCCTACGTGTCTAAATGGCCTTGTGCCAGCCTAGCTTGTATCTTTCCATTTGGGTTTTCCAACTTCCACAAGTCAAGGCCAACCATTGTTTTATTTATCTAAGTTTTTGAAATTGTTGACAAACTTTTCAAAAACTGGCATCTTATTTATTAAGTTATTTATTTTGGCAAAATTTTGTTATAAACAACAATTATTATTATTATTATTTTTACTTTTAATTTTAACAAACTACCCTAATTAATAATTAGGGTAGTTTTAATTAATTGGTAATTAATTAACAGATCACCAATCAACCCAAAACACTTCAATAGTGTTACAGTGGGCCCAGGATCAGCTTGGCATCTTGCTCAGCTGTTTTGAACCAGATTTTCAGTTGACCCCCCCCCCTTGGTGTTTCTTCCATCTTTCAGGTAGTGCTGGGTCAATGGATTCACAGATGATATCACCGGGTTGTTGACTAAGAGCATGACAAAGCCAGCAAAGACGTCTCACAATAAGAGCCTTCAGGAGGGGGAGGGAGATTCAGCATCTTGTCTGAACAATTCTGTTTGAGATGAATTGACGCCATTGAACACAGAGGATGTGGCGAAGTATGCACAGGTCCCCCAGCCCTCATCGGCCAAGTTTCACAGCCGTATAGAAGGATTGTGGACTGCGTGGTGTAATGGTTAAAGTCATGGGAAATGGACTCGTCGTCCAGAGTTCAAATCCTGGACGTGATAATTGCATTTCACTTAGCACTAATACCCTTGGGAAAGGTATGAATCCTACTATCCCTCCAGCTATGGGTAAATAGTAGGGCAGACCGGGCTCTTTAACCTTGGTTAGGCAACCGGTCTAGGAGAAGGAAAACTGAATTCAAACCTGTTAAACCCTGCTTAAGAAATTGACTTTGTGTCACATCCTACTCATGCGGAGGGATTGGTAAATATATATATATAGAAGGATTGTGTGAAGAAAAGCTAAATTCACCTTTATTTTCCCCAAAGCTGGAGGGAGAATAGTTGAATTCATACCTTTCCCAAGGGTATTAGTACTATGTGAAATGCAAACAGCCTTGTCCAGGATAAAATTATCTGGCTTATCTACAGGTGGTCCATTTCGCAGACAGCACCTACCCTATTGCAGATGGTAGGGTCAGGGTTAATCTCTAATCTATAAGACACTTCAGGAGGCGCGTGGTGTAACGCTTTTATCATACAAAAAAAATGGACACAACAAGACAAGTTCAAATCCTGGACAAGGCTGTTTGCATTTCACATAGCGCTAATACCCTTGGGAAAGGTATGGATTCAACTATTCTCCCTCCCTCCAGCTATTATGGGTAAATAGTAGGGCAGACTGGGCTCTTTAATCTTGGTTAGACAACCAGCTTAGGAGAAGGAAAATGCCACTTAAAAAATTGAGTTTGTGTCACATCCTGCCCATGCAGAGGGGTTGGTAAATAAATATATATATATATATTAGTTCATTGATTGGTGAGTTTGAAGGAAGAAATTGCCAAAAAAAAACAGTCAGAAAGGAAGAAAAAAGTGTTCAGTCACCAAGACAATGGAGCGTGTCACAAGTCGATTGCAACGATGGCAAAACTACATGAATTGCACTTTGAATTGCATCTGCACACACCCTATTCTCCAGATCTGGCCCCCAGTGACTACTGGCTGTTTGCAGACCTTAAAAGAATGCTCGAGGGAAAGAGATTTGGCTCCAATGAAGAAGTGATATCAAAAACTGAGGCATATTTTGAGGCCAGAGACAAACCATTCTACAAAAAATGCATCGGATTGTTAGAGAATCGTTGGAATCAGTGTATCACCCTAGAAGGAGGAGACTATGTTGATGAATAAAGTCGAATGTTGCCTAAAAGTTGTTTTATTAGTTAGAGCCGGTCACTTATTGAGTGATGCATTATAGAAAAAAAGGTGAATGTAAGATGCGTGTGGGCTATTTTTGGTGCCACACAACAATACACGAGCACGAGCTGCTTTTAAACACAACCAAGTGTGAAACCTGTCGTTAGAGGAGAGGAGAGATAAATACGGCCATACCTATTTATTTTGTAGGTGTGTCAATGTGTGTGGGTCTCTAGGGAGAGAAGTGGGTCTGTATGGAGGGGGGGGTGAATGGTTTTTAACACATTTAACTATTCATGTGAGACAAATAATTAAATACTTATGCAAACGCCTACCCGGCTTTTTAACACTTTAGAAAAAACAGTTTGAGGTTTTGAGAGGGAAAAATATGAGAGAGGGGAGAGGGAGAGAGGGAAGAGAGAGAGGAGAGAGAGAGAGAGGGAGAGAGAGAGAGGGAAGAGAGAGAGAGAGAGAAAAAGAGAGAGAGAGAGAAAAAGAGAGAGAGAAGAGAGAGAGAGAGAAAAAAGAAAAGAGAAAGAAAAGAAAAGAGACAGAGAAAGAAAAGAGAGAGAGAAAGAAAGAAAGAAAAGAGAGTGTAACAGTTTTTATAGAAAAACAAAATTTTATTATCACAAAACAAATAATTTTATCTGGGGTTTTAGACACCTAGAGTGATGTAATGGTTAGCAAGTTAAACAAAGCCAACCCATTGTCAGTGAGTTCGATTCTCACTGGGTGTCTCAAACTTTTGCAGCCAGCTTAACAGAGAGTTTATTGGGGACTGGATTATCCACTGTTGTTTCACACACGCTAAATAATCCATTTTAAAGTCAGATCTAAAAAGCCGCAGCAACCGGTGTTAATAGTTATCCAGTTAGAACCCATTAACAAACAATTGTTAATGAGTTCGATTCTCACTGGGTGCCCCCATAACTTCTGGCCATGAGCCAAGCTTAGTAAATAATAAAATAACTATATCGTGAGGAATTGACACCTCACGTGGGGTAATGGTTTGTAAGCTAGATTTACAAAACATTGCTAGTGAGTTTGATTCTCACTGGGTGCCCCATAACTTCTGGCCTTGTGTCACATCCTATCAAAGTTTTGTAAATAAGTTGGACACTTCACGTGGTGTGATGGTTAACAAACTAAATTAGCAGTTTGGAACAGAATTCGAAATTCAAACGTTGTCTCCGCGTGAAAGATTGGCTAAAAAATGTTTAAAAAGTGGAACCAACACCCCCACCCCACCCCCACAGACGTTATTTTCCTGCAAGAAAAAAAAATATTGGTCGGGTGGGTGAGGAGATGATGTCAGACGAGGGGGGGGTAGAAACGACCAAGGCAATTGTTTCACACATATCTACTCCCTACCCTTTTAACGGTTGCAGGATTTGATCACCAAAAAAACAAAAAAAGTTTAAAAAAAGAAAGATCCTGCTCTTCAGGTTGGGGGGGTAGGGTTGAGAATACGGTAGCTGAGGGGGAAAATAAACCGTTGCAGTAAGTTTAAAGAATGGGAAGAGTACTACTACTACTACTACTACTACCACTAAAGTACAGCAGGTCCACAAAAGTCTCAACACCCACCCCACACCCTTTCTTTTTTTCTCTCTTTCTCTCACACACACGCGCGTGCGCGCGACCCAATTCAACAAATGTCAGTAGTACCGACCGTTAAACATAGGACGGTAGGTACCACCAATTTTCCCTATGAAATTCACCCCCCCCCTATATTTAACACAATGAAACTTGCATAAAAGTTAATATCATCTTGAAAATTGTTGGTCCATTCAAAAGAACAAACATTACAACAACTTCTAATGATAGTTAAAAAAAAATTTTCAGCTTACAGAAATAATGAAAATTATGAACGAAAACTATGTTTACATTTTCGCACCGTTAAATCAATTGAAATTTAACGTATCCAAAAAAAAAAAAAAAAACAAAAAAAAAAAAAAACAAATTGTCCGTGTTTTTGTATTAAATGTTTTATTTTTCTTGTACCCGTTATGTTACAATACAAAATATATTTCCTTTATTTATTTTAATACTCACTTCAATGTATATATTCTAAAAGTTTTTATTTTGTGAGAATGGTTAGTTTTAAAGTGGGGGCTCGTTTTACAATTTAGCCATAAATTGGATCCTCTTTTAATGACCGAAATTTTGTTTTTTCGTCGACATTCATTAAAATCTAACATTTTTATATTAGAGTACCAAAGCCAAAAAGAAAAGAAATAACAACAAAAGGTAATCTTCAACTTTTTACTCGTAAATTCCTACCATAAAATTAGGCTTGGGCATTTTATGGTAGGAATTTACGAGTAAAAAGTTGAAGTGTAAAAACGAACACCCCACTTTAAAACTAACCATTCTCACAAAATAAAAGCTTTTAGAATATATACATTGAAGTGAATATTAAAGTGCAAGAAAAATAAAACATTTATTGCAAAAACACGGACATAAAATGGGGGTTCAGTTTATTTTATGGTAGGAATTTACGAGCAAATAGTCCTTCATTACCCTCTAGTCATAACTTGTTTTTGGATTAACGGTGTAAAAATGTAAACATTGTTTTTTAATCATAATTTTCATTATTTCTGTAAGTGCAAGCTGAAAATTTTTTTTTAATCCTCAGGAGTTTGTTTAATGTTTCTTCTTTCGAATGGACAAAACATTTTCAAGATAATATTAAACTTTAAAAGGAAGAGAAAAACATACACACACATTATATTAGGCACTGGAAAACTGAGCCTAAAATTCGTTTTTGACAAAATTACTTTAGCCCCCCCCCCCGAAAATAATTTACCAAAAATCAGGGAATTATCGGATTTTAATGAAATTTTCAGTGTTTATTTATCAATGAATAATCATTATAAAGCATTATTTATTTTATTTCAAAACTTTCATTTTTTTCAGGTCACTTAATTTTGACCCCCCCCCCCCTTACTTTGGGAGTGTAAAATATTGTCGAGTTGGTCCTTGATTGATACTAATTACAGTAGAAATAAAAAGATAAAAGACCCAAGTTGTAAATAAAAAGTGGAATATTTTATGAGAAAATAAGTACCGAAAATCGGAAAATTAAATGTTAAAAAATAATAAATAATTAATTTTTTGGAGATTTCTTTTTTACTCATTTCGATAATTATTTAATTGGCTATCATCTTATAAAAGAAAAAATTATACATCGATATTTTTCTGCTTAAAAAGGGGGGTGGGGTACATTTTCAATAGAGTTTTTCTTCAAAACGTATACTTTGATTGACTAAAATAACGTTTGCATTAAATAGATATTTATTTCTAGAATCTAAAAATATAACATTTTAAACTTAAAATCCGAATATTTTAAATGAATTTTATATATTAATTTTTCATAGCAAAAATATTAAATTAAAGTTTTGAAATAAAATAACTGATGCATTATAAAATTCATTAATTGATAAATCCATACTGAAGATTTCATTAAAATCGGATAATTACCTGATTTTTGGTAATTTTTTTTGCAATCGCGAATGTTATATTAAAATTGTAAACAAGCGCTTAAAACCCTTGAAAAAGAGATAGAATGGCGGATCGCGTCGAAATTGACCAAAACAAATCGTTTTAAATCTATTAAAAATAAACTGCATATGTAATGATATTTTTCTTTTTTTAATGATGGTCATTATGTTACTACTTATCGATTTAGACAAAATTTGACCTTAAAAATAATAGATTTAATTATTTTTAATTTCGCTTTTAAAATTCCTAGCAGACGACAAAAACGCCAGTCACTTAATATATATAAACTTTGTAAATTTGTTTGCAGAATTTGTAAGTTTTTCAAGGTCTAAACTGGAAAAATGGAAAACTTTATTCTATTCCTCATTGTGTTTTTTTAGACTAACTTTAATTTCTTTCATTTATTTCTAACTTTTATTTTAATTTCATTTTTCTATTCCTATTATTTTTGTTTTACCCCAAACTCCTTTAACACTGACCATGTACTTATCCCCTCCTCCTCCCTCTCACCCCTCTCCTCTGACATATTATATATCAGAAGACAACTAGTCTTACTACAAGCAGCATGAAGTTAGTAATGGAAGTCATGTTTACTTATACTAAGTTACAACTTGAAAAATTAAAGCTTAGCTGATACAAAATCAGGTTCGTTACCACTGAAAAAAAATCACAATACCAGCTAGAAGCAACCCTTTAGTTTTGGCCAACAACACATCTAGGAGAAGGAAAAGTCGTATAAAACCACCGTTCAGTAAAGAAAAGAAACATTGGTAAGCGACCAAGCGAAGGATTAAACACCCAACTATGGCTTACCAGACATTAATTTTTCGGATAATAAATAATGATACAATGGAGTTGATGATGAACCTACATGAATGTAAACGGTATTTAAAATAGTATGTAAACCTCATTTAGATGTTAGTTGGTTTTACGACATGTCTGTTTAACAATTTTCATCTCAAATAATTATCATTTTAAGCAAATAAGAACTGTCAAATAAAAAATATGACCTATAGATTAAGATCTAACTGGTACTACCACTCCGGGTCAGAGTGGAACATGTCAACAAAGCTGTAACTCCACACTTGCGGCTTTATCTTATTCCAAGGAAAGGCTAAGGGAGTAAACCCCAAAAACAAATCCGGAGCTGGAGTCCCTAAGGTGTGAGGTGCTGAATCTCAGTACTTCCCAGCAATTCCTGCGGCACCGTCGTTGCCAAACCGCATTGGTTCCTACTTTTCCTTTGGACCACAACAGCTGTATGGAGAGGGAGGACCTGCTGCTTGGGTGACAGCTCATCCTCCATAACAACCTGCCTAGACTATATAGTTTTCCTCTACAAAATCGAGAGGACTGTCTTTTCTGATAGGAAAGCAACTGGGAATAACAGCATACCAGCAGAGGTGGTGGTGGTGGGGGGGGGGCAGCGCTGCCCAAACCACTACGCAAACTACTCTGCAGCTGCTGGGAACAAAGACATCCCTCAGGACAAACAGGATGCTACCATCATCACCTTATACAAGAACAAAGGAGATCGGAGCAACTGCAACAATTTCCAGGGCATTTCCCTCCTCAGCAGAGTTGGAACTGACTGCAGACTCTTGCATCTCGCATCTATCCAGAATCACAGTGTAGCTTCCGAGCAAAACCGGGCAACTGTGGACATGATCATCTCACTACGCCAGCTGCAGGAAAAGTGCCAGGAGAGCAGATGCCACTCTTCACCGCATTCATAGACATAACGACAGCATTCGACCTGGCCAACCAGAGTGTTCGCAGTCACTGCACCAGAGATTGCCATTCAAAATTTGTGCTGTTCAGCCACTCACGCAGTAGCGAAAAAAAAAAAAAATGGACACTACGTCATTGTCTCTAGTAGATGGAACGATGCCAACAATATATATATAGACAAAAGATAGATTATTGAGGTTAGGGAAAGGTGAATTTGCAAAGCGATTTAAATCTTCTAAATAAGTAAATGACTGTAGAATTAAAAAAAACAAAAACATTTAAGATTTCTAAGAAAGAGAACATTTAACTTAATTTAGGCTAGGGGCAAGTTGCTTCTGAAACTTAACATACACATTCCAACTCTCTAAATCACTCTCTTTACATTTACAGACAAACTAACATATATAATGAGGACGTAATCAAGATATATATATATATATATATATATATATATATAGATAGATAGATAGATAGATAGAGAGGGGGGGGAAATGACAGGCAGAATGTGAAGTAAGAATTTTTTACTTAATTGCAAATTACAATTAATTATAACCAATCAAAATGGATTTTTTCAAACATAACTCAATCCTAAAACTAAGGAATATTTTAGTATGTATGTTGTGTCAATAAACTAAATAGGAAAAAAAGCCTTTAGGAAACAATCATTGATTCACTCAGATTTAGTATAATAATAATATATATATATAAACATGTGTGGTGGAGATGTATTTGCCTCATACGCCACTTGTATGGACTGGGCACAAGGCCTCGTTTTAATGTGGGCCCATCCACAAACCGAAGCTCATGGGAGAGAAAGAACAAAAATTGCATTGATCCCAACGGCATTCCCCCACAAGGGGGGCGCCTCAGGTGCTGGGCAATAAACCCAGCCCTGCCCCTTTAAGTCAAGGGGGCAGGTGTTACCTGGGGGGACAGACCCCTGGGATCGACATTATTATTTAACTCTCAACAAGTCCAGTGGCCGAAGCTCGCTGGACCCCCGGCGTTAACCGGAAAGCCTGAGACATGTGTGGTGTAGATGTGTTGAATAAAAGAACAAAACTCAGACAAGTGTAGGATATATTTCGCTAGAGCTTTGAGCTCGGCATCATCAGGTTATCATACAAGTGTTTTATAGAAGGGGTAGTGTGACGGGAGGAGCTGGATAGGAGAGGAGGTCAAGTGGGTGGGTAAGCGTTAGTGAGGAGAGGAGAGGTATATTCATGCCCCCCCCCCCACTCTAATTACCGAAATATCCTAACGGAAAATATACACATTCTGCACAAAGAAAAAAAAATAAACAAAAACTCCAAATACTAGAAGCTTTATACATAAAACAATACAAACCATCCTTAAACAAAATTAATTTCCAATACAGTACACACATTCTAAAATGCCTATAACACCTTTCTCATCAATTCTTCTCTTTCCAGCCTCCACATTAATTTAATCTTTTAAAAACCCTGATGATGGCACTTCGAAGTGCCAAAAGTACTCGGGACCTGAACTTTGGTGGACTTATCCACAAATTCCACCTAAATATTAAAAAGTTGGCCAGAAAACTCGAAAAGATCAAATATATATATATATTATATATATATATATATATATATAATGGTGATAACCGTTACCAGAAGAGCGCCTCCTAAACTCTTTATGAATTTAGGAGACACTCTTATGGTTATGGTTATCACCGTTACAAAATGGAATTGGCAACCTGAAACTGTTTGCATTTAATGTTGCATTATTGTGCTAGGCAAAGGCATGAATCCTTCAGTTGCCCTCCCTCAAGCTATGGGAAAATAGTTAAATTAATTGATTGATTTTAATGGCATGTCAACCCATCCAGGGTTATTTTATGCCAAGCAGTAGGTTGTGAGGGATGGTCAAATTTATTGTTATGTCTTTTTTTTGCAAGGATTTTTTATTGATTTTGACAGTCGGTTGTTTGCAGTTGTTTGTTGCTAAGTGGATTGGGAATCAGTTTAAGGGAGAAGTTTATAGGGTAAAGTTTATAGGGTAAAGTTTATAGGGTAAAGTTAGTGTTTCTTATAAGTAATAGTTTAGTAGAAATTTTTTTTTTTTAAACAAATTTTATCTATTTTACCCATAGATAAATATATATTTTTCCATTTAACCCATAGATGGGACCCTAACAGGTACTACCACTCCGGGTCAGAGTGAACCAGGGAGCAATGGTGATGAAAGGATGCTCCACATTCCCCAGATGGTCATAACTGGAATCACACCATCAGATAAAGTTTAACATCATTACCAGGACATGAAGACCCTCAGCCACAGCCTTCTAGCACCCATATGATAAAAAAGGTTGGGGGTTGCCATTAGAGCAATAGAGTCGGGGCAACCTATGACCAGTCGATTGATCAGCAGGGGGCCTCTCCGACCGCCCGTCTAGCTTAAGTAAGAGCAAAAGTGGAGCGTGGAAAAATAAAGTCGAAACACAATCGATTTTGAATACTTTTAAATTCAAATTTTAATTTTTTTTTCAACACGTTTAACTGGTTTGTGAAATGTGTTCACAGATCAACCATTTTATTTCCAATCGTTGCAGTTATTAAAGAAAAAAAATTAATGGCCCACTCCTGGTCGAACAAGTTTGTTTTTTTCTTTTTAATTTCATTTTATTTATTTACAAGTTGCAGGTTTAAATTGAACTTAACGGACCTAAATTCCACCATCGTATGACACCCCACCGAAAGAAGAAAAAAAAATACCAAAATTTAGGGAATTGACTTATTGAAATTTTTAGTGTTGATATATTGATGAATAAAAAATATAATGCATCAGTTATTTCATTTGACAACTTTTTAATTTTTTGAGGTCAATTAAAGTTTGAACCATGTATCTTTGAGAATCTGTGTTACACTTCATAAATTTACCAAAAATCAGGGAATTATCCGATTTTAAGGAAATTTTCAGTGTTGATTTAGAAATAAATGAATTTTATAATGCATCAGTTATTTTATTTCAAAACTTTCTGATTTTTTTCAGGTCACTTAACTTTGAACTCCCCCCCCCCTTGTTTTTGGGGTGCAAAATATCGGTGTCATATATATTTGATTGATACTTTTTTCTGCATAAATAAAAAGACAAAAGACTGAAGGTGTGAATAGAAGAAAAAATTTAAGAATCTGCTCGGGTCGTAAATAAGTACGAAAAATCTGAAAATAAAATGAAAATAAAAACTAAAAAAATGATTTTCGGAGATTTATGTTTTTACTCATTTCAATAATAATTTTATTGGCTATTATTTTATAAAAGAAAAAACTATACATCAATATTTGTCCTGTTTAAGGTGGAAGGGGCACTAAATTTCCAATACAGTTTTTGACCAAAAAAATATAGGATTCATAATAAAGTAAAGTAGTTATTGAAAAAATATTTTTTTAGAATCTGATAATATGACATTTTAAACTTAAAATAATGCTGCTCATATTTTAAATGAATTTTATATATTAATTTATCATAGCAGAAATACTTCATTAAAGTTTTGAAATAAAATAACTGATGCATTATAAAATTCATTCATTGATAAATCAATACTGAAATTTTCATAAAAATTACATAATTCCCTGATTTTTTGTTAATTTTTTTTTTTTTTTTTTCCAATCGTGAATGTTACATTAATTATATAAACTAGGAATATCCAAAAATCTGTTGCTAAAGTCTGCAAATGTTTTTTAAAAACAAATTAAAATTAATCAAATCAATTATTTAAAGTCAAACTTTTGTCTAAATCGAAAAGTAGTAACATAATGACCATCAAAAAAAAAGAAAAAAAAGCAAAATAATATTACACATTTAATTCATTTTTAATACATTTAAAACTATTTTTTCAGTCAATTTCAATCGCGTTAGGTCTGAGACACTGTATTAAAATGGATTGTTTACAAATTTAATGTAAGATTCGTGATTGCAAAAAAAATTAGCAAAAATGAGGGAATTATCTAATTTTAATGAAATTTTCAGTATTGATTAATCAATTAATGAATTTTATTTCAAAACTTTAAGTATTTCTGCTATGAAAAAATATATAAAATTCATTTAAAATATGTAAATCCTGATGTTAAGTTTAAAATGTTATATTTTTAGATTCTAGAAATAAATATCTGTTTAATACAAACCTTATTTTAGTCAATCAAAGTATAAGTTTTGAAGAAAAACTCGATTGAAAACTTAGGTCCCCCATTTTAAGCAGAAAAAATATTGTTGTATAATTTTTTTATTTTATAAGATAATAGCCAATTAAATAATTATCAAAATGAGTAAATAAGAAATCTCCAAAAATTTGTAAAAAATTTTTTTACATTTTATTTTCTGATTTTCGGTACTTATTTTCTCATAGAAAAACGCCTTGAAAATTTTTTTTTTCTATTCACAACTTCGGTCTTTAATCTTTTTATTCATACTGTAATTAGTATCGAACACTGACAAACTTGCCGAGATTTTACGCCCCCAAAATAGGGGGGGGGTCAAAATTAAGTGACCGGAAAAAAATGAGAAAGTTTTGAAATAAAATAAATAATGTATTTTAAAGATCATTCATTGATAAATAAACACTAAAAATTTCATTAAAATCCGATAATTTCCTGATTTTTGGTAAATTATTTTCTGTAAACGGATGGATAACAAATGTATTTCCCATCGAAGTCGGATGCCGAGGATTTATTACCAACTCAACCTCGGCATTTTTGTCGAAACTTGGACTTTCTCCACCAGACAAGAGGAAATACATCAAAATGATCCAGGAGAAAGCTCTAACCGCATCAGCGTGGATATGGCAGTCCTACATCAAACCGACAAAGTCTGGGGGTATCGTGAGATACTGCTGGGGTGCTCTGGGTTAGTGGTAATGATGCTTCGGCCCCGAAACCATGCCTGAACCCAGAGTCATCATCTGATGAAGGCTTTGTTGGTTGCAATGCTACTGTGTAAATAGAAGTCATTATATGAATATATATATATATATATATATATATATATACCAACCTCTATATAAAAATTACTCCTCGTTATCTTAAAAAATAAGTAAAACCGTCCGCTTTGTTTTTATAACAGGATCAATTTCTTGACTGCTATCCCAGCCAGAAGACCCGACCTCATATTGATTAACAAGAAAAACAGAACTTGTCAATTGTAGATTTTGCAGTTCCAGCTGATGATCGGGTGAAGATTAATGAAAACGAAAAGATAGACAAATACCTAGACCTTGCTAGAGAACTAAAAAAAACTGTGGAATGTGACATAATAGTCGTACCAATGATAATTGGTACACTGGGAAGGGTTTCCAATGATCTGGATAAGAGTGAGGATAAACTGAAAATCAGAGGAAGAATCGAGACTATCCAAACTATTTAGGGGTTTGGGGATTAAGGTTGCTTTTAATTACGTATTGCTTTAGAAAGAAAAAAATCCCAAATTACTATACATTTTTTGTTAGTTGCTGTTTTTTAAGCAATACGTAATTAAAAACAACCTTAATCCCCTAACCCCTAAATCGTAACCCAATTCGTAAAAAAAGGTTCATTCATACACTGTAGTTTTAAACTGTCATGGAGCACCACCAAAAAAGTTTCCGTTTTAAGTTGAAGTTGAAGGAAAACGAAAAGATATCTGGACCTTGCCAGAGAACTTAATAAACTTGGGAAAAAGACTGGAGGGTCTGTAGGTACCACCTATTTGACCCTGTGCAATTAACCCCCCCCCCTACATTTAACAATGAAACTTGCAGAAAAATTAATATTTTCTTGAAAAGTTTTTTTCCATTCGAAAGAAAAAACATTAAATAAAATCCTGATGATTTTTTTAATTTTTTATCAGCATATGAAAATAATGAAAATTATGATTGAAAAACAATGTTTTCATTTTTGCACTGTTAAATCAACTGAAATTTAACGTAGCTAAAAACAAGTTACGATAAGAGGATTTTTTAAAAATTCTATGAAAAATCAATTAATGGTCCGATTTTCACGAAAATTTCCATAAATGTTTACCATTGGATGTAAATACATTTGAAATAGTTTTTTTCTAAAATATATTAGGGGAAATATTTTTTTACGATGTCTATCACCCCCCCCCCTATTTTATTTTATGAGATAAAAAAAAATGACGTGGAAAAAAAATTTGGTACTTTTTTTTCTATAAAGATAAGAGGCTGAATAACTATATCAATGAAATTGTATAACGTACCGAATTATAGTTTTTTTAGGAAAAAATAATGAAATCGGATATAAAAAGTGCAAAAAAAAATGTCATAATATTAATATTTTAAAACTTTTTTTTTCTTATGTAATTGGTATGTACTATATTCTATTAAATTGTCAAAAAAAAAAATTTTTTTTAAAGAAATTAATTTTTACGAGATTTTCAATCTTTTGTGTGATTAAATATTTTTATTTTCTGCGTGAAATAAATTAAATTTTTTTTTTTCCTGTGGAAAAAAAAAAATCAAAATTTTCACGGATATTTAAAAACATGAATTTTAGAATTCAGGTGAACTAAAAGTTGGTCCGATCCGTGCTCGATTAATATTTTTAAAAGAATTTGGAATTTTTATTGTTGAATAGTAATTTTTGGTTCTTAGAATATATGGAAGGGCATAACCGTCATATTTGTTTTACAAAGAGACGAGACGAGACGTTTCTGAATAACAACCGAAGTTTGTTTTTCTTTGTTCAAAAAAGTTAAATAAGATAATTTTTTTCGCTATTAGAATACAAAGTAAGTATACAGGATTATTTTATCAGTTTTTCTCTTAGAAAAAATATTCAAATTTTCATTTCATTTTCGATTTTAAAAAGTAATACCAAAACCGAAGACATTTTTTTAACGTCAATTTCATGGTGACATTTTACTATTAAATTTTTTCAAGTTTTTATTCATGTTAATAGTAAAAACATTGTTTTTCGTTCATAATTTTCATTATTTTCCTAAGCTGAATTTTTTTTTAAATCATCAGGACTTTTTAAAATGTTTCTTCTTTCGAATGCACAAAAAAAAAAAAAAAATTCTAGATAATATTTCAAGATAAAAAAAAAAAGAATATCTTAAAAATCGTTGAAAACAAATAAAATCGGTTATTGAATATGCACAAGACAAAAAGTTAAATTAGTGTTATCCATACTTTTACTGGTTAATTGTAGAAGGGAAATAATTAGTAACTTTTCTGTCTATATTACGGTCTGAAAATTACCCTTTCGCATGTAATTCGGACAGGTTTGTTTATTTTTTAAGATAACGATGTAATTTTTCCCAATCGGATAATTTGATCTTTGAATTAACTATTTTTCTTTGTAACAACCCTGTATGATTTTTTTTTACGAGATTTTTGATAAACAAAGTTCGGAAATATCTATTTCCGTTTTATTCAAGATGGCATAAACGGTCTGGTGGTACCTAAGGGCCTGGAAATCAGAGGAAGAATTGAGACCATCCAGACTACTGCAATTGGCTAGAATACTCAGAAGAGTCCTGGAGACCTGAGGAGACTTGCTGTCACTCAGCCTCTAGTGAAATACCATCAGCTAACGCTGATGTGAAAAACCCAAACGGACTGAATAATAATAATAATAAACTTTTACTAGTGTAAAGGGCTACTGTCTCTCGACAGGGCCGCCCGAAAGTTTCTAAATATTGTTTTTAATATTTATGTTTTTATCATAATAAATAAAATATATCAATTATTCGAACACTAGGGAAAATTGGTGGTACCCAGTGGAAAGGAACTGGCTCAATGTTTCTTTCCACGATAAAATATATAAAAATAATATAAAAGCGATAACTGTGATCTATTTTTTCACCCACCAAAAGATATTTTGAAAGAAAAAAAAGGAGAGAGAGACAGAGAGAGAGAAAAAGATAGAAAGGAAGAAAGAAAGAAAGGAAAAAAAAACAACACTTACCCTACGTAGGGTGTCTACAGCATCTATGACTGTTATTCGGACACTAGCCGATTTGGAGAGTCGTCTCTTTTCGTTTGTAGTGACCGAAACGGAGGAAGAATTTAAAGAATTGGCCCCACAAGTTGAACGTCGAGTTGAAATCATCGAGGTCCTTCGGTTGGCCGGTCTGATTTGGGGTCGTCGGTCCTGTTGGGTTTTGCTATCAATAACCCTTAACCCTTCACGAGCCACACATTGGCTACAATTGCCATCTTCCATCAGATTTTCTATCTCGGGACGTTTCCTCACATATTCGGGGTAGACAATAATTTATTTTCTTTCTCCTGGAGTGATAGATATTTGCGGGTACGGAACGACCTACGAACTGTTTCCATTTTGTTGGATTTTGATTTTCACCTGTCAGGTCACACGAAATAAAATGGGGAAAAAAAATTTTTTTGATGAAAATATTTTTTTTTTTAAATCATGAAAGGGTAGATTGTGAATTCAGTAGCGTAAATTTTTTGTTTACTGATTACGGTAGATTGAATTAAGGGTCGCAAATTTTTACCGTTTATTGGTCACAGTAGTAGATTGTGAATCAAGTAGCGATATTTTTTACCAGTGTCTACCGGATAGATGTTAGTGAAATATTAAATGAAATCCAATGTATATATTTTTTTCATTTCTCAACTGGGATGAATACGTTTAATAAAAATCAAACTCTAAGGAAAACAGAACTTAATACGTTCATTCATTTAGAAGTTTTTTCAAACATTAAACGACAGCATTAATTGTTGTTGTATAGATTTAAAGTTGCTGCGTAGTGATTCAGTTATACACCCTTTAAAAAAAACTTGGCTGAACTTGCACAACGGTCGGAAAATTTAAACGGAAAGTTTTCGGAGGGGACAGTTTAACTACAGTCTATGAATTAACTTTTTGCGAATTGGGTCACGATTTAGGGGTTTGGGGATTAAGGTTGTTTTTAATTACGTATTGCTTTAAAAAAAAAACAATAAAACATGTTGAAAAAATTTTTTTTTAGACCAAGTTTAATTGAAATTATACATTGCAATTCTAACACAAACAACTGAGACTAATGTGTCTACCGTTGGATTCAATAATTAATTTCAATGGTTAATTAAAAATGTATATTAATTTTTTTCGTAAGCAATACGTAATTAAAAACAACCTTACTCCCCTTAACCCCTAAACCGTAACCTAATTCGCAAAAAAGTTAATTCATAGACTGTAGTTAAACTGTCATGGGGGACCACCAAAAAACTTTCCGTTTTAATTTTCCGACCGTTGTGCAAGTTCAGTCAAAAACTTATTGTTATTTTAACTAAATCGAGATTATAAACATATAATGAAATAAACTGAAAATTCATTTAGAAGTTTTGTTTTTTTGTGTTTTGTTTTTTTCTTCTTCTTAAATTAAACGACAGCATTAATGTTGTATATATCTAAAGTTGTTGCGTAGTGATTCAGTTATATACTTTTTTTTTTTTTTTTTTCCTCCTCGTTATTTTTTATAAACTTATTAAGTCCTATACAAAAATAAACTGAAAATTACTATTTCAAAGAAATAATAAATTATAAAAAAAAAATTTTTAAAGTCCATTTTTGCAGTTCATATTCCACTAACATCTGTCCAGTAGATTAGAGTAAAAATTTACAACCCTCAATTCTCAGTCTTACCCACATTTTTTTTTACCTCATTTTTAAAGGGAATTGAAATTATAAAATAAACTTAAAATTTTCTGGTAATTTTGTCGAGTATTTAACGACAATAAAAAACAATTAAAATAAAAACTTCAAACATTCCATTTAATTAGCAGCGAATAGTAATTTTCAGTTTATTTCAGGATAGGATTTGATAATCTAAATATCGATTCCCTTATAAATAATGATGAGGTTATAAAAAAAAGGGTAAAGAACTGAATCACTACGCAACAACTTTATACAACATTAATAATTTTTTTTTTAAATTTTTCTTTTTTATAAAATTAAAATCAAATCTTTTTTTTTTTTTAATATTTTCCTTACCTCTTTATTTTTTTCAGCAGGGTTAACTTTCTTCTTTTCTTTTCTTTTCAAACAAGTCCGATCCAAGTGTGAAGACGATGAAAAACTTGAAGCTACTGAAAAAGAAGGAAAATGTCAATTTTTTGAAATAACCGCCACCGACAAAAGGGGCGTGGTTTAACGGCGTCACGTGGCCTCGATGACGTCACATCTGCGACACACAAAAAAAGTTATTTTTAACATTTCGCACAACAACTTCGTTCTGTCCGGCGCAAGGCGAGAGAGAAAATTATTAGAGAAAGGGGAGGGGGTGGGGGCATAGTAAGACTGTGTTGCGCCAAGTTTCAAATTTATGATAGGAACGCATTTAAAATTAATATTCGAAATCCTTAACTTTTGCCTTCTGTCGGACACTGTAGTAATGGAATTAATTAAAAGCACAAGGCGAGGGACGAGTGCTAGTGGAGAGTAGGAAGACTGTATAGCGCCAAGCTTCAAATTTATTACATGCACGCCTTTAGAATTAATATTCGAAATCCTTAGTTTTTTGGGGTTTTTTTTTGCTTACTGTCGGACACCGTACTTAATGAAATTAATTAAAAGCACAAGGCCAACAGCGAGTGCCAGTGGGGAGTAGGAAGACTGTATAGCTCCAAGCTTCAAATTTATTAAAGGCACGTATTTCGAATTAATATTCGAAATCCTTACTTTTTTTTGCTTACTGTCGTACACCGTACTTAATGAAATTAATTAAAAGCACAAGGCCAAGCACGAGTGTCAGTGGAGAGTAGGAAGACTGTATAGCGCCAATATTCTAAGTGGGAGTCCTAATGCAGATAATATCATTTACGTATAAAGAAAAAGTATTATATTTCACGGAAATACCCGAAACCTTTGAGACGCTAGAATTACGGTTAGTTTTAGGGTTGGTGTCAGGGCGAGGCCACCGGTCAGGGTCACTGTTAGGATTTGGTTTAGGGTAAAGGGATTTGGTTACTTAAAGAGTTTCCGTAAAATGCAATTTATTATTCGTAAAATGCGATTTTAATGATATCATCTCTTGCGCGCTATTCTGCATAAGTATTGAAATTTGTTTTCAATGTTTTTGCCTATTTTCGGACACCTACCCCTGGCATTTAAGATTAAAATAAAAACTCAAATTGAAAATAAGTTGAGGTTAGAAAGATTGTGTAGCGCCTGTCTTTCAAGTAGGCAAGACGTGTTTACTTAAAAAAATAAAAAATCAGCGTTCGAAATCTTGACTGTTTTTTTATCAGAGCACATGACTAAATAATATAGAGAAAGAACGTGTTGCGCCATAAAAAGATTATATTGCGCTAATCTTGGGGAGACTGGGGGAGAACGAGCTAAGTTTTAAAAGGTCATTCACTAAAACTAATCGTGGTCTTTTGTGCTGGATAGATAGATAGATAGATAGATAGATAGATAGATAGATAGATAGATAGAGAGAGAGAGAGAGAGAGATATGAACAGAGATAGATATATAGATAGATAGATCTTAGTATACTGAGATAGATGAATAGTGTACAAATCTCTCTCTCTCTCTCTCTCTCTCTCTCTCTCTCTCTCTCTCTCTCTCTCTATGTATATATGTATATATGTATAATTTTAATTTATTTTTATGAATGTTAGATTACACGAGTGTATATGTGACGCAAGTGGTGTACGCACCCAAACATTATAATAATTATAAACCCTCACCACCACCACCGCTACCACCAGTGTATGAATGACACTAATAATGTCGTTCGTAGTAAGAAATTACACCCGGAAACAAAGAAAGAAAGAAAGAAAGAAAGAATGAATATTCTTACTACTCGACTTGCCCTAAAATGTTAAGTAGATAAAACCTTTTCTTTTTTTTTCCGTTAGTGTTTCCTTTCTCCATCTTTTTATTTTGATGCTGGGGGGGGGGGGCTAAGGATTTTAAAATTCAAACCATTTCTTCCTGTTGGCGCACCAGTCCCAGGATAAAAATAAACTGAAACCGTTTTTCTCTCAATTCCTTATCTGTCCAAGACAGACCCCTCAACAAACCAGATTCAATTTATCTCCAACTTCTAACCGAAAATTCGATGCCGTTATTGTATGTGGCCTGCCTTTTTGATTCTGTTATAGTATGTGGCCTACCCGGTTTGAATGTGTCCTACTTCAGTAAGAGTATATTTATAGGTATAAGTAGTAGGCAATTTATTGAAACTAATTATTTTTCACATATATTCAATTTCAAGAAATGCAATTCAGTCCTAAGCTGCATATAGTAATTAAGAATAATTAAAAAAAAGAATTTATCCATAATTTACATGAATCACAGATTTATTTAATTCTAAATTTCTGAAATAGGGTTAGGGTTAGGGGTTAGCATTTATTATTATAAAACGTAACGTAAGGTCGTCGGGTTGGCCTAAAGTCGGTATCAGCCAATTAGCGAGGGAGTCTATCCCCTTTTCACTATTGCTAGACCAAGGAAATTGTTTTTGTGTCTGGGGTGTAGCACCATACCTACCATCAGCTCCTTACTTTACCGCACATATCCCTGTGCAGCTCATACGCTGAGTTGGTGAGGACCGGTATCGAACTAGGAACCTTGTGGTTTCTAGCTGAATGCTCTACCGACTGAGCTAACCCGACCCTTGTAAGTTATTATTATAACCTTATAATATGCTTTTTATGGTAGGCCACATCCTATAAGAAAGACATGATTTCGTAGGCCATATTCAAAAGGTAGGCCACATACTATAAGAGATGATTTCGTAGGCCACATTCAAAAGGTAGGCCACATACTATAAGAGAGACATGATTTCGTAGGCCACATTCAAAAAGTAGGCCACATACTATAAGAGAGACATGATTTCGTAGGCCACATTCAAAGGGTAGGCCACATTCTATAAGAGAGCCATGATTTCCTAGGCCACATTCAAAAAGTAGGCCACATACTATAAGAGAGACATGATTTCGTAGGCACATTCAAAAGGTAGGCCACATACTATATTTCGAAGGCCACATAATAGACATGATTTCGAAGGGCACATTCAAAAAGTAGGCCACATCCTATAAGAGAGACATGATTTCGTAGGTCACATTCAAAAGTAGGCCACATCCTATAGAGACATGATTTCGTAGGTCACATTCAAAAAGTAGGCCACATCCTATAAGAGAGACATGATTTCGTAGGTCACATTCAAAAAGTAGGCCACATCCTATAAGAGAGACATGATTTCGTAGGTCACATTCAAAAAGTAGGCCACATACTATAAGAGAGACATGATTTCGTAGGCCACATTCAAAAAGTAGGCCACATACTATAAGAGAGACATGATTTCGTAGGCCACATTCCTATAAGAGAGACATGATTTCGTAGGCCACATTCAGAGACATGATTTCGTAGGCCACATTCAAAAAGTAGGCCACATCCTATAAGAGAGACATGATTTCGTAGGCCACATTCAAAAGGGTAGGCCACATCCTATAAGAGAGACATGATTTCATAGGCCACATTCAAAAAGTAGGCCACATCCTATAAGAGAGACATGATTTCGTAGGCCACATTCAAAGGGTAGGCCACATTCTATAAGAGAGCCATGATTTCCTAGGCCACATTCAAAAAGTAGGCCACATACTATAAGAGAGACATGATTTCGTAGGCCACATTCAAAAGGTAGGCCACATACTATAAGAGAAACATGATTTCGTAGGCCACATTCAAAAGGTAGGCCACATACTATAAGAGACATGATTTCGAAGGCCACATTCAAAAGGTAGGCCACATACTATAATAGACATGATTTCGAAGGGCACATTCAAAAAGTAGGCCACATCCTATAAGAGAGACATGATTTCGTAGGTCACATTCAAAAAGTAGGCCACATCCTATAAGAGAGACATGATTTCGTAGGTCACATTCAAAAAGTAGGCCACATCCTATAAGAGAGACATGATTTCGTAGGTTCAAAAAGTAGGCCACATACTATAAGAGAGACATGATTTCGTAGGCCACATTCAAAAAGTAGGCCACATACTATAAGAGAGACATGATTTCGTAGGCCACATTCAAAAAGTAGGCCATATCCTATAAGAGAGACATGATTTCGTAGGCCACATTCAAAAAGTAGGCCACATACTACAAGAGAGACATGATTTCGTAGGCCACATTCAAAAAGTAGGCCACATCCTATAAGAGAGACATGATTTCGTAGGCCACATTCAAAAGGGTAGGCCACATCCTATAAGAGAGACATGATTTCATAGGCCACATTCAAAAAGTAGGCCACATCCTATAAGAGAGACATGATTTCGTAGGCCACATTCAAAAAGTAGGCCACATCCTATAAGAGAGACATGATTTCGTAGGCCACATTCAAAAAGTAGGCCACATTCAAAAAGTAGGCCACATCCTATAAGAGAGATATGATTTCGTAGGCCACATTCAAAAAGTAGGCCACATTCAAAAAGTAGGCCACATACCATAATGGTACCGAAAATTCTTCAAAAAACTTCGCTTTGCCTTTTTTACAAGGATATACTTTATTTATTTATTTATTTATCGGTAATCTTGAACTTTAAGTGACTAAATTCCTGCCATAAAATTGTACTGGCGCATTATTTGAAATGAACTTCGGTAGACTATGAATTCAGAAGCGTAAATTTTACCCTAGTCTACTGGGCAGAAGTTAGTGGAATATAAAATGAAGTCCAATGTATATATTTTGAATTTCTCAAATGGAATTAATACTTTTAATAAAAATCAAACTCTAAGGAAAACATAACTTAATACGTTCATTCATTTAGAACTTCTTTTTTTTTTTTAAACGACAGCATTAATTGTTGTTGTATAGATTTAAAGTTGTTGCGTAGTGATTCAGTTCTTATACACTTTTTTTTAATTTTTTACCTCAAACGTTGTTATTTTTAAGGGAATTGAGATTAAAATTTCCACTGAAATAAATTGAAAATTACTATTCGCTTAATAGTTTAAGGAAAAAAAATCGATAAAATAAAACAGATGAATTATAAGACTAGTCAGAATTAATAAACATGTACAAACAAAAAACGTACTTTCTATTTCAATATTACAGGCGACGCGTGCTTTTCTTAAGTATGGATGACCAAAAGCGTAATAATCCGTGTTTTTTATGTTAATAAATTCTCGGAAAATATTCATCTCCCTTAAAAATTAGTTCTCTTGCAGCCCTCTGTAGGAAAATAACATCCAATGAAAAACGGTTAAAAACACAACTAACGGTTAAAATTTAAGTAAAAAATAACATAAATCGTGTCCTTATTAATAATTAAATTCATTAAAATCTATGCCCAAGCCAAATTTTTCTGTTTTAATTTTGACGACGATTTGCAATTTTAACCCAAATCATAATAAATACACACACGAATCTATTAATGTGTCCCACTCAACTACATGTCAATTTTTCTTAGGTAGTTTTCATAGAAAATATTTGTAAGCCGCCTTTCCGGGGCTCCCAAGCAAAATGTCCCTCTTCTCGTGGAAATGTGAATAGTTGAATTAGAGGTACAAGACTAAGATGAAATTAATCGGCAGTCTATTTTGGACAAGGACGCTTTAAATGCCATAATTATGCATCAAAATAAGGAAATATGACCGATGGATGAATTGTAGCTACTTTATTTTGGAATTTAGTTCTAAGTATTGCATTTCTATACACTTTGAGTATGTATATGTGCTGGGCGGATGCTAGGGTCTGAAGCCCCCTTAACCTGAATCTATGATACGGGGACCACCATTGTATTACTTGTTAATTTTCATGAAATATTATTCATATAAAATAAAAAGACGAACTCATAAGTGGCGTTCTCCAGAACAAACCTAAACAAACATAACTGTTACTTTGCAATTTTAAATGATACAACTGGTTAACTATGTATAAATAACTAAAAGTGGGAAAATGAAATAAAAAATATAAAAATGATATAAAATAAAACTATATAAAATGAAATATAGATTGAAATAAAATAAAACAAACAAAAAGAAAAATAACTTTCTGAAGTTTGTAATAATATCTGATTACTTGACAGTGTTGCAAACGCTCTTGATCCATCTGCAAGAGAAAAAAAAAGGGGCTAAAGTTCTCATAGACCGAGACGGCCATTGGATTGGTTATCTGCAAAAGCCAATCAAATGCGCAACACTCGCCCAAAATCAACAATAGCCAAGTGTTTTTTAGCGTTCCAAAGTAAGATGGTGGATCAGAATTTGGTCTTCTCTGATAGAGTACGCCTGATGAGGGGAGTATGATGTTAAAGGACCCGATACTCCCCAGAAACCCAAGTAAAATTACATTAGATTAATTTTATTTTTATTCAGTTAGGTTTTATGTTTTCATCAATCTCCTATTTTATACATATGTACTGTGCAAGTCTCTGTTTGGCTGTTACGTATCCCTGGGCCAATATATAAGAATTCATGAACTATTCGTAAAATACACAGGGCGAATCTAGAAAGAAGGTGGCCTAATAATGTCAGGGTTAACGGTTGAACAGATATGATGTTGTAAAACTCGAAATCTGTAAGGAAACTGGTGTAACATCACTAATAACCTCCTTTAGTGCATTTCGGCCATGTTTAACAAGACTTGCTATAAACCAATTCTATAATGTTGCATTGTTGTAGTGTAGGCCGACCCCCCCCAAAAAAAAAAAAACGACATCAACCTGCTCTGATTCCGATTCCGGATGCTGTGCAGAAGAGGTGCCAGGAGCGATGACTGAGAGGGAATGGTGGAGAGAGAGAGAGAGAGAGAGAGAGAAGAGAGAGAGAGAGAGAGAGAGATGGTAATACGTGCTGTTATAGTGTGACATGATGATGATGATGATGATGATTCTTAGAAAGTATATGAAACGTGCCCCCTTCCAGGTTCCCCATGCAGACTTGACCCCAAATCCCGGTCGAAGGGGGTTGAGGATGGAGTACGCACCGACCTTCCCTGTGTGTGTGTGTCGGGAGGGGGATGTACATTACCGTAGAGATACGGGATTGATAAATTAATTGGCAGTTTATTCTGAACAAGTAGACTTTCAATTTCGTGACCATCAATCAAGGGTCGTTGGCTGATGCAGGTGTTCGACTTATACACGAGTCTATACGTGTGAGGGTTAAAATAAAACTAAAATAAAATTAAAATAAAACAAAAAACACAACAAACTCCCATGAGTGTTCACCTTCACCGGAAGAACCCTTCACGCATGTGCGAAAAAAAAAAGGACTGACTTCCGACCTCCAAAAAAATATCTCGGTCATTCTAGTTTAGGCCGTAACTGGGTCTAGTCGCTCCTACTGGATATCCCCTTGTCATGATTTTCTATTGTTTAGAAATTCCTTTCAAGCGGAACTCAATCTGAGCCTATGCGCAGAACTATGTTAAATTGGTCAGTTCGTGGTAGGGTACCGTTGGGTTCACTTCCGTTTGTTGTCTCCGACTTGTGTTTTAATTTGTTTTGTTAGCGAGTGGATGTATTGTGAAGTAAAGATGTGAATCATAAGAGATATCTATCTCTGTTACAACAGTTGGTTATGACTGGTGAATAAAGCCTAAATCATAAAACCACCTTCTGCCTTTGTCTCTTTCTTTTTCGTTCCTTAAATTCCGTCCATTTCAGCGTATTTGCAATGAAATGTTTTGTTTTGTTTTTTGTTTGTTGTCTTAATTCTTTTTTTTGGGGGGGGGGGTTATCTATTAAGTTTTTCATTCAATTTCTTTATATTTTCAATGTCAAATATCAAAATACAGGTCAGTGCTGAAGGGTTGATTGTCTGCGTCTCTTATCCGCTCTCCCTCCCCTACTAATCCCCTCCCCCATTGAATAGTGGGGGATTGTGTCCCTAGCCCCCCGGGGGGCTGAACATTTGTAACGGATTAAGAAAGAAAATAGGATTAATGCCGAGATTAACAATGAAAGCCTGACTCTTTTTTTTTCTTTTCTTAAATTTGAGACGGTTGACCTTCATTTAATGTAGGTGGCAGTCCCCCCCCCCCAGTTTAGTCTAGCGCAGAGCTATATAAGAGGAATAGGATAGGAAGATTGTGTAGCGCCATTCTTTCGATTCATTTCTACTAACTATTTGATTCATCGACAGGTACTACCACTCCGAGTCAGAGTACTCCACACTCCCCAGAGCTCGAGAATTGGAACCTCACGACAAGATGTAGTTTAGCTTTATACCCAAGACACTAAATTGGTAGAAATCATTTTTACTGGTAGGTACTGTGGATATAACACAGTATGATGATTTAATTATTACAAACTTTGATATGTTTACTTAAGAGCTATTGTAAAATAGTTCAATATGTAAAAAGTATAATAATCTTTATTTAACTCTCTCTCTCTCTCTCTCTCTCTCTCTCTCTCTCTCTCTCTCTCTCTATTCTTTCTCTCCTTCTTTTCATTTTTCACGATGTTTGATTGAAACAGATTAGCGTAATCGATTCCACACGCCCACCCCTTGCTGTATCTTCTCCAACTCTATTTCTGCCTTTCTTTCTTTCTTATCATATTTGTTGTGTGTAACATGTCCTTTTTCTTCCCTTTCTTTACGATAAAATGGAATGGTCCTTTATTTAGCTGAGGCGACAACACTCATAAGAAATAAGAATTCGGTGGATAAACAACAGCAGATAATCAGGATTTACATTTTTGCATTTCATTTTGGACGATTTGGACGGTCTCATTATTAACCAGAGGGTTTTGCAGGATGACAACAGTCGTACAATTAAGGAACATTTGTATTAATATTTAGATGTTAGATTTTTCATTAAATTGACTTGTTTAGGAGAAATAATTACATCTGGGGCGTTAGAATGCACCGACTGCGCCTCTGCAGAGGGGTTAAGACTCCCCCAATGAGGCTACCCGTTGGTCGTAGGTGGCGACTTAAGGATTGAACCCAGGTAGTTGAACAGTTGCAATACTCCACACCTATATGATTGCCCCAACCCTATTGCCCTTATGGCAACCCCCAACCCCTTTGTATCATATGGGCGCTAGAAAGCGGTGGCTGGGGGTCGATATGGGAATGACATTAAACTCTATCTGATGGCGAAGTTACAGTTTTAGAGGTTTGGAGAATGTGGGGCACCTCTAAAAATGTATTTATAAAAATATTGAGTATCCATTAAGAATGAATTAATTTCAAAACTTTTACGAGGTCGACCAACCCCCATTTTATGAAATATGAAAAAATGAACCGACAAAAAAAGGTTTTTACTTTTTTTTCTATAGAGATAAGAGTCTGAATAATTATATCAGAAGATTTTTATAAGTTTCAATGTGAGAGGTTTTTTAGTAAAAGAACCATGAATACAGAATTCTCCTAAAAAAATATCAATAAAGAAACTGACCCTCTTGTATAAAAAAAAAAAAAAAAAAAAGGACTGTTTTACTTATTTTTCAAGATAACTGTGAGTTATAGGTACCACCAATTTACCCTGTGAAATCTACCCCCCCCTATATTTAACACAATGAAGCTTAAAATGATCACGTGACCCAGAAAATGGAGGTACCGAGTGAGTAATTATTCCCCAATCGAATAATTTGATCTTTGAAATTAACTGTTTTCCTTTGTAACATCTCTTTATGTTCGTTATTTCTTTTTTTGCGAGATTTAGAAAAAAAAGTTCAAAAATATTTACGTTTCTCCCTTCAATATGGCCTAAAAAACTGATCACGTGACCTATTTTGGTGGTACCTATGGGACGGACGGCATTTGCCATATAACATATGCTTGATACGACAAAGGACACATATAGACGAAATATTAAAGGAAGACTGTATTGCGCCAAGCTTCGACGATTTGTTAGTGTCCGATATTCGACAAATATTTGGCAATAACCGTTTCAATTTTATAATTTTGAAACCGCCTTTGATTTTTTTTTTTTTTTCCTTTCTTCTTTTGTGTATTGTGGGGAGACGTGCAGCGGAGTGAGGGGGGGGAGACGAGGTTTTGGGAGCTGGGATATACCCTTTAATAAGTATATATGTTCGCGTGTGTAACAAAGACACATTTTTAAAAAGGAATAGAGAAAAAAAAGAAAGAAAGAAAGAAAGAAAGAAAGAAAGAAAGAAAGAAAGAAAAAACAACCTGCGAGTTGTGTATAAAGCCGATACACCTACCCCGCCTCACTCATACACATCCACACACATACTCACACACATCCACACACACACACCCGCACACGCGCGTGCGGGCGCACACACTGATCGACGACTATCCCACGTGAGGAGAAAGACACGTGGGAGCGACACAGCAGAGAGAGAGAGAGAGAGAGAAAGAGAGAGAGAGAAAGAGAGAGAGAGAGGGAGGGAGAAATGTTCAATTGGATCAACATAACCTCCACCTCCACCACCACCACCACCATTGATAAGGCTACAATAATAACGATGATGTCGATGATGATGAATGTAGTGAGCAAAGGCCAAAAAAAAAAGTTTTATTTAAATAGAATAACGGACCAACGTCTCTTCTTTTTTTTTTCTTCTAACGGTCGTTTCTCTCTCTCTCTCTCTCTCTCTCTCTCTCTCTCTCTCTCTCTCTCTCTCTCATTTCTTTGTCACATCCCTACGAGTGAGACAGCTTTTATTATATTAAATGATCAATTTTATTATTTATCTATCTCAATTAGTTCAGATCTATCTATCTATCTATCTATCTATCTATCTATCTATCTCAGTCTGTTTCTATCTATCTATCTATCTATCTATCTATCTATCTCAGTATGTTCAGATCTATCTATATCTATCTCAATTTGTTATGATCTATCTATCTATCTATCTATCTATCTATCTATCTATATATATATATATATATATATATATACGGTCATATATCTATGACCGGAAGAAAACATTTTTATGAACACCAGGGAGTTTTCATAAAAATAAAATTAAAAAAACATCACCGAAAACTTATGTATTACATTATTTATTTTAGGGATTTTTTTTAAACATTGAAAATATTTTTTTTAAATGCAATCCTGAATTTTTGAGTGTTTTGAAATAATTTATATCATAATATTGACATTTTTTTTTAGGTAGAATTCAGAATTCATGTTTTTTTTACTAAAAAAAATATCAATTAAAAAAAAAGTTATTCAGAATATTATCTTTATAGAAAAAAAAAATCGTGGTAGACCTGAACATCTGGACCCCCCCCCCATCTAAATTTTTTTTTCCTTCAATGGATTATTATCGATTACACACCAATCTATCAGATTGTAAAAAAAAATTCTTAAAAGTTCTTTATTTTTTGAGTTTTCAGGGGTGCTCATATCCTCCTATGAGTTTATAGTAAATCGATTCCCCATATTGGAACCGCTCGAACGGAAATCCCTTACGACTCCCGAAAAAGACATACAGGTTTACCAAAATACATATTTAAATATTCTAACCCTAACCCAAATCATTTATTTAATTTCCCATTAACTAACCTTAAACCCCAACTCCAAACCCTAACCCTAACCCCTAACCCTACCCCCTATTTAAAATTAACAGTTTGTGGGTTCTGTTTTTCTGGGTCAACGGTATATAGGGTAACCCAGAAAAAACAGAACCCAGATTATTTATTTTCCGATTAAACTAACCCTAACCCTAAACCCTAGATCCCCATAGTTAAAATTAACAGTTTTATTACAAAATTTGTGGGTTCTGTTTTTGCTGGTTCACCTTAATTTTGACACCTTTGACAGCCCAACTGATAAGGTAGAGCGGTTCCGATATGGGGGTTCCATTTACTATAAACTTATACGGGGAAATGAGCACCCCTGAAAACTCAAAAAATAAACAACTTAAGAATTTTTTTTTTTTTACAAACTGATAGATTATTTATTTATTTTCTCGTTAAACTAATCCTAAACCCCAACCCCAAACCCCCAAGTTAAAATCAACAGATTTATTACAAAATTTATTGGTTCTGTATTTTCTGGGTCAACGTTATTTCCCGACCGATTTGCAAGTTTTGCCCATCCCATAATGATATAGTAAGAAATTTTAATTCAATGATTAACTATATTTTTTAAATAAAGTATAAATGACACGATTTGCTAAACTTCAAATTAATATTTGAAAAAGAAAAAAAAGAATTAAATAAAGAAATCAAATTTATGTAAAACGATAAATAATCTTTTAAAAAATAACATTATTAATTCAAAACATAGCTGATCGATAGGTACCACATGACCGTTTATGCCATCTTGAATAAAACGGAAATAGATATTTCCGAACTTTGTTTATCAAAAATCTCGTAAAAAAAAGATCATACAGGGTTGTTACAAAGAAAAATAGTTAATTCAAAGATCAAATTATCCGATTGGGAAAAATTACATCGTTATCTTAAAAAATAAACAAACCTGCCCGTATTACATGCGAAAGGGTAATTTTAGACCGTAATATAGACAGAAAAGTTACAAATTATTTCCCTTTTACGATCAACCAGTAAAAGTATGGATGACACTAATTTAACTTTTTGTCTTGTGCATATTCAATAACCGATTTTATTTGTTTTCAACGATTTTTAAGATATTCTTTTTTTTTATCTTGAAATATTATCTAGAATTTTTTTTTATCTTGAAATATTATCTAGAATTTTTTTTTTTGTGCATTCGAAAGATGAAACATTTTAAAAAGTCCTGATGATTTTTTAAAAATTCAGCTTAGGAAAATAATGAAAATTATGAACGAAAAACAATGTTTTTACTATTAACATGAATAAAAACTTGAAAAAATTTAATAGTAAAATGTCACCGTGAAATTGACGTTAAAAAAATGTCTTCGGTTTTGGTATTACTTTTTAAAATCGAAAATGAAATGAAAATTTGAATATTTTTTCTAAGAGAAAAACTGATAAAATAATCCTGTATACTTATTTTGTATTCTAATAGCGAAAAAATTATCTTATTTAACTTTTTTGAACAAAGAAAAACAAACTTCGGTTGTTATTCAGAAACGTCTCATCTCGTCTCTTTGTAAAACAAATATGTCGGTTATGCCCTTCCATATATTCTAAGAACCAAAAATTATTATTCAACAATAAAAATTCCAAATTCTTTTAAAAATATTAATCGAGCACGGATCGGACCAACTTTTAGTTCACCTGAATTCTAAAATTCATGTTTTTAAATATCCGTGAAAATTTTGATTTTTTTCCACAGGAAAAAAAAAATTTAATTTATTTCACGCAGAAAATAAAAATATTTAATCACACAAAAGATTGAAAATCTCGTAAAAATTAATTTCTTAAAAAAAAATTTTTTTTTTGACAATTTAATAGAATATAGTATATACCAATTACATAACAAAAAAAAGTTTTCAAATATTAATATTATGACATTTTTTTGCACTTTTTATTTCCGATTTCATTATTTTTTTCCTAAAAAAACTATAATTCGGTACGTTATACAATTTCATTGATATAGTTATTCAGCCTCTTATCTTTATAGAAAAAAAAGTACCAAATTTTTTTTCCACGTCATTTTTTTTTATCTCATAAAATAAAATAGGGTGATAGACCTCGTAAAAAAATATTTCCCCTAATATATTTTGGAAAAATCTATTTCAGATGTATTTACATCCAATGGTAAACATTTCTGGAAATTTTCGGGAAAATCGGACCATTAATTGATTTTTCATAGAATTTTTAAAAAATCCTCTTATCGTAACTTGTTTTTAGCTACGTTAAATTTCAGTTGATTTAACAGTGCAAAAATGAAAACATTGTTTTTCCATCATAATTTTCATTATTTTCATATGCTGATAAAATTTTTTAAATCATCAGGAGTTTATTTAATGTTTTTTCTTTCGAATGGAAAAAACTTTTCAAGAAAATATTAATTTTTCTGCAAGTTTCATTGTGTTAAATGTAGGGGGGGGTAAATTGCACAGGGTCAAATTGGTGGTACCTAGTGATCGAATATACTATAATAATTATACTATATCATAAATTTGATAGCAATTTGAGTTTTCAGGTATTTCCCAGAAATGTATTAGGTAATCTGATGGTATTATATCTTGCACACTATTCTACATTAGTATCATGATTTTATTTGTATTTCTAATATTAAAATAAATAAATTAACGCGATTATGAAAAATAAAAAGGTTTTGTTTACAATTGACGAAGGACCGACGGGAATTTATAAAACAAAGTCGATTTGTCACTAAATGTTTTCGTTTGATTTATTAATTTAATTCGCTGTAAAAAAATCAATGTATGAAAAGACATACTAATTACATATTTAGAAAGATTTTTTTCTAACGAAATAAATATTTTTAAGATAGAAACAGAAATATGCGATAAATAAAATCTAGGCTGACTGAAGCAAAATATAGTTTTTTTTAACTCGCTGTAAAAAATAATTCCATTGATAAAAACTCAATCAAATTACATATTTAGAGAGATTATTTCATTCTCTTTCAAAATATATGGATATCTTAAAGAAGACTGAACCGTAAATAGGCGAGAAAATAGATGGAGCGTTATTCTTTCAAAAATGTTTTGAGTTTCACTGGATAAATTTAATCCTATTATTCTAAGAATCCCCCTTTTTTTAATCGCTTGAAGGTTTTTTTTTCAAAAACTTTTTCGTGTGTAAAACTATTTTACATTCAGTTTTTGTAATTGCCAATTCGCATATTAATTCAAATTTCATTCGCTGATATATTTTAATCTAAGAAATATGAAAGTATTCGTAAAAATATTGATAAAAAGGCTTTCATTTTTCTTTTTTTCAACACCCCAGTAGAAATACAGCGGACATAGGCAAAGAGGCAATAGGGTGGGGTTCGCCTGATGATTGTAGCTGGAATGTAGCTGCTGATAAGCAGTAGCAGCTATTTTATAGATTTCGAAAAATCGTTTGATTTTGGTTTAATTAATTAACTATATCCCTTAATCAGTAAAAATCAATAACCAAATTTGGAGTGTTTCTTAGTTAGAACGATATCAATGTGTATGCAAGATTTTAAATCTGAGTGACTACCCGTTTTTGAGTTATGCGTCGACACGTACATACTAAATTATCTCCTTTATATATATATATATATATAATATATATATATATATATATATATATATATCAGTCTGTTCAGATCTATCTATCTATCTATCTATCTCAGTCTTTCTATCTATCTATCTATCTATCTATCTATCTATCTATCTCAGTCTGTTCAGATCTCTCTCTCTCTCTCTCTCTCTCTCTCTCTCTCTCTCTCTATATATATATATATATATATATATATATATATATATATATATATATGTATTTATAAATACAGCTCTTACAGAAGTAATTGAGCCCTCTATAATCTTTTCTCCGATAATAATAAAAATGTAACACACACACACACACACACACACACACACACACACACACACACACACACACATATATATATATATATATATATATATATATATATATATATATATATATATATGAAGGAGAGATTTGGTATGTACGTGTCGATGTATAACTCAAAAACGGAAGGTCACTCAGATTCAAAATCTTGCATACACATTGATATCGTTCTAACTAAGAAACACTCCAAATTTGGTTATTGATTTTTACTGATTAAGGGATATAATTAATTAGTCAAACAAAAATCAAACAATTTTTCGAAAGCAATCGTATAGCTGCTACTGCTGATATTCCAGATAAAATCATCAGGCACACCTCACCCTGCTGCCTCTTTTCGTATGCCCGCTCTATTTCTACTACTGCTGCGTTTGTTTTTATGTAAAAAAAGAAAAATGAAAACCTTTTTATTAATATTTTTACGAATACCTTCATATTTCTTAGAATAAAATATATCCATTTTTAATCTTTGTTATTTTTGTTGCTTAAATAAATAAATTACAATGTTACATTTTATTTCTAACTCAAACAAGCAATTAAAAACTGAATTTACAATTGTCTTACGTACGAAAAAGCTGGAATATTATTCTCAATGTTGTAAACAAACAAAAAAAAAATCATAAATTATTAGCGCTTAAAAAAGGGGGGGATATTTAACACAATGAAACTTGAATAAAGGTTAATATTATCTTCAAAATTACGAAATTCACACAAACACTTATTTACTTATTATGTTTACTTATTTTAAATAAGTAAATAGTGTTTGTGTGAATTTCGTAAGTTATTTACGAAATTCTTTTTGTCAAACAGTAAAAGAATGATAAAGAAATATCTAAGTAAATACATACATATAGTTGTTGAAAGTTTTTTTTTTAGTAACAGTTAGCATAACATAGACCCAAATTGGGTCTAAAATGCGTTTTTGACAAAGTGACTTTAGCCCCCCCCCCCCCCGAAAATAATTTACCAAAAATCAGGGAATTATCGGATTTTAACTAATTTTTCAGTGTTTATTCATCAATGAACGATCTTTATAATACATTACTTATTTTATTTCAAAACTTTCTCACTTTTTTCAGGTCACTTAATTTTGACCCCTCCCTTATGTTGGGGGGGTGTAACATTTTTATGTTTATAGTTTACTAATTACAGTATAAATAAAGAGGGTTGACTTCTGATTTAGGTCGGAAAATTAAAACGGAAAGTTTTTTGGTGGTCCCCAATGACAGTTTAACTACAGTATATGAATTAACATTTTGTGAATTGGGTTACGGTTTTAGGTGATTAAGGTTGTTTTTAATTACGTATTGCTTAAAAAGATAAACAACAAAAACCCAAATTATTATACATTTAATTAACCATTGAAATTAATTATTGAATCTATTATTGAGATAGTTGTTTGTGTTAATATAGCAATGTATAATTTCAATTAAACTTAGTTTAAAAAATATTATTCAATATTAAATGTATAGTAATTTGGATTTTTGTTGTTGTTGTTTATCCCCCCCACACACATTAAATTAATTTTATCTTGAGAAACTTTTTCCATTCGAAAGAAGAAATATTAAACAAACTCCTGATGATTTCAAAAAAAAAATTTAGGCTTACGGAAATAATGAAAATTATGACTGAAAAAAAAAGTTTTTATATTTGCACCGTTAAATCAACTAAAATTTAACGTTGCCAAAAACAAGTTACGACAAGAAGTTTTTTTTTTAAATTCTATGAAAAATCAATTAATGGTCCGACTTTCATGAAAATTTCAATAACTATTTACCCTTGGATGTAAATATGTCTGAAAACACTCTCTGGTGTTCCTAATTCTTTTAGTCCTGTCATGGACCGGGTACTTTAGCTAGTATATATATATATATATATATATATATATATATATATATATATATATATATATATATATAATCCAAAAGTCCAGAGAAGAAATCTTCCTTACGACATAGTAGTTTAAAAATTTTTTTTTTTTTTTTATAAAACAACTTGTCGCAGTTTGAGAGCTCAATGTGTGCTCTTATTTTAGAGTCACAGAGCAAATATATAAGTAAAGAAATAACAAAAGACTTAGAGATTTAGCATTATAGACTATTTCGGGGAGCTTAGACAAAGTGTCTAGTTCTCCCGACTCATCAGATGCGAATGATGAATTCTTTATCCGGGCCGACATAAAGAATTCATCATTCGCATCTGATGAGTCGGGAGAACTAGACACTTTGTCTAAGCTCCCCGAAATAGTCTATAATGCTAAATCTCTAAGTCTTTTGTTATTTCTGATATATATATATATATATATATAATATATTATATATATATATATATATATATATATATATATCAGTCTGTTCAGATCTATCTATCTATCTATGTTCTATCTATCTATCTATCTATCTATCTATCTATCTATCTATCTATCTATCTCAGACTGTTCAGATCTATCTATCTATCTATCTATCTATCTATCTATTTATCTATCTATCTATCTCAGTCTGTTCAGATCTATCTATCTATCTATCTATCTATCTATCTATCTATCTCAGTAGGTACCACCAAAATACGTCGCATGATCAGTTTAGGCAATATGGAAGTAGAAATGTAAATAGTTTTGAAGGTTTTTTTTTTTAATCTCGCAAAAAAATAATAAATAACGAACATAAAGAGTTGTTACAAAGAACAAAACAGTTAATTCAAAGATCGTATTATTCGATTGGGGAAAAATTACTCACTGTTATCTTGAAAAATAAGTAAAACAATCCGTTTTTTTTACGACACGGTCAGTTTTCTTTATTGATATTTTTTAGTATTCAAGGTTCTTTACGAAAAACCTCTGGCATTGAAAAATATGTTCTGATATAATAATTCAGACTCTTATCGTTATAGAAAAAAAACAAAAATCCTTTTTTGGGTTCATTTTTTCATCTATCTATATACATATATCTATATATCTATATACATAAAATAAATTTTGGTATGTACATGTCGACGTATAAGTCTGAAAAGGGAGGTCACTTGGATTCGAAATATTGCATACACCTTGATATCCTTCTAACTAAGAGACACACCAAAATTGGTTATTGATTTCTACTGATTAAAGGATATAATTAATTAATAAAGCCAAAATCAACCGATTTCCAAAACTGGCCATATACCAGCTTCTGCTGATAATGAAATATTGTTCACTGCCTGCTTTTTGTTACAGCAATACTAGCAGTGAAGTTTAATTTTAGTGAATATATTTTGCAGTCTAAGCCGTTCAGTTCGGAATTCATCGCCTATTTATTGTCCAAACTTAAGAATATCTATATAGTTGGAAAGAAAAGAAAATAATCTTTCTAAATAAGTTATTTTCTATTTGTTTTTATCCATTGAATTATTTTTTAGAGCGAGTCAAAAATATTTTTCTTCGGATAGTACGATAGTACGAAGTATAATTTTGTCAGACTCAATTTTAATGTAAAATCAAATCTTTGTCCATATTCTTAAATTTTACACTCATTTTAATTTTTCTACAATTTTTTATGCATGAAATTAATTTAAATTACAATGAATTTTTCAGAGGAGGCTTGATAATTTGTATTATTTTTATTTTTTTTACTGTTGTCCTCATCTTTATTGTTATATACACAACGTGCTCTCCAGTCTTCTTCAGGTGTTTCCTGTCAAACTTGGGAACCTTCATGTCGAAAACAGGAGCCTTTATGGAATAGTAGGACACATAGTGTAACAAATATAAGCATTGAGTTAATTACAGTCCTAAGTGACAATTATCTGGAGATTGCAAGTTCAATCCTGACCACAGGCAAGTGTAACATAGAATACTTGACATAGCTGAATACTTGTACCTAGTCATGGTTATGTTATATACACAAATAAATGTTGTATAAGCAAAAGTAGAAATCTCCCGATTCACTAATAAAAGATACATACACTCGCCAACAAAACAAACAAAATCGGAAGTGTCCTCTATCGTTACCTAAAACAGAATGACCATTTTAACACATATCTGCGCATGGGCTCCGATCGGGAGTTCCGCTTTGATAGTCAATTCCTGACATTAAATAAAAATAAAAAAAAATTGGTAAATAAAATTCGAATATCTTCCAATGAAAGCGATTCCCGGGTGAAGTGAAAATAACTTCAATTGATCCAACTTGGGACCGCCGTCCTCTATAAATAAACATTCTGAAAGGCAGACGACAGTCAGAGGTTCAGACACCATCACGAACACAAACCCGACGAGCGCTAGCAAGCGAAGGATACATCAAACGCGCCGATCACAAACCCCACCTACTTACCCAAACCTGACCTCACAAAGCAGTCAAGTCAACAAGCGAACATTTCTATATGATTCGACGATACAAAAAACGCTACTACTAAAACACAATATTCTGCCTAGAACAACAACAACAACAGATTATACCGACTGAAACAAGGAAATTCCATTTCGTTCAGCAACCGCTAACGAATCTAAAACACAAGACTCGACTTCTGCCCACCTACCTAACTACAACTGACTCGGCCACCTGACACTCACTGACTTTTATTCAAGACACAGCGCCTACCACCACACACACAATATTCTGCCTACATCACCACAGTCAAGCTGGACATTTTACGAACTTAATATTCACCCACAACTATCACCAAATTTATCCTGTAATTCTCATTTCTATCCTTTCACCGTTCTCATGTTGTTTTTTTAATACAATTTTAAACTTAAAATCTTTGTTTTGTTCCTTTCCTCATCACCATACGCTTGCATGCTAATACGGTTTATTACATAAATATATCTCCCGATTCACAAAATTCACTAAACCCAATACGCTCGCTCACCAACAATACAAATGTTAACAAGTTCACCCACTGGATGTTGACAGAGCCATGGCTTTTGGGTAAATAAAAAATGCGGCTCTGCGCACATCGGTTTGTGCATCCTTAATAAAGAAATTATGAAAATAACATCGAAAGGGACATTTTTCAACCAATCAGCGACCTTTGCGGTCAAACCAAGGAGACACGAAATCTGATCCACTCTGGACACTTAAAAACACAGAACTTAGTTGGTAAGTTGTCAAAGTAAAGAAAATCAAAAGGTATAGTAAAGGGTAAAAATAAGAAAAAGTATAGAAATGTGTAGGAGAAAACATAAGTTAATATGTTAAAGTAGGTAAAATTATTGTAGCGGAGTTCTAAAAATGATGTTTAGTTAAATCAAAATAAATAGAAAGGTATATTAATCAGTTTAAAGATGATAATTGGATAGCGGTTAAAATAATAATTGGATTAGTTGTCACTATATTTTTTTTATTTGTATATTAAAAGTCTAACTTAATTTTAGAGGTATAATTTATAATAGGAAAAATAATAAAGATAAAATAAAATAACTAGTATATGTGGTGTGGGAGTTTGTTTATGTAATAAAATAATTTATTAATTAAATTTATTTTGTTTTTAAATATTAAATAGTTTTTTAGAGTAGAAAAATGTATATGTGTCTGTATGAATAGTGGGTGGTTAATTTATTGATATATAATGAAATTAATCTAATGATATTATTTTCCCCCAAACAATAACAATGAAAACACATTTCATTCAAACATCAACAAGTTTAAGATTATTAATAACATTTCATTCTTTGCAATACAATTTATACCCTTCCACCAAAACTTTCAAACATTTTTTAACTGTCTCTAACGGCCTCTGCGTTCCTAACGATTTAAAAAATATTCTTTTCTTTTTTTTTTTTCGAACATTTAAAATTCTATTCTTGTCTCCAACGATTTTTATATCCACTCAAAAAATTTAAAAAATCACTCTGATGAAGGTCGTAAAAAATCTCTCTGTGTACGGGACATTTTATACATTTTTCCTATTATTATTATCATCATCATTTCAACTTCATCTGATTATTTTAATAATAATAATAATAACGTAAATCCGTATACATTTTGATAAACAGACCGAAACACATGTGTAAGTGATATCGATTAAAAGTGATATCGATGAAATTCATTTTTATCCATCTACATTTCTTTTCTTTACTGATTTTTTCCTCATATATATATATATATATGTGTGTGTGTGTGTGTGTGTGTGTGTGTATAAAAATTATTTATTTTCCCATTAAACTAACCCTAAACCCCAACCCTAACCCTAAACCCTAGTTAAAACCAACAGTTTTATTACAAAATTTGTGGGTTCTGTTTTTTCTGGGTCACCCTAATTTTCCGACCGTTTTGACGGTTTTTAGTAAAAAAAAAAAAAAAAAAAAGAAAGAGAGAAAAAAAGGAAGTGGTTACTTAATTTAAAAAAAAACTGCCTATTTATTTATCATTAGAATTATGATAAATTAAATAACAAATTTTCTTATTCAAGTTACGTACATTAGAATCATTTTTATTTTTTTTACGAAAGAAACAAACATTTCAAACACTGTTTCTTACGAAATGTTAAGTTAAACTTCTTCATATAATTTATTCAACTATATCGTATTCTTATTTTTTAAATTTTGTTATTGTTATTACAACTATATGTTTACTTATTTACGAAATAAGTAGTTATATAATTTAACTACCTATTTTTGTAAAAAGCTTATTTTTCTAAAACTTTTTTGTATATACGGAAAAATTAAATACTATCGGAAATTCGATAGAGAATTGTCTTCCCCTGTCGCTAGGGGGCGAATCACGAAGATACGATGTTGGCGCCACAACCAAATTTCCTCACGTATCACGGAGCAGTCAATGAGGGAAGTCGCACAGAATAAGCGATCCCTATACTTTACTTATCACAGAACAGTTACCAGGGAAGGATGTGAAAATAGGCGTCTCTACAGAACTCTGCCACCAGCAAACTTTCTAGGCGTTGTATCAGCATACTTTCTAAGGCTGATACAATAGCATACTGACAGAAGGCTGAAGAACGAGAAACGACCTGACGAAGCGTCTTTAACAACATTTCAACCAGCGACCAGAATACACCTGTTATCACCACTTCTCCAACGAACAGTATTTAACTGTTGTATACCCTTTCTTTACTTCTATTATTCTTCTGTTCATCTTTGGTATCTTACGTTCTTCTTCTAGCGTCTCTTCTAACGTCTCTGTTCTTACTGGTTGGTCGTCCTTGATTCATTTCTTCTTCTATGTCAGTCTTGTTGCCAAGACATTCATCAACCACAAAACCATATTATTTATTTAAACCTTTATTTACTTAACTAAACATATTTCTCTAACTAACACAACGGGCGTGTGCAGGGAGCTCCAGCTAAGGCAGAAACATCTTATCTGCCTGACGTCCAAGCTGAAACTGAAGACCCAACCAGGTCCCACGTGACTTCACGTATTTCGCGGGCTTTCTGTAATATTCCATGGAAAGTCCCGCCCGTGATATGAAAAGGGGCCATCCCTTCAGAAATACAGGGGGTTGACAATAATCTATGCATAGATTATGTAACATAACCTCACAGATAAGTCTCGTAGCAAATACCATTAAAATTTGCAACAACATTTCTGTACCTTTTGATAATACAAGTGTCTGCATTTTGTGTTGTATTTGTTTCTTTCGTTTGTCCGAAATAGCCAACTACGGAAAATAAGGGCTTCAACGAATCCCCGTAAATACTCTTAATACTGATTAAAAACAAAGTTGAGTTATTAAATGTTTTCGCTTATTATTGTTATTTACTTCGCTGTAAAAAATAATTCAATTGATAAAACCACATCTTTCTTACCAAATAAATATTTGTAAGATAGAAATGAAATGAAATAATCTAACTAAATTAATATTTTAAAGACAGAAATAAAAAGATTGTGATATGAATAAGATTTGATTTTTCGTTAAAACATACTTTTGCTGTCCGAAGCAAAATAATTTTTTTCTAACTCGCTATAAAAAATAATTCAATGGATAAAGACTCATACAAATTATATATTGAGAAAGATTAATTTCTCTTCTTTCCAACCATATGGATATTTTTAAGATTGAACAATAAATAGTCCATAAATTCCGAGCTGAACGGCTTAAGACTGCGAAATTTGTTCAACTAAAACTGAATTTCATGCTGGTAATCGCTGTAACAAAAATTCAGCCAGGGGACAATATCTTATCATCAGCAGGAGTTGGTATACGGACAGTTTCGCAAATTGGGTGATTTGGGCTTAATTAATTAATTCTATCCCTTAATCAGTAAAAATCAATAACCAAATTTGGCGTGTTTCTTAGTTAGAAGGATATTAATATGTATGCAAAATTTCGATTCAGAGTGACCTCCCGTTTTGAACTGATACGTCGACACGTACATACCAAAAACTTATATATATATATATATATATATATATATATATATATATATTATAATTGAAAATTATCACAACAAGCAAACACAGCGAATACCGCGTGCGACGTGCGGAACACTGTACAGCTGTTTCTACCTAATTAAGTCTCATCAGCATTGTATACCTATGATATCCCCCTGACAGTGATCGAACTGGAGAACCCAGAATGCAGAGCCAGAGACTCTACCCCTAGGCCACCGGCCACGCCACACACGAAACTCACCAAACATACTTGTCAATGATAAATGTGCCACTATTATAACCTGATGTGTCATGCTGAAAAGAGAAATAAAGGAAAGAAAGTATAGAATGGATAAAATAGGATATTTTAATCAATTTTACTTACACGTGTTTCGGTCGGGAGTTTATCCATGTGTACATTATTCAATCTATCATTACTTTTAAATAACCAAATGAAATGAAATAATAATAATAGAAAAAATGTAGAAATATTCTGCACAAAAAGAAATATCGACCTTCCTCTGAGTAAATCCCCACTTTTTTTTTTATTATCTGAGGAAGGTCGATATTTCTTTGTGTGCAGAATATTTCTACATTTTTTCTATTATTATTATTTCATTTCATTTTGTATTTAAAAATAATAATAGTTTGAATAATGTACACATGGATAAACTCCTGACCGAAACACGTGTAAGTAAAATTAATTAAAATATCCTATTTTATCCATTCTATACTTTCTTTCCCTTTTCAACACACACACACACACACACACACACACACACACACACACATATATATATATATATATATATATATATATCGAAAAACCATAGAAATAATCTAACGAATTTGTGTTTATTTTATGGAATGCTATAAAAATTTACATAATATAGAAAATAATAAAACATTTTATTTTTCTAAAATTTCAAAGTATTAATAGAGAACTATTTCCATTTATAGTATTAATTTATTAATTTATTCTTTAATAAATAAAAACGGATTTAGACAAAATGAAATCAGAATTTGAATTTCATTTTTAAAACGATTTTTGAAATTTCAAAGTTTCCAACTTGTCAATTTTGTAATCTGACTTACAGGTTGTGACGTCATCACTGCCAACATCGCCATTTTCTCTACATATTTAATAAAAAAACAAGAATAATTTATTGAATATATACATTTTTTTAAAGAAAATATCCAGGAAAATGAACATCTTAATGCTTAGAATTAAAAAATAATTTTCATTTTAAATTGGTTCGTCTTCCTTTACCCATCATGCTTTGAATTGTACACAGAAAAGATGGCTGACATGGGTAATTTGTGGGAAGGTGAGTTACGTGGTTGTTATTGATTAAGATTCCCTTTTTTAACCTCCAGTTTTGTGTCAATGTCCACTTGGGGTTTTCTGGGTTTGTTTTAGTCTCCTAAATATCAGTGGATACGGTCAGGTACGGCTACGATATTGTCGGAAGATAAATTTTACCCGAAAAAAAAGTTGTCGGGTGCGTGGAACATGTCTCGTCTCTTGATTTTAAAACAAAACAAATTTTGTAAACACTGAAAAAGAAAACCGACTTTTTTACAAATATTTTAGAAATATATTTATTTCTTATTTGTTAGAATTTGTAATATTTTGTATATTTTACACGATCGAAATGTCGGGATATATTATTATTTAGTTTTAAAAGGAAAAAAAATAGTTTTGATTTTTTAAAGAAGTTGATTAAAATCTGTTTCGTGTTTTTCTGTTTGCTACCAAAATAAAAAAAAAGAAAAATATATATTCGTTTTTATTTTTTATTTTCTTCAAATTTTATGGCGATTTTTAAATAAAAAAAACTCATTTTATTTTATCTATTTATAATATAAATCTTCGTTTTCTTTTGTATTTTAGTTTATATTACTAGTATGATTTAAAATTTTTTTTAAATGTTTATCTTCTAAAAAGTACAAAACATCGTCTGGATATTTTTGCTTCATTTAAACACAAAATTAAAAATTAATTTGATATTAAAAATAAAGTGAATAAAACTAAATGAATTTTATTTCTTTTATTTTGAATATTGTTTTGTATACAAACACTAAAACAAAGTGCATTTTAAAAATTAAAATCAATATGTACTATATTCATTGAAATCCTCTTTTTTCATAATTATTGTATTTTTGTTTTGCTTTTAAAATAATTATTAATTAATAATGAATTTATTTATTTAAATATAAACTATAAAACTTTGTCTTTTTTTTTTAATTAAAATTTCCCCTGTCCAATAAAATTATTTGATTTGTATATATAAATTTCATGTATTTAAAAATGTTATTTATAAATTTGTATTTATGTAAAATATATAAAAACTTATATAACATGTTATTTATAAATTTGTATTTATGTAAAATATTAACTACCCTTAATTGTTTATTTTCTTCTACCCTCTCATTAATAAAGTTCAGGAATTTCAAATTAAATAAAATAGTTTTAAATACGTTTTCTCTAAATATAAACAATAAAATTTAGTCTTTTTTTTTTTTTAAATTTAAATTTTTCTAATCACAAAATAGTTAGATTTTTACATATAAATTTCATGTATATAAAAATGTTACATTTATTAGTGTCAAGTTTATTATATGAAATCTAAACTATTTATTAGGTAGGACGAGGTTTGTATTTATTTATATAAGATATAAACTACCCTTAATCGTTCGTTTAAATTCGTTTATTTTCTTCTTACCCTGACTTTAATATTTATAAATTTCTAATTAATTAATTAAAACAAATATTTTTAAATACGTTTCCTCCTTTAAATCTCCATGACATTTTTTTTTATATACATTGAATTGTTTTTTTTACATATGTTTCGAATCGGGTGAGTTTCACTCTGGATTTTTGTCTTGGGGCGGAGAAAATAAAGTCTTTATCTAATTAGAATTTACTGATATTTCTTTATAAAAAGATAAATTAAGGTTTTAGTATTTTCTCCCCAAGCTCCCCCCAATTTTAAACCCCCCGATCACCCTCATATTAAGAAAGTAGAACAGCAATTGTAATGGAAAACGAAGGTCGAAATTAATGAAATGGCCTTAAAAATCGAAGGAGGAGGGGGGATAAAAATCGATTTTACAATGTGTTTTTTTTTTTTTAATTATGTCACTTCGCTAGTTCACATGGGTGTTGTTCTTTTTATCACCTGATTAAAAAGTTTAAAAAGGTGTGGGGGTCCAATTTTACAAAATTTCATTTCCTCTTTCTTTTTCGTTCAAAGGGGAATAATTTAAAAAAAAAACTTTTTTTCCTCTGGTTAATTATTTACTGGCACAAGAAAAATGTTTTTTGTTATTGCTTTATTTATTTATAGTTTATTATGTTAATAATAATAATAATAATAATTTCGGTTAGTATATTAGGTATGTAACCTGTCAGCTGTTCCTTATATTTAAAACTTTTATTTTATTTCCACTGAATATTTATTTTCTTTCCACAATTCATCCAACTTTTCCTTAAAAGACTTCAAAGATGAGGCATTCACTACTGATGATGGTAGTTTATTCCATGAATCTACTAAATAAACGAATCATCCCTAGTGGGATTCGAACCTATGGCCTCTGGATTAGAAGTCCAGCGCACTATCCCTTGCACTACACTTTTTTTATTTTTTTTTTTAGTTTAAAAAAAAAATCCTAAAATGTACTGAGATTTGACCCCCCCTCCCCAAATCATATTATTTTGATTCTTCCGACTGTTGTCCTCATCTTTATTGTTATCTGTACAATAAATGTTTAAAATGTGGTTTGATTTTGTTCATTTGCTACAACCCCATTTACTAGCAAATCTGAAATCAAAATATTTTCAATTGTACCTTTTCTGGTTAGTCAAATTAAAGCTCTGTCCTCAAACAACACCTCCACTTTTCACTAAATAGGGTTGCAGATAACAGGAGTTGGAGGCAAATGATTGTCATTATTAAATAGAAATAGTTACTAGATACTAGATATAATTGTGTATAAATTATTGGTATCAAATAGGAACATTGAATACCATATAATTGTATACAAATTATTAGTATTAAATAGGAATACTTGATACCATATAATTGTATACACATTATTAGTATTAAATAGGAATACTTGATACATATAATTGTATACAAATTATTAGTATTAAATAGGAATACTTGATACCATATAATTGTGTGCAAACAAATGTTTACTATTAAATAGAATAATTTTCATACCAGTTTTAAGAAAACCAGATTTGAAAAAATTATTACTTGCTGTTATTGATTTCTAATATTAGTGTTTTATTTGTAAATTATTTGTATTAAATTGGAATACTTGAAACCATAATTATGTATTGTAAAGTTGGCAGAGCGGCCTGTTGTCTGTATCAGCTGGACAAAGAGGGAGTCTATCCCCTTTTCCCTAGCACTAAACCCAAGTGATTGTTTTTGCATGTGAGATGAGTGCCACACCTACCATCAGCTTCCCACCTCACTGCATAGATCCAAGCTGTGCTACTCATGCGTTGAGTTGGGACCTTGTGGTTCCGAGGCAGATGCTTTAACAACTGAGTGTGTGCAACCCTATAATTGTGTGCGTGGGGTAATGGTTATCGTCGTAAGTAATGGGCACGACGATGTGAGTTCAAATCCTGGACAAGGCAGTTTGCATTTCACATAGTGCTAATACCCTTGGGGGAAAAGGTGTGCATCCAACTATTCTCCCTCCAGCTATGGGTAAATACTAGGGTGGACTGGGCTCTTTAACTCTTTGCCTCCCAAATTTCCCCCACAGCTGTACCAACTTTTCTTGGTATTTTTTATCTGTATGATGGGACATTTCAAAGTTCACTCTCTATTCACTCCAGAACTTGTGTATTTAAATAAAGCCCTGTTATTATTTTAATCTGAGTCCTTCTAATCAATTATAATGAACTATCAATTTTTATACTTCAGTTTACGGTAGGATCGTAGTGGTGGCAGAGCTGATGGGAGTGGTTTAAAGTAGGCAAAGAGTTAACATTGGTTAGGCGACAAGTCTAGGAGAAAGAAAACTCTGAATTTACAAACATGTTAAACTCTGCTTAAGAAATTGACCATGTGTCACATCCTACTTGTATGGAGGGGTTAGGTAAACTTAAATAATTGTGCAAATTATTAGTATTAGATAGGAATACTTGATACCATATAATTGTATATAAATTATTAGTATTAGATAGGAATATTGAATACCATATAATTGTATACAAATTATTAGTATTAGATAAGAATACTTGAAACCATATAATTGTGTATACATTTATTATTGTTAGTAATAATAAATTTCATCCATACAAAAGTATATATGTTTTTCTTCCAATTTTTTTCAACATATATATATATAAGTTAAAAGAAAGGAAATGAATCCGACGATATGAGTATATATAAAAAGATGTGAAAACACCACAAAATGCTGTTAAAGTGAAAACATTTTATAACTTAGCTGATATTGAACAATATTTCGATTTTATGAAAATCGTCATCAGAGCTTGTTTATACTCCGTGTTGTTAAGAGCGGAGACAAAAGTCATATTAACAACACTCTTAATAACACGGAGTATAAACAAGCTCTGATGACGATTTTCATAAAATCGAAATATTGTTCAATATCAGCTAAGTTATAAAATGTTTTCACTTTAACAGCATTTTGTGATGTTTTCATATCTTTTTATATATACTCATATATATATATATATATATATATATATATACACACACACACACACATACACAGAGATGCAGATAGGTACATGTCCTGCGTCCCTGATGCACAAAGATCTAAAAGGATGCAGTATGAAACGCCTAGGTAAACACAGATACCTGTGGGTAGAAATAGATCTATAACCGCAAAATATCTGATTTTTTTTTAGCCTTTTTCTTTACCAAAATATATATATATATATCTATTAATAATGGAGATTCACTTCCGGTTTTTGTCTGTAACACAGACTATGTCACTGCTTACGTCACTATACCTGAAATCGTCATAACAGAATAAACACACTCAAAATTTGAACATGCAACATTAGACGGTCCTCTTTGTTTTTTAAAACAAGTTTTAATAGATACATCCCCAGTATCATATATTTATATATAGTTTGTTTTATTTTAATAGAATTCAAAGTTAATAGAACTTTGTTTCGATTTCAAATTGTTTGATTTTTTTTACTCCTTTAATAAATTTGATGATTTCATGATTTATGGTTGAAACTCTCTGACATTTAATTTTTAACTTCCATCTCCTCAAGCAATATCTTTCAAAAATTTATTTTTACATCGCCCAGAGGGTGTTTTTTTATTTTGCTAGTATATATATATATATAAGTAAAGAAATAACAAAAGACTTAGAGATTTAGCATTATAGTCTATTTCAGGGAGCTTATCTCTAAGTCTTTTGTTATTTCTTTACTTATTAAGAGCACACATTGAGCTCTCAAACTGTGACAGGTTTTTAAAAAAAACTCGTGTTGTAAGGAAGATTTCTTCTCTGGACTTTTGGATTATATATATATATATATATATATATATATAAAGGTTTTACATATTTATTTATTAGGTGACAAAGGAACAGTCACGACCATATTGGTTTCATGCGATGCAATCATCAGGTGAAGATGTTTCAAATGCCTTCTTGAGTTCCCTTTGTATTTGAAACATCTTCACCTGATGATTGCATCGCATGAAACCAATATGGTCGTGACTGTTCCTTTGTCACCTAATAAATAGATATGTAAAACCTTTATATATTTATTTTATTATATTATATAACAGCTCTATTTCATATTGAGCACTCTACCAATAATACTGCCTTTGGTACACCATTCCAGCAAAAGCTGAAACAGTGACCATTTCACACACACACACACACATATATATATATATATATATATATATATATATGACTCCAAAATATCTAGAAATAGAAAAAACAATGTTCCAAAAAAGATGAATTTATTTTGATGTTTATGTTTATGTCTAACATTTCAGTTTATATAAAACCTTCTTTTCTGATTGTAACATACACTCCAGATGTATGTAATTATCAGTTAAATGTTCATCTTCTACTGACAGTTATCGACGTCAAAGTGGTAAAGGAATAGGACTGATGAAAATTCAGTCAAGTTTTATTCCCGGCTAGAAGTAGCTGTTTTGTCTAGCCACTCTGATGATTGAAAACGTTGTGGATGTGGATGTGGATGTGGATGTGTTTGTCTGTATATATATATATATATATATATATATATATGAGAGTAAGTAAATAAACAATGTGTTTATTTGATATGGCTTTTAGCCGACAATTTTTGGAGGATATGGGCTTAATTGAAGTCATACCTAATTTTGAAAATTAATTAGTTAATAATTAATGAATTTTAGGTGGGCATATATGTTCAAATGTAAGGCTAAACATTTTCTCGATTTGTTTAGCCTTACACTTGAACATATATGCCCGCCTAAATTCATTAATTATTAACTAATTAATTTTCAAAAATTAGGTATGACTTCAATTAAGCCCATATCCTCCAAAAATTGTCGGCTAAAAGCCATATCAAATAAACATTCTCTGGCAATCGGGAGTCCATTCCTAGGCCTTGTCCTTTTTTAAGAGTTCATTTATTGGGGCGTGTATGTCATGCATATTAGGAATAAAAGTTTGGTAGTAATTAGCAAGTCCCAAAAAACTTTGTAGCGACGAAACATTTTGGGGAACCGGCATTTCTTTGATAGCTGTAGACCGTTCTGGATCGGGTCTTCCCTCTTTGTCGATTATGTGCCCGAGGTATTTTATCTTCTCCATGAAGAAGTCGCACTTAGATTCTTTTAGTTTGAACCTGTAGTCCTGGATTCTTTTGAAAACTTGGACATATTGTTTGTGCTGCTCCATATCTTGACTTTTTATTAAAATGTCGCCCAAGTAGGCGATTGAAAAATCAAGTCCGCCCAGCATCGTATCCATTACTTGTTGAAATATTGCTGGGGCGACCTTGATCCAAAATGCCAACCGTTAAAACTTATATAATCCCCGATGGGTATTAATACAAAGCAGTTTCGAGCTTTCTTCTTCGACGGGTATTTGTAGATAAGCGTCACTGAGGTCGATTTTTGAAAAAAAATTTTCCCCACTCACTTTCGTTAACACTTCATCTGGGCTGGGAAGAGGGTAATGGTAATCTTCTAGGGCAGTGTTGAGACCCGTGGAGAAATCTGCGCAAACGTGGATTTCTTTAGATTTCTTTTTTACGTAGACGGTCGGTGCAGCCCAAGAGTTATATTCAATTTTTGAAAGAATGCCGGTCTTCTCCAGTCTATCCAGCTCTTTGTTGATCTGTTCTAACTGAAGAATAATTAAAGTTCCAATTACCGTCGAACTGGGAAGACAAGGCAGCAAACGGTTGTAACTGAAATACAAACCCGAAAGCTACAAGATCCACTGCAAAATGACAGAGTATATATAAGACTCCACAATGTCATTCAAATCAAGCAGTCAATCAGCCAATCAGAACTCAAGGAATGGAATCACCCAAATCACCCAGATTCATGGATGGATCATTCTTGATTCCTATTCATACCAACTGTCTTGGACACTGCTAAGGTTCTTACTTAGCTGCTGTTATTAAAACCAACAGTAGACTAACTGACTTCAATACTAACAGGGCAAATGGCACATTTCTTTTCTTCTTAAATACTGGCTGGATATTATCCTGTAATGCGAGTTTTGCAGTCGTTTTTTTGCAATGACCAAGACCCCCAGAAAAAAGATTTGCACCAGTACATATTTCCTTATGTTACGGTCATCTTGCTTGTCCGACTTTGTCGTTTTAATGCTGTTTCTTCCAGATTTCTTTTTCCTGCAGTGAGAGGCCTTGTGCCCAACACGGTCACAATTTAGGCATTTCTTCTTCTGGTAAATACAGTCCCTGTATCAATGAAGGGGGATCCACATCTTTTCGGTTTGACTTGTTTTTGGGGGGAGGGGACTCTATTGATTTCTATGGTAATGTATTTTCCTAATGTGTCCTACAGCAGACTGCTCGATATTTTTGGAATCTTGTTTCATACTAACGAACCTTTGAGAGTCTTCTGCCAATTGTTGCAGGGTCAAAGTGGGCTCATTTTCCAGCTTGTTTAACACCCTTCGTCTAATTTCAGCGTCTTTCGTTGATACTAATCCCTGGTAATAAATTAGACATTTAAAATTGTCAGAGGTTAATTCAGCAAGCTTAAAATCGTCGCAGTTTTTATTTACTGTTGACACGAAGGTTGTATAATCTTTGTTTTCCTTTCGAATTAAGTTCATGCACTTCCAACGTTTATGGAATAATGAAGTCTTAGGGCTAAACAATTCTGTTAGGAGTTTGATGGCTTCTGGAAACGATAATTCGCTGGTCTTTCGAGGCAAAATATAGTCAACAAATCTGGTGTGTTCTGTCGTACCCAGTTTGCGTAATAGAAGGCGGACCTTTTTAGAGTCCGTCTATGTAGCACAGTCGGTCGCATATAAGTCCTCGTATCGTCTATAATAAGATTCAAAACTTGTATCTTCATCTGGTGCGTAGGTGAACATTTCTATCGCTGTCCAGATAGCATTCTGTGTAAACGCATTCTTGTTGTCTGCGTTTTGGACCTATCAGCTATTGCTTTAACAAGTAATGTCTACTGTTCTAATTGAAATTTTTGTATTTCAATCAATTTTTGTTCACTTTGTAATTGTCTTTCTTGAAATGATTTCTGTAGCTCTATTTGTTGTTGCTGTGAAAATTTAATTATTTCTACCATTTGTGCCTTAAAATCCTCCATGTCGAATAGTATGTAGGAACGAACCAAAAAAGTTTTTAGAGAGAGAAAAATGAATAAAAAACTTTCTCTTTTACGAATCCAGAAAAAAACTTTGAGTTCAACTTACTTTTTTTCTTTTAGCAAGTGTTATTTTCTCTGCTAAATAGATCCTTGAACAAAAACGGCTTTTTGCTATTGGACTGACGAGTTTCTTGTAAAAAAAGAATTTCTCTTTTGCAGAGCAGGTATGATTTTCTCGTAATCCAAATGTCGTGATTTCGAATTTCAGTGTAGCTTGGTTCACTTTTTTTTTCCTTTTTTAAGTTCGATTACTTCACAAAGTTCTTTTTAGAGTCTTTTGGGAGATCTTTAATCATCTTGTCCAAGTTTTGTATCGTTGAAAAACGATAGTTGTGAGTGAAGTCTTTTGAATCCTGCTTCGCTGGTGTTGTTGTTGTAAAAACGATAAACCTGCGTGTGTTTTTTCGAATCCTCCGTTGCCAGTTGTTGTGGGGGTTATTAAGGGTCACAAATAAAGACAAACGACTGGTGAAAGTTGATACAATTGTATTGAACAAAGAAAATAGAATGTACAGAAGGAAAGTAAAGTTCCGTCCGACAATACAGTCTAGAAATGAATCGTGTCGCTTGTTCTTCAAGCTACAATTGTCTTTGCTACTTACAGTAGTAGTAGGATCATTCCGTTATGTAAATAGGTTATATCACGTTTAACAGAAAATCTCACAGCCGGTCTCACTGGTGTGATTTTCTTCTTTTCTTTGTGTCTTTCACTTTTTATTTTCAAATTCTGCGTTTGTTAAACACGCCACTTCACGAGTTTGTGTGTGTGACCGTAAACTGGCATGTTTAACAAATGCGGAAATTGAAAAAATGTGTCGAAATAAATTTTTATCCAAAACAAGTTATATTTCCATTTTTATATATATATATATATATATATATATATATGAGACAGACAGAGAGACAGAGATTCTGTTGTGTCAATGTGTGTGCTATTGTTCTTTCTATCTCTCTCTCTTCATTTCTCTCTCTATCTTTCCTCTTTTCTCTCTCTCACCCTCTCTTTCCTCATTTTTTTCTCTCTCTCTTTCCACATTTCTCTCACTCTCTATCTCTCCCTCTCCTCGTTTTTTTCTCATTTCTCTCTCTCTCTCTCTCTCTCTCTCTCTTTCCACATTTCTATCTCTCTTTTCACTCTCTCTATCTATCTATCTATCTATCTCTATCTCTCTCTCTCTCTCTATATATATATATATATATTTATCTCTTTTCCACATTTCTCTCACTCTCTATCTCCTCGTTTTTTTCTCATTTCTATCTCTCTTTCTCTCTCTCTCTCTCTTTCTCTTTCCACATCTCTCTCTCTCTTTCTCTTTCCACATCTCTCTCTCTCTTTCCACTCTCTCTCTCTCTCTCTCTTCCCATCTCTCTCTCTCTCTCTCTCTCTTTCCACATCTCTCTCTCTCTCTCTTTTCCACATCTCTCTCTCTCTCTTCTCTCTCTCTCTCTCTCTCTCCACATCTCTCTCTCTCTTTCTCTTTCATCTCTCTCTCTCTCTTTCCACATATCTCTCTCTCTCTCTTTCCACATATCTCTCTCTCTCTCTTTCCACATCTCTCTCTCTCTCTCTCTCTCTTTCCACATCTCTCTCTCTCTCTTTCCACATCTCTCTCTCTCTTTCCACATTTCTATCTCTCTCTCTCTCTTTCCACATTATTGTGGGTCTGACCTGACACTCCAAATAACACCCCCCCATCTTTCTATAAGTGTAATTTTTCTTCTTCTTCTTCCTTTATTTGTTTCCAACTTGCAGACTCTCCTCTTCTCCTCCCTTGATTGATTGCAATTATGATTCTTAGTCAACTATAAACGCATTCCCAATTTACAATGGAAGAAGGAAATGTCACCCAGGCGGTCGATACCGATTTGTCTGGTAAGGCTTTTGTTGGCACCACCTTTCTCTTAATCTTTTCATTTGTTTCTTTAGAAACCTCAACCCCTCACCCCTACATTCCATTTCTCTCCTAACCATAAATTCAGTTCCCAGTAGCTTGATTCTAGTACATTGATAGATTAGTAAAATCCATAGTACTGAAGTATGCCAATGACATCAAGTTGTACCTTGAGGTAAAAAAGACAGATCCTGAATGCTCAGAGTTGCGGAGACATGGAATAAACTGCCGAAGCACTGAGTCTTTCAAAGCCTCCATGCTTCCTGTAGTCCGCCGACACTATACCTGATGCCACTCTCCACACACATATGCACACGCACGCACACATACATGCATATTACTACTGTAAACTGTTCATGTTCCTGACACTAATACATTATTCTGTGTACTTGACATGAGACTTTGATGAGTTGTGGTGCACCTGAACACCGTACACAATAAATTTCATTATTATTATTATTATATAGCTTACCTCTGTACATTAATGTTGCATCCCCAGTTGGGTTTTTAAAAATTATTATTTGAGTTTATTGTTATTTGGTGCCATTAGTTTTATAGAGCTTTGTAAATGGAGTTCAAAACTGTTTGAATTATGCAAATATCCCCAGTGGTTCAAAAGTTATGAGAATTTAACTCCTAACGTCCTATACCGCCTCATTCCGCCCGGCCAGAAGTCACATTCATTTTCCTAATCTGCCGCAAATGATAGCCTTTGTTTAAATGTAATATTAAAAATATTTAGAAGTCTTTGATTTATGGGAAATAACAGGTAACTTTAAATGAAAAGGCCATTTTTAGCCATTTATTGATAAATCCTTATAGGAATGGGACTATGGACTTGGAAAGCCTTTGTTTAAATGTAATGTTAAACATATTTAGAAGTCCTTGATTTAAGGGAAATAACGGGTAACTTTAAATGAAAAGGCCATTTTTAGCCATTTATTGATAAATCCTTGTAGGAATGGGGCTCTGGACTTAAAAAATTCTCAAGAGGGTGTTAAGAGTTAATCACATTAGTTATATAGAACTTTGTAAATGAAGTTCAAAACCGTTTGAATTATATAAATATCCCCAGTGGTTTAAAAGTTATGAGAATTTAAAGCTCTGAAATTTGGGGGTACAAAAGTGGACATGATTTTGTTAAAAAAAATGTCAAATCACAGACCAATTCAAAAGAAGAAATTCAGTCATTTCTTTACCATTTCTTTATTTTTGGAACAATTTTGATAAAATTTGGAATTCTTATGTAAAATTGTATGTTCTTTCTGATTCTACCCTCAAATTGTATGTATCTCTATGCTGTAACTCCTCATTTAGAGAATAAGAGGTACAGACATCAACATTTTCTTTTAAAGTCTACCACAAGATTATTCCACATTTTCAATTTTAATACTGCATGCATTATTTTAAATATGAAATAAAACAAAATAATAATAGAGAAACAAAATTTGAGTATACAAAAAAGTGGTCTTTTTTGTGGAACGATATTTTGATTTTTAAAATATCAAAATACCCTGCCCTGAAGAAGACCACTTTTTGTATACTCAAATTTTGTGTTGCCAAGTGAGCTATTGATATTACTATATATATATATATAGAGAGAGAATAAGAGGTACGACACATATATATATATATATATATATATATATATATATATAAGATATAAGATATCAACATTTAAAAAAAAAAAAAAAAAAGTTTACCACAAGATTATTCAACATTTTCATTTTAATACGGCATATACATTTTATACACATATATAGTATTAATTTATATAAATAACATCACTTTAAAAATACATTTTTAAATATCTTTTATGTTGTATTACATAGTAAGGGGCCGGGTTAGCTCAGTCGGTAGAGCGTTCGGCTAGAAACCACAAGGTTCCTAGTTCGATCCCGGTCCCCGCCAACTCAGCGTATGAGTAGCACAGGGATCTGTGCGGTAAAGTAAGGAGCTGATGGTAGGTGTGGCACTCCACCTCAGATGCTAAAAACAATCTCCTTGGTCTAGCGCTATTGAAAAGGGGATAGACTCCCTCGAGGACTGGCTGATACCGACTTTAGGCCGCCCCGTCGATTTACATACAAGAAATAGAATACATCTTTACATAATTTTTTAAAACAACATCTGTCTAGAGAGTACTTGCTGGACTGTTTATACATTTAACCCCCCCCCTCTCTCTCTCTCTCTCCTCTCTCTCTCTCTCACACACACATAATATCACTCTATCACTATCTCTATTACACACTGTTTCTCCCCCCTCACTCTCTCACTCTATTTCTCTCTCTCTCTCACACACATACACGCATAGTCTAACACTAACAGAATCCCCCCTTCATCTCTTTCACGCATGCATACACACTCTCTCATATATATATATATATATATATATATATATATATATATATATATCACACACACAGTCTGACATACGCTAACAGAATATGTCTCTCTCTCTCTCTTTCTCTCTCACACACACATACACACACACACACACACACACACACAAAGAGTCTGACACACACTAACAGAATATGTAACTCTCTCTCTCTCTCTCTCTCTCTCTCTCTCTCTCTCTCTATATATATATATATATATATATATATATATATATATATATATATATATATATAATCAAATGAAAATGTAGAATAATCTTGTAAACTTTTCTTTTTTTTAAATGTTGATATCTTATGTTGTACCTTTTATTCTCTAAATAAATTTAGTAAATAAATTGTAAAGTGTTTTTTTTTTCTTCTAAAATTGAACGTTTGACAAAAAATCCTGATGGTTAACCATCGTCCAAATTTCATACATTATATATCAAAATAATTCTGAGACTATCTTTTATTAAAGATACTAGCAAATATATGCACCCTCCGGGTGCAAGTATTTAATGTAATAAAATATTATATTAAATTAGAAAAGCCAATGAAATTAAATAAGAATGCAGATAAAAAGATTTGAAACAGAGGTGGGTATAATCGAAAGATAAAACAACTGAAACATACTCTTCCATCATTCCCGTCTTTCATTGCTAAATTTTCCTAATTTAACTATTTAGTTAAAATAGGAGGTAAAGAATAAATTTACAGTTATTTCTTCTTGATAATGGATTTCTTTTAAGATTTATTCGAGATTTTTGCTTATATTTATTAAAATAAAACCAAACAATTAGAAATCAATAATACTAAGCACATATTTATTAAAATCAAATTTTAAATCTGAATATGCAAATTAGTCTTCCTGTTCACACTGTAAACCGCTATTTTGTTGTATATATAAATACAATTGCATGTTATTAATGTGTAGATATGGTCAACAGTATTAATAATGTTTAACATTTTTATTAATAATTGAGGTTTAAATAAAAATAAAATCATGAAGAATGTAGCGTAAATAACTAAGGGAATTGTGACTTGAGTAGGAATAGTTTCGGCTACAGATAGAAAAACCCACAATCTCCATTATAATAAGATAGTGCTCTTTTTTACTCATCTTAGACTTTTGAAGGAACCTGCATCAATTTCTGGTAGTAGTTTCTCTTCCAAAAAGAGAAGAAAAAAACAAAAAAACTTAACCTCCCTGTTGTAGTTTAAGATGTCTTCTAATTAAGTTTACAATTTTAAGAATATTGATAAAGATTGGCCCCTTTGATTTTAAAAAGCAGTAATGTGTAAAATTTGATATAAAGGAAAAAATTCATATTTCACATTTTTGGATGATTGAAGCAAAATACTGTTTTAACTCTCTGTAAAGAATAATTCAATGGATAAAAACACATACAAATTACAAATTTAGAAAGATTATTTTCTTTTGTTTGCAACCATAAAAATATTTTTTAAGATTGGATCAGAAATTGCGAATTGAACCGATTAAGGTCCAAATTTGTCAATGTCCACCAATTTCAACTAAACTGCTGGTAATGCTACTAATAACAGACAAGACACGAAATATTTTTCTTTATTAATTTTGAGACCAATATGCTAATAGTTTGCAAAAATCTGGTTTTTACTTAAGATTAATATTAATACAACAAATACAAAAAACAGACTAATTTTATTTTGATATTTATTTCATTATTTATTATTTTTATTATTATTACTAGCAAGTATATGCACCCTCCGCAGGGTGCAAGTATTTAAGTTTTAATGTAATAAATAATCATATTAAATTAGAAAGGCTAATGAAACTAAATAAGAATGCAGATAAAAAATAGAAAGGTTACAGAGTTACTGCCAACCCTGTATAAAGCAAGGGAGACAATTTCAAAGAGTGTAGAGATTCAGCGAGAGAGAGGGAGATAGAAGCAGAGGAATAGATAGATAAAAAGAGATTCAACCTGAGAGAGAGAGAGGAATAGATAGATAAGAACGTCAATGAGAGAGAGAGAGAGAGAGAGAGAGAGGCAAAGGAATACATGGATATACAAAGAGAGGTAGATTCAGAGAGAGGGAGAGAGAGAAGTGGAGGTATAGATGGATAGATAAAAAGAGATTTATTTATTTCTACTTCTGCCCCTACTCCCTCTATATCCATTGTTTAAAATGCATTTTGTTTTTTTTGTTTTTGTTTTCAGATTTGAGACGCCAGGCGCGGCAGTTGGAAAATGAGATTGACCTGAAATTGGTATCGTTTAGTAAATTAGGCACCAGTTACACAAGCCAACGGGAATATGCCAGGTGAGACCCCCACCCCCCACCACCACTACAATGAAGTCCCTAGCTGAAGCAATGCCTGCTGAAAAAACAACAACCAGTGCTTAAGGGGTTTTTCCTGAAAAGTTAATGTGATATTTTACCTCCTCCACTCTTTTTTTGAAAAGTAAATGTAAATATTTTAACTCTCCCCATATTTAAAATATTTAATTTTTTTAGCGGATTGAAGGCATTTTTATCAACATTATTTTTTTAGTAGTTTAAAGGCTTTAAAACTTTTAACATGGCTTACTTTTAACTTAAAAGTAAACCATATTTTTATCGACAAGTAAATGTAAATACTTAACCCCCCCCCCAATATTTTTAAAGAGGGGAGGGTTAAGATATTTACATTTACTTGTCAAAAAAAGACTGGAGTTGGTAAAATATTGCATTAACTTTTCGGGAAAAATCCCTTAAACGCTGGTTGTTGTTTTTCAGCAGGCACCGTTTCAGCTAGGGACTTCATTCGTAGGAGGGGTTGTTTTTTCAGCTATCACTGCTTAGCATTTTTTAAGGCAGGAGATTAGGAAGCAATTCTGCGAAGATCCCTCATTTCTCGATGGTCATTTATGTCTGTTCCTTTTGTCCACATTTCTTCCCCATTTTTTTCCGTCTCTGTAAATCAAACAAATTTCTTAGTAGATAATCGGATATACAGTGCTACCTTGACTTTTGAGTGGCCCAACTTAAACGTTTTCTTTGTTACAAACTCTCACTCAGTCAAATTTTTTTCTTCTTTTTTTTTGTATTGTCTTAGGACGCACGGATTTTATTTAAATGAGTCCCCGGGAAATTCGATCGGTCCCAACTAAAGTTTCTTAATAAATTGCAGCAGAGTTTTTATCTATGAACAACTAAAGCCGTTTAACCCCATACAGTCTAAATCGTTTCCAAGAAAATATTCAAATGTATTTACAGTTAGCTGAAAATGGTGGGGGGGAGAAAAGAAAACACTGGGACATGATTTTTCTGCGTCAGTGACGCGGGACGCGTACCTATCAGCATCTGTGTGTTTGTAATATATATATATATGTATATATATATATATTACGCACATCAGTGTAAGTTGGAAAAATATAATCTATGAGAACAATGCATCGGAAATGGATGGATCAGGGATATATTTCCTATCAAAGTTGGATGTCAAGGATTTATTACCAACTCAACCTCGGCATTTTTGACTAAACTTGAACTATCTCCACCAGACAAGAGGAAATACATAAAAAAGATCCATGAGAAAGCTCTAACCGCATCAGCATGGATATGGCAGTCCTATATTGTGACATCAAACCGACAAAGTCTGGTGGTATCGTCAGATACTGCTGGGGCCCTCTGGGTTAGTGGTAATGATGCTTCAGCCCCGAAACCATACCTGAACCCAGAGTCATCATCTGATGAAGGCTTTGTTGGTTGCAATGCTACTGTGTAAAAAGCAGTGATTGTATGAAGTTTATATATATATATATATATATGAGTAAGAAAAGGTGGAATGAAAACATCACACAATGCTGTTAAAGAAGAAAACAATTTATAAATATATATATATATATATATATATATATATATATATATATATAATCAAATATAGATTTGATATCCCAAACAAGTTTCATGCTCTACAATATAGAATGAACGAGAAAAGTATTTTAGCATTGAGCACCTTCATATGCCGATATTTTTCTCATTCATTCTCCATTGCATATATATATATATATATATATATATATATGTGTGGGAGAAACATCTACATCTTTTAGACTAAGATTAAATATCCATAATAAAACTCAAATCCCCGCATAGTATGATAGCACTTCACTTTAACAGCCCACCACACAACCTTACACACCTCAAATGTATTTTAATAGAACATGCATTTCCAACAACGCAATCTCGAAAACAAGCAGAAACCAAATGGATTCTAAAATTACGAACTCACGTGAGGGGACTGAACGCCGACATCGGAATACTCCGTTATTATAAATATTTTTCAGACACTGCCACTGTCAATAACAACAAAGACAAAATATCCGTTGAACAGGAACAACAGTCATTTGATAAAGGCTATTAACGAACCAGAAAATTTATTATAACAATTAATAAAAAATAAGTGAATCCAATACTCCATAACATTGAGTTTGTTCATTTATTTTTAGATGCTTCATAATAACACCCAACTTCAACAGAAAAAAAACATTAAAATATATATACACACACACACACACACAATATACAATGAATGTAGAATGAATCTATATATATATATATATTTATTTTATTATTAATTATTTTATTTTCATTGTTTCCTCCAGGCATACACCCATACATACATAGATACCAACTGCCCTTTATATATATATATATATATATATGTATAAATAGAAAACAGTGCAGGGGAGATAACTCTACCTTCTAGAGTTATCTCCCTTGGACTTTGTCAAAGCCGTTTTTTTTTCTTTCTCCTCTTTGGTAGATGAGGTTAGCTAAACTCAATTTAGATCAAGCATATTCCTAATTTTATTATAATGGAGCTTCTGTGTCAGTCTGTCTGTCTAACAGAAACCACGTCACCACCAACATCTCAATTCCTTTAGTTATTCATATTTTCTATTATGGAATAATTTTAAAATCTTAATTAGTAATGATTTCCCCATCATAAAATGTTTAAAAACAAATGAACAAACAAACCCTGAATCATTTGTATCATTTAGATTTTTGGGACTGTTGTTCTCATCTTTATTGTAACTAGCAAATATATGCACCCTCCGGGTGCAAGTATTTTAGTTAAATTTTATAATGAAATATATTAAATTAGAAAGGCTTATGAAACTGAATAAGAATGTAGATAAAAAGATTTGGAACGGGGGAGGGGGTATGATTGAAAAATAGAACAGCTTTGAAACTAACTCTTCCATCATTTTCTGTTACTCCTGTCTTTCATTGGTAAATTTTCCTAATTAAACTGTTTAGTTAAAATAGGAAGTAAAGAGTAATATTACAGTTATTTCTTCTTGTTAAGGGATTTCTTTTAAGATTTATTGAAGAGATATTTGCTCATATTCAATAAGATAAAACCAAACAATTAGAAATCAATAATACTAAGCATATAATTATTAAAATCAATTTTTTAAGATCAATATGCAAATTAGCCTTCCCATTCACACTGTAAACCTCTATTTTGTTGTATATATAAATACAATTGCATGTTATTAGTATGTAGATATGGTCAACAGTGGCTTCGGCCTCTGGACCATTGCTATAATTAATGGCGTCGATCCCAGGGGGCCATCCCCCCAGGCAACACCTGCCCCCTTGATTTAAAGGGGCAGGGCTGGGTTTATTGCCCAGTGCCTGAGGTGCCCCCTTCAGGGGGAATGCCGACGGGATCGACGCAATTTTTCACCCGCCACCCCATGAGTCTCGGCTTGTGGGTGGTCCCACATAAATAGGGCCTTGTGCCTGACCCGTACAAGTGGGGTACGTGGAAAATATCATGTAGATATGGTCAACAGTGTAAGTAATGTAAAACAATTTTATTAATAATTGAGGTTTAAATAAAAATAAAATCATGGAGAATATGATGTAAATAACTAAAAGAATTGTGACTTGTATAGTAATATAGTTTCGGTTACAGACAGACAAACCCACAATCTCCATTATAATAAGATATGCACAATGATGTGCCCTCCGGCGTTTTCCAGGTGTTTCTTGTCAAAGAACTTTGAACGAAACCCATTATTTTAATCCATTGGCGTAGATTGTTCTCATTCAATGATTTTGTCAAATAATCTCTCCATATATAAAGAGCAGTTTGTATGGTTGTTTCTCCTGATGGAACGAAGAAAATCCAATAATTATCGAAAAATTCAATATATATGCACATTACATATCACCGGTTCTTGTCTTTGTGCAAAAATTACAAAGATTTATCTATATTCCTAAAGATATGTAAAAATTAAAATATAATAATAATGGATCTGCGAGACTAACCTGTTAACCATTACATCTAGCTTTTTTGTCCTTCCTCTACCCAGGCCCTTTCGGCTGGTGCTTTAGAAAACACTGACTGCATCTCTGCAGAGGAGTAATCCTCCCTCAATGGGGCCACCTGTTGGTTGTGAGTGGCGACCCATGTGTGACTGAACAGTCCATGACCTGCAACACTCCACTTTAGCCCTTACTTGGGCTAGATGCGTGGTCGGAGAGACCCCCCCCCTCCGATCAATCGGCTGGTCATGTCAAACCCTAGCATCTATATGATTGGCCCAACTCTATTGCCCTTATAGTAAGCTCTAACCCTTTTTATTATGTGTGTGATAGGTCCACTCTGACGCGGAGTGGTAGTACCTGTTAGGGTTCCATCTTTGGGTTAAATAGAAAAATGTGTTTATAATAAAGTAATTGAGTATCCATTAAGAATGAATTTATTTCAAAACTTTGTCGGCATTAAATTACCCACAGAGGTTGATATGCCATAAAACAAACCAAACCAAACAACTGTGTGCAAAAAATGGATATGGGTTATTCTATGTCCCCCAATCAACATTTGAGAGTTCATGGAGCATTAGGATGATTGTCTTTAATTATAATCTTTCACTGAAATCCTGCATGTACATACGAAAAAAAACTCTGAACTTGGCGGGTTCATATCTTCTAAAGTAGACTTGACCCCCTCAAAAAATTCTTTGATGAACTTAGGCAGACATAGTAGATGTTATGAAAAAAATATTATGAAAAGAGGACGTATTTGTCGATAGACTGACTGTAAGTTACGTAGGTGAAAAGTTGTTGATTTTGGAGTCATGCATTTGGGGGAGCAAAATAAAAATTTTTTATCAGGTATAGTGTTAGAATATTTGGATTCTACAGTCCTTATTTGCCCTACATACCAAATTTCAGAAATATTGAATGTATGGAAGTATTTTTTTTTTTTTTTTTTTTTAAATTTTTAAAAAATCAGAGATTCTGCGACACCGCACAAACTTAATTTAGAGGCAAAATAGGAAAATTATAACCCCCCCCCTCTAAAATTGGAACGGTAAGGTATAACAAAAAGTAATTTGATACACTTTCCTAACTCATGAGGGTGAACATTTGAGCCAAATTTCAAGTAATTCAGTGTCGGTGGGTGTTTTGATATGGAATGACCCAAACATGTGTTAAACTGACTGGCCGGGCAGTGAAGGAGTCTATCCCCATTTCACAAGCTCTAGACCAGGGAGATTATTTTTGCATTAACATACCATCAGCATTAACCTCATCACTTGGCAGCACTGATTAAAGCTCTGCTACTCATGAGCTGAATTGGTAATGGATTCAAAACCTTTTCGTCTAAACATAAAGACAAATAAACCTTAAATGATATTACAATATTTGTTTCTCCCAACAGAAGAATAATCTATATATTAATGTGCTTGTTCCTTAATTGTATGACCGTTATCATCTTGCAACAAAAAATTTAAATGTTTAAAAATGAAACAGTCCAAATCATCAAAGATAAAATACAAAAATGTAAATCCTGATTATCTGGTGTTGCATATCCGCCAAATTCTTATTTTTCATGAGTGCTGTACTTGAAAGCAAATAATGGACCATTCTGTTTTTATTATAAAGAAAAAAAAAGGGAAGAAAAAGGAGATGCTACATAAAAAATATAAGAAAGAAAATCAAAATGAATGAAAGAGAGTAGGAAAACAATTAGAGGGGGAAAGTGTTTACCCTAATCTGTTTCAATCGAACATAATAAAAGGATGACAAGAAATTTAAAAAGAGAGTGAGAGAGAGTTAAATCAAGATTCTTATACTTTTTACATATTGAAGTATTTTGCAATAGCTCTTAAGTAAACATATCAAATGTTGTAATAATTAAATTATCAAACTGTGGTATATCCACAGGTCCTGCTAGTAAATATGAATGGGAATAACAAAAATGTCTTTTCCTTAAAAATGTTCTCTCTCAGCTCCCCCCACCACTCTCTCAGTCTCAGCTCTCCCCCACTCTCTCAGCTCTCCACCCTCTCTCTTTGTCTTTGCTTTCCCCTCAACCCCCCTCTCTTTCTCTCAGCTCTCCCCTCTTTCTTTCTCTCTCAGCTGTCCCCTCAGCCCACCTCTCTTTCGCAGCCCTCCCCCTCTTTCTTTCTCTCAGCTCTCCCCCTCTTTCTTTCTCTCTCTTTCTCTCAGCTACCCTCTCTCTCTTTCTGTCTTTGCTCTCCCCTCAGCTCCCCCTCTCTTTCTCTCAGCTCTCCCCCCCCTCTTTTTCTCAGCTCCCCCCTCTCTTTCTCTCAGCTCCCCCCCTCTCTTTCTCTCAGCTCTCCCCCCTCTCTTTCTCTCAGCTCTCCCCCCTCTCTTTCTCTCTGCTCTCCCCCCTCTCTCTGTATCAGTCTCCCCTCCCAACCCTTTCCATCCTCCCTAATCAAATGTTAAGCATTTTCATTTATCTTGTCTTATTTCAGAACATCTCCCTATTTTAGATATGTGGATCTGAAAGCATTAAGGTACTTGGATTATCTCCCCTTCGTGTGTGTGTGTGCGCCTCTCTCTCTCTCTCTCTCCCCTCTTACCGCGTTGGGAGTGAGTTCAGCTAATTTCTTTTGCAAACTTTTTACTACTAGAGTAGATTCTAATCACTCCATTCTTAGCAGGAAAAAAAAAAACTAAACAAAACAAAAAAAAATAAATGTTTTGTTATCCTGGAAGTTGTTCTGATTAGTGACCCCCCCCCCACTCCTGGCCTTTTTTTTTTTTTTTAAAAAGAAAAAAATTTATTTTTATTTTTATTTTAATTTAATATTTTTTTAATTTTTACTTCTTTTTTAAAATTTTATTCTCCCTCCTATGAACTAAAATACATGGTTGAGTCCAAAAAATTTTCAGGTTTTTGTATCTTTGAGGCATAACATAGATTCTCAAGGATACGTGCTTCAAAGTTAACTGACCTAAAAAAAATGTAAAAGTTTTTAAATAAAATAACTGGTGCATTATATTTTTTATTCATTGATATATCAACACTGAAAATTTAATTAAATTCGGTTAATTCCCTGATTTTTGGTATTTTTCTTTTTTTTTTCGGTGGGGTGACATACAACGGTGGAATTTAGGTCTGTTAAGTTTGATTTAACCCAAAAATTTTTGGTTCTCAACCTTTTTATTTCTTTTAACGCTTGACTTACCAAATTTCCCCTTACTTAGTCTAGATAGGGACGTTGGCAAGGCCCCCTCTGATCAATTGGCTGGTCACATCAAGTCATAGTATCTATATGATTTACCCAACCCTATTGTTGCTTATGGCCACACCCCCAACACTTTTTATCATATATGTGCTAGAAGGTGGTGGCTGAGGGTCTGGGTTCAACTCTATCTGATGGTGAAGTTCCACTTCTGGTGCTCTAGGGAATGTGGAGCACCCTTTCATCACTATTGCTCCCAGGTCCACTCTGACCCGGAGTGGTAGTACCTTTTAGGGTCCCATCTATGGGTTGAATAGAAAAAAACTGAGAACCCATCAAAAATGAATAAAAAAAAAATGTCTTCAGCATAAAATAACCAAACAACCCCTCACAACTGTACCAAATTATCTTTTTTTTTTTTTCTTGTATGATGGGATATTTCAAACTTCATCCATTTACCTCAGAACTCATTCTATCTAAAAATATCTTTTTATATACATTCTTATTTAATTTGCCTTTCTAATTTTATATATTTCATTACATTAAAATTTTAATACTTACGCCTGGAGGGCACATATTCTTGCTAGTGTTAATTAAAAAATGGAAAATTATGTTTTTACTGTTTTCTTTTACATTTAACTCTTTGCCTACCAAATTTCCACCGCAGGTAGACCAAATTTCCCTATTTTCTTTTCTTTGCAACCATATAAATATTTTTTAAGATTGGATCAGAAATTGCGAGTTGAACTGAATATGGTTAGAATTTGTTAATGTCCACTAAAATCAGCTAAAGTGCCAGGAATGCTACTTACATCTATCAGCTCTTTGCAGACACTAGTTGCCGAGTTGAGGACCTTCCGGGAACAATGACCGCTAGAGATGGTTGAAGAGAGAGATTCAAGAGCGTACGTGCAGTCAGCACGACTTGATGATGATATGCCCTGCAGAGGGGTAAGACCCCCCTCCACAGCCACACATGATACTAAGCTGCTGTTCTGGCTCCAGTTTTGGAGATCTGGGGTGTGTGGAGTACTCCTTTATTGCTATTACTCCCAGGTCCACTCTAATCCAGAGTGGTAATACCTGTTAGGGTGCTATCTATGTATCAAATAGATCTATATCAAAATTAATCATTCAAGCAAATATGTGCACTCTCCAGGTGCAAGTATTTAAGTTTTAATGTAATAAAATATATTAAATTAGAAAGTCTAATGAAACTAAATAAGAATGCAGATAAAAAGATTTGAAACAGAGGGGGGGGGTAATTGAAAAACAAAACAACTGAAATTTACTCTTCCTTCACTCCTGTCTTTCATTGCTAAATTTTCATAATTTAGGTATTTAGTTAAAATAAGAAGTAAAGAATAAAATTACAGTTATTTCTTCTTGTTAATGGATTTCTTTTGAGATTTATTGAAGAGATATTTGCTCCTATTCATTAAGATAAAACCAAACAATTAGGATTCAAATAACAACACACAATCTCCATTATAATAAGATTTGATTGGATAGTCTACAAAAAAAACAATGAATGCAATTCCCTAACCTCTAGGCATAAAATAACCCTAGACAAGTTGATATGCCATTAAAATCAATCGACTGTCAACAAGCAACTGATGGTGATCCCTAAAAATAATTTTGCAGACTGTTTTGAAAAGTGGATTCTGGGTTAAACAGGTGACGTCCCAATGGGAGTACTTCTTTGATAATAGACTTTGGTGCAATTGCCCTAGGTAGGCTTACATTAGATTCCAAGTGTTACAACCCTACAGTAGTACTGACATGGCTACGGATTGGAGTGTGTGTGTGTGTGCATGGATTTTTTTTCTTTTTTTAATTTATTAACAGAATTTCTTTGTTTATTTTAATTTTTGTTTTAATCTTATTAACCCTTTTCCTCCCACAACAACAAAGTGTTAATAATATCTTTAAATAATCCAGTGTGTATCTTTTGTACAACTCATTTCCTATTGCTCTTGTGTCAGACATGGTGATTTAAAAATCAACTTAGAATGTATTGATTTTTTCTATTTAAAAAATTCTTTTTTCTTTTTTCCTCTTTTCTTTTTTTTTTCCTTTTTTCCTTTTATATTTTTTGGTTTTCACTTTTTCTTTTTTCTCATTTCTTTCTTTTTCTTCTTTTTCTTCTTTTTTTCTTCTTTTTCTTCTATTTTCTTTTTTTCCTCCTTTTTCCTTCTATTTTTTCTTTTTATAATATAATTAAAAAAAATTTATAATAATAATAAAAAAAAAAACGGAAAAGAAAAAAAACGCGAAAAAACAACAGGTAAAAAAAACAGAAAAAAACCCAAGACAAAACAAAAACAGAAGAAAAAAAAATCAGAGAAAAAAAAATGAAAAAAGAGAAAAAATCTTTTCTCTTTTTTCCTTATTTTTTTGTTTTTTTGCTTTTTTCCTTTTTTTTTCTCTGATTTTTTCCCTTTTTTTTTTTTTTTTTATTCTTTAATTTTTTTTTCTGACTCCTCATTAATTGATACAATTTTCATTTGTATTTCTTTTCAGATTTTTCATTACCCTTAATATTATTATTATTATTATTATTATCATAATGATAATAATAAAAAAAATTTTCTTTTATTTTAAGTCTTTACTAATTTTTCTGTTCCCAAAATAATCTCCTGAAATCTTTTTCTGCTTTTACTGCAAAACTAATTTCTAACAATAATAACAATAACAAGCGTATCTGCTGTATTGGCCGACGCTGCAGTGTTTCGATCTATTAATTAGATCATCTTCAGGGCATAAGATAAGAAATTATTTATCACAGAATAATGAGAAAAGCGATAACTACTGATAAAAATAATAATCAAAAATATACATCCTTATTAACCAATAATTATTTTCACATAATTATAACCACACTAACACTATTTGCATAAACATTCACTAGCACACAATTGTCATCAGAATAATCATAATAATAACAATAATTTAATAATAATAAAAATTATAATAACAATAACACTAATAATTATAATAATAACAACAACAATAATAAAAAAATATAAATAATGATTATAATAATAATAATATTAATAATAACAATAATTATAATATACACACCCAAACTTCCCTCTCCTCTCTTAATATAAAACATGAAAATTTCTTTTCATGACATCTCTCCCCTACTTCTTACCAATACACACACACACACACACACACACACACTTGAGTTTTCACTTCCGCTGTCGAAACAGAAAAAATTTATACACACACACACACACACAACCACATACCTAAAAAAAAAATGCACAATGTTTCCTTTCAATACACACACTAACAGCGCTACATACTCACACCTTAAAATAGAATATTTGATGTCATATTTCAAAACTGTCTCCTTTTTTCAAACTTCAGAAATTTTTTAAACAGACTGAATAACAAGGATTACCACTCGCTTTCTCATTATTCTGTGATAAATAATTTCTTATCTTATGCCCTGAAGATGATCTAATTAATAGATCGAAACACTGCAGCGTCGGCCAATAAACTCACCACTTAACCCATTTAAACCTATGTTTTTTCATTTTTCTTGATATATTACATACCGTCGGATTTACTTCCTCTCTTCACATATATATATATATATATATATATATATATATAGGGGCCGGATTAGCTCAGTCGGTAGAGCGTTCGGTTAGAAACCAGAAGGTTCCTTGTTTGATACCGGTCCTCGCCAACTCAGCGTATGAGTAGCACAGGGATCTGTGCGGTAAAGTAAGGAGCTGATGGTACGTGTGGCGCTCCACCTCAGACGCCAAAACAATCTCCTTGGTCTAGCGCTATTGAAAAGGCGATAGACTCCCTCGCTGACTGGCTGATGCCGACATTAGGCCGCCCCGACGACTTTTTTTTTACTATATATATATATATATATATATATATATATATATATAAATCAGCAGATCCGCTAGTAGTCCTGTTGAGCTGAATAAAAAATCTAAACACAAATCTTTGTGGGTCATTTTTCATAAAACGTATACATAACCTCTAGGTATAAAATAACCCCGACAGGTTGACATGCCATTAAAATCAATAAATAAATGAAATATCGAAAGAAATAGCTCTTAATTTATTACGTAACTAAATCAATGCGATCATATCACAGCAATTAAAACATTATATGTGACGGAGAACGAGTACTACTGTACTCCTTTAGAAAAAGTGCAAGACATTGTCTTGCCTGCCGGAGTTGAACCTGCGCCCTCCGGAATGCAAAGAAATGTGATTCAGGCGCTGGATGGACGTGAAGTGTAATTCAGGTACCCGGATGTTGGGGGACTGTGTCTATAAATAACAAGTGAGTGGAGCGCTGAGGAGAAGCAGTTGGCCGACGCGAGACGGCAGTCAGTGACGAAGTGCTTTGTGAATGACCCAACAAAGAAACAAAACTGAATGGGAGTTGCGATTTTTGAGCTGCTAAAATATTTTGGCGATGACGGCTTTTCAACTGCTGGACGAAGACGAAGACTGTGTTGACCAAAAGAAAGTTTGGCCTGCGAGAAGACGGTGGACTCGCTTCTTTTTGGCCCCCCCCCCCCGCCCTCAGCAGGAACTTGTTGACTCAAATATTTATTTCCCCTCCCCTCTATTTTTTTTCCTTCTATATATTAATATTAGAAATGTTCAACAATTTTATTGAAACCATTTTGAAATCACGGAAATTGACAATTGTTATTTAAACTATTTTTTCCGTGAGAGAAATAGTTAGAAATTTGATCCAATTTCCTTCTAGGTGTTATCAGCGACAAAAGCATAAAGAACAATTTCCTACCAAGTCAACTAGTTTGAAACAAAGTTTCATTTACCACAGACATTGATATGAGTCAGTAAATGAAGCAGATGCCTTCAAGTGATTGGCATGAAGTATGACAACCTACAATCTGCGTATTTCTTTTCAAATTTTTCTTTGCCCTTCATATTATTATTATTATTATTATTATCATCATCATAATAATGACGACGATGATAATAATAATAGATTTTTCTTTTATTTTAAGTCTTTACTAATTTTCATGTTTTCAAAATAATCTCCTGAAATCTTTTTCTGCTTTTACCGCAAATTTACCATCACAACATTTTTATTCTTAGGCTACAGTCCCAAGCCGATTATCGTTCAGTTGTGTCGGATGTAAAAAGTGGCCGAATAAATTGTCCTTTATTATTAAAATGATATCACCCCAAAATTCCAATTTTTTTTCGCGCATAAGTTTATTGCCGCAAGAATTAATAAAATAAGTTTTAAGTGATTAAAATACGTATAGAACGAAAATAGCTCCGAATTCAATTAGCCAATGAGATTACAGATTTTATCTGGAATGTAAACATCAGCTGGTGTTCTGTGTTTATGAAATAAAAAAATATTAATTTAGAATGACCCTCAAAACACCCCCAAAAAAATTCCTAATAATATGCTTTAGTAACTAAAGCAAACAATTTTTTTTCTTCAGGAAAAATTTCAAAATATAATTTCCAATTAAAGAACTGGCTTTTTAGAAAAAATTTTTTTTTAATGAACCTAAAATGCGTATGACTTTAGCCCCCCTACAGAAAATAATTTACTAAAAATCAGGGAATTATCGGATTTTAATGAAACTTTCAGTGTTTATTTATCAATGAACGATCTTTATAATGCATTATTTATTTTATTTCAAAACTTTCTCATTTTGTTCAGGTCACTTAATTTTGACCCCACCTTATGTTGGGGGCGTAAATTGTTTTGGTCATTTTCGATACTAATTACAGTATAAATAAAGAGATAAAAGACCGAACTTATGAATAGAAACAACAAAAATTTACGCGATATGCGAAATACTATTATTTTTTTCTTTTTTCTAAAAAGCAAATTCGCTTATTACTCATTTTATTTACGTGATTTGTTGTCACATGATGAGTCCACGTTTTCTTAGAAAATGTTCTGCTTTTTGGAAGGTAAAATGCACATAAAACATTTTTTTCGCTAACAACTGTTGCTTCTTCTTCGCTGGAGGTGGCCATTTTTACTTATTCGTATTTCGAACACACGATTTTCATTCGCTTATTCCGTTTTCGGAGCTACTCTATTTTGCTTCGTATTTTTTTACAAAGTAGTCCGTTTAAATTTTACTTTTCGCATATTATCAAGATATGCCACCGATTGCGAAAACTTTTTATTAGCCTTTTTTGATTTTTAATTAATAATTACGCTAAAATTATTACCGCTAATTGTTTTGCTACGTAATTCGAAAACTAAGCCCTTTTTGACGTCTGGGACTGTAGCCTATCTGCCATTTTATTATTAAACCCATAAAAAGCCCCCCAAATGGGGCCATCTGTTGGCCGTGGGTGGGAACCTGGGGTGCTTAAGGACGGAATCCTGGTGGATGAGCAGTCCATGACATATAACACTCCACTTAGGCCCTTACTTAGGCTAGACGGCTGCCCTGTCAGCTGGGGTGTTAGAATGCACCGACTGCACCTCTGCAGAGGGGTAAGACTCTCCCAATGGGGCCACCTGTGATGCTTAAGAATAGAACCCAGGACTTGCAATACTCCGCTTTGGCCCTTACTTAGTCTAGATGGGTGGTTGAAGAGGCCCCTTCTGATCATGTCAAGCCCTAGCACCTATATGATTTTCCCAACCTTATTGCCCTTATCTCAAGACGCAACCCTTTTTATCATATGGGTGTTAGAAAGCGGTGGCTGAGGGTCTACATGTCCTGGGAATGACATTAAACTCTATCTGATGGTGAGATTCCAGTTCTGGAGGTTTTGGGAATGTGGAGCACCCCTTCATTACCATTGCTCCCTGGTCCACTCTGACCCGGAGTGGTAGTATCTGTTAGGGTCCCATCTATGGGTTAAATAGAAAAATGTGTTTATAAAAAAATTGAGTATCCATTAAGAATGACTTTATTTCAATACTTTGTCAGCATTAAATGACCCACTGAGGTTGATATGCAGTAAAAAAAAAAACAAAAAAAAAACGAAACTAAACATTTTTGGTAATCTGAACATTAGCTACATAAATGAGAGTAACCTCTCCTAGTTTGTTTCACTTTGAGGAAGCTGTTTGTTTCGGTCAGCCATTTTCATTTCACCATAAATATACACGGAAAATATGAACTTGTTCGAATCAATACAACTCCATGTTTTAACATGAAAATATCATAAAATGTGTTCTTAATAACAATTAAGTTCATTTCAAATAATACGCGAGCACAATTAAGAACACATTTTATGATATTTTTGTGTTAAAACATGCAGTTGTATTGATTTGAACAAGTTCGTATTTTCAGTGTGGATTCACGGTGAAATGAAAATGGCCGACCAAAACAAATGGCTTCCTCAAAGTGAAACAACATGGGGAGATTACTCTCATTTATGTAACTAATGTTCAGAATACCCTTTTTCCAACAAATGTTTCAAATCCACTAACATTTATGGCAACATACAAATCTTCTTTTAATTAAATGTCTGTCCGTCTTTACCAGTAAGCCCCCCCCCCTTTTTACCAAATGGTCTGAAGATAGCCTAGGCGAGAAATCGTCAGTAATGAAGCACCTTCACTCCATATCCATGCTAGATATAAATGCTCTATTCATGATATTGAGCACTATTTACTTATAAATATAGCACCTATATTGGTGATGTTGATAGCTTTCTGATTTAGTGCATCCTGGGATGCACATATTTGCTTTGAAGGAGTCCCCTGGAGAATTTATGGGTCCCAACTAAAGTTTCTTAATAAATTGTAGGGTTTTTATATATGTTCTGGGGAAATAACTAAATCCATCTAACCCCTACCTTATAACCTATCCTGTGTAATTCATTTCTAAGAAACTATTGAAATGTATTTACAGTTAGGTTGAAATAGTGAGGGAAGAAAAAAGAAAAACATTGGGACGCATGGATATAATGAATATATATATATATATATATATATATATATATATGGTATCCAAATGACTGGTTTTAAGGAATGGTTCTATTTGGGATCTTCAAAACTTCACAGTATAACCATACAGTATGCTCTTGTAAGTGCAAACATATATTCATACAAGAATTTTTATAAATCCCTAAAGAGAGCTCAATGTATAATAATCAATAAATTAGATTAGATACAGAGCAATATTTAACTTTCAAAGAAAGAAAAAACTTAATAAACCGTCATTCCGTAATAAATTTATTTTTACCAGACACTCAAAAGGCTTTTAAGAATTAAAATAAAATTTAAAAAAAAATCTTTAAGAGTCCAGCCTCTTCAGACGGATTTCACAATATAAAGTGATTTACCCAAAGAAAATTTCACCAGAAAATTCCCCAAATCTAGGCCAGACAGCAAGTATAAATTTAAAATTCAAGAAAGAGATACAAATGTATAACCAGTTTCCTGTTCAGCTGACTTCCTCAAAAACAAAATAAGATATGTATATTTTTTATAAGTAAAAATAAAAAATAATTTTTGTCTAGACTTTTTTTACAAATTTTTTTGAAATGATTAAAAAGATTTTTTTATTTTTTTAACTTCAAGTTGATCTATGTTAGAATTTTATATATATATATATATATACACATACATACTATAGTGTTGGATTGTCACTATTTCAGCTTTGACTGGAACGGTGTGCCAAACGCAGTATTATTGGTAGAGTGCTCAATATAAAATAGAGCTGTTATATAATATAATAAAATAAATATACAAAGGTTTTTACTTATCTATTTTTTTGGTGACAAATGAACAGTCACGACCATATTGGTTTCATGTGAAATTTCTGAAATATTTTGCAATTTTTGGATTTTCCTGAATTTGTAACATCTTCACCTGACGATTGCTATTGCATGAAACCAATATGGTCGTGAATGTTCCTTTGTCACCAAATAAATAGATATGTAAAACCTTTGTATATTTATTTTATTATATTTATATATATATATATATATATATATATATATATATATTTAGGAATTTAAAAAAAAAATTTCTTTAAAGCCATTTCAGTTTCTGGTTGAAATAAATTTATTACGGAATGACGGTTTAAGTTTTTTCTTTCTTTGAAGGTCGTGTGTGTGTGTGTGTGTGAGTCTTCCACCAAAATGTATTTTAGTTTGACTAGCAAGAATAAATGCCCTCCATACATAAATATTTAAGTTTTAATGTAATTAAATATATTGAATAAGAAAGACTCATTGTTTTTTAGATGTCTTTCAATCAGACATGTCCTCACGATCATTTAGGGGAAAAAAAAGTATATAATACTTGGATACACAGGAAACACCTAAGGAAGGCCGGAGGATATAGCAGCCGAAACATTGTGTTAATAACTACCACAATAAAGATGAGGACAATAGTCTGAAAAATCAAGTTTGTATTTAAAAACAGTACGAAAATCGAGAATGTTTTTAGTCTGTAGTTAAAAAAAAAAACCTAAAGAAAAATTGTAAAAACTAAAAATCGGTTCATTGATACAAAAGTTTTTTGTTTTATTAATTTTTTTTCTTTTTCTTTTCCCTGAATGCTTTTGTTCTCTATCCCGTTTTTTTTTTTTTTTTGTTTTTTTTTTTTTTTTTGTTTCCCCCTGGGGATGTGTGCATGTGGCTGGTTACTAACGGCCCTTTACTAAAAACCTCTATCCCTTTTTCTCTAGTGCTCACCAGCCCGGAGCCCACAGTACTGAAAGGTAGCTTTTTATTTTCAACTTTGCTCTCTCTCTCTCTCTCTCTCTCTTTCTCTCTCTTTAATCTCGCTCCTGGTCCCCCCCTTTTTTTTGTTTTTTGTTTTTCCCCTAAGTTACAAAATGAATAGAAAATTATTTTATTCTCAATGTTATAACTAATCCTATGACGAACGGTCGTTAATTGTCGTATTATGATAACATCTACTAATTATTTCTTTTTATTTTCAACTTTTATCTCTTTCTAACTCTCTCTCTCTCTCTCTTCCTTTCTCTCTCTCTCCTGGTTTCCCCCCTTTTTTCTTTTGCCCCCCCTTTTTTTATTCTCCCCTTTTTTTCTTTCCCCTTTCCCCTCCTTCATTATAACATCTACAAATTATTTATTTTTATTTTCAACTTTTATCTTTTTCTTTCTCTCTCTCTCTCTTCTCTCTCTCTCTCTCTCTCTTCTCTCTCTCTCTCTCCTTGTTTTCCCCCTTTTTTGTTCCCTCACTTTTTGTTTTCCTCCCTTCCTCCCCCCTTTTGTTTTCACCCCTTTTTTATCCCCCCCCCCTTTTTTCCTTCTCCTTTATTTGTTTCCTTTTTGTTCTGGCCCAATTTATCTTCCAACGTTTCATTCTTCTTTCATTTCCGCTTCCCCATCTTGGCACCCCCCCCCAAACCCCTAATTGAAATCATAAACATGAAAATGTGTTGTCAGTCTGTTTTCTTTTGTTTTTTACTTGTCTATAAATTGGACACGTCTCACGAGAAGAATTAAAATCATTTAAAACAAAAAAAAAACCCAAAAAAACTCGATCCTAGAATTAAGGAATATTTTATATGAATTTTCCATCTTTCTATTTATGCACACAGAGAAACTAAAATATATAATGAGGAGGTAATCAAGATATACATAGAGAAGGGGAAAGTGATAGGCAGAATGTGAGTAAGAGATGGATCAGTTTTTGACTTAATTGCAAATTATGACTAATTAGAACCAGTTAAAATGGAATTTTGTCAAACATATGATTTTACTGCGTCAGGGACTCAAGACGCATACCTATCAGCATGTGTGTGTGTGTGTGTGTATATATATAATATATATATATATACAAAAAATAATTAGTATTATTGTATTAATTAACATCTGTACCCCAGCTATGGTTAGCAGATTTAGAACAGGATACCCCTGTGAACTGAATAAAGAGTTATGTTCAAAGTTCCATGATGTCTCCTGATTACGATAAGAAGGTTCCTTTGGTTTGAAGAGAAGGTATTTCTTGTCGGAGTCGGGAACCTTCTCAACATTATGGCTTCCAATTATGACAAGAAATACCTGAAGAAGGCCGGAAGGCACATCGGCTGAAACGTTGTACAGATATCAATGAAGATGAGGACAATAGTCCGAATAATCCAAATTATCAAGCCTCATCTCAAAAATTCAAAGAAATAGTGTAGATAACAATTAAGATGAGGACAATAGTCCGAATAATCCAAATTATCAAGCCTCATCTCAAAAATTCAAAGAAATAGTGTAGATAACAATTAAGATGAGGACAATAGTCCGAATAATCCAAATTATCAAGCCTCATCTCAAAAATTCAAAGAAATAGTGTAGATAACAATTAAGATGAGGACAATAGTCCGAATAATCCAAATTATCAAGCCTCATCTCAAAAATTCAAAGAAATAGTGTAGATAACAATTAAGATGAGGACAATAGTCCGAATAATCCAAATTATCAAGCCTCATCTCAAAAATTCAAAGAAATAGTGTAGATAACAATTAAGATGAGGACAATAGTCCGAATAATCCAAATTATCAAGCCTCATCTAAAAAATTCAAAGAAATAGTGTCGATAACAGTAAAGATGAGGACAATAGTCCGAATATCCAAATTATCAAGCCTTATCTCAAAAATTCAGAGAAATAACAAAAAATAATTTGAAAAAATAAGATAAATAAATTAGATAAAATAATTTAATGAACCGTAAATATATATACACGTTGTATTGTAATGTTTTCGTTTGATAATAGATTGTAGGGTTTTTATTTATGATCTTGGAAAATAACTAAAGCTTTTAAGATTTTTAATATTCATTCAAATAAAACAGGGTGGCTTATTTCTTTAATGTTTTCTTTTCTCTCTCTATCTCTCTCTCCCATTCACACATGCATACAACCTCTCTCTCTCACACATACATACAAACTCTCTCTCTCTCTCTCATTCACACATACATACAAACTCTCTCTCTCTCATTCACACATACATACAATCTCTCTCTCTCACACATACATCTCTCTCTCTCATCTCTCTCTCACACATACATACAAACTCTCTCTCTCTCTCATACTCTCTCTCTCTCATACTTTCTCTCTCTTACACTCTCTCTCTCATACACACACTCTCTCTCTCTCATACTCTCTCTCTCTCTCTCTCTCTCATACACTCTCTCTCTCTGACCAATCCATAATCCTTTTGTACCTTTTTATTTATTTATTTTTCTGGGGGTGGGTGGGGGTGGGGTATGAGTTTGACCTTTTTACTTAGAGATTGTTTATTTTCTTTAAATTAATTGAAGTGGAATAATCTTAATGATTTGGTGGGTTTTTTGTTTTTGTTTTTTTAACTGGTATCCTTATCTTTGTTATTTTGATTGTTATGGAAATGGTTGAAATGTATCGAGCAAAAATACTAAAGTCTTTCATTTTGGTGAATATTCTAAAACCTTGTTGGGAATAACGGACTAAAGAATTGGTTGCCCTCACCCCCCACCTCCCATTTTTCTTTTGTCATTCGTCTGTGGATTTCTTTTTTCTTTTGCATGAATTTTTATGACTTCTTTGTTTACACTTATATATATATATATATATATATATATATATATATATATATATATGCTGTTAAAGTGAAAACATTTTATATCATATTTTCCCTTTAACAGCATTTTGTGGCGTTTTCATATTCTTTTATCTATACTCATACCGTCGGATTCATTTCCTTTCTTTTATTTATATATATATAATAAAATGAATATATAAAGGTTTTACATATCTATTTATTTGGTGACAAAGGAACAGTCACAACCATATTGGTTTCATGCGAGGCAATCGTCAGGTGAAGATGTAGCATCTTCACCTGACGATTGCCTTGCATGAAACCGAACGGTTGTGACTGTTCCTTTTGTCACCAAATAAATAGATATGTAAAACCTTTGTATATTTATTTTATTATATTATATAACAGCTCTATTTTTTATATTGAGCACTCTACCAATAATACTGCCTTTGGTACGCCGTTCCACACTATAGTCAGGGTTCCCACGCGTCCTGGAAAACCTGGAAAAATTTTTTTGTGTTTTCCAGTATTGGAAAACCTTGAAATGATGGGGGTATTTTTTCAAAATCCTGGAAAAATTTCGTTTTTTTTGTTCTGGAAAAATTGAATTATCTGAGACCAAATTAATGTTATTGTTACCGTTAACAAATATAACTAGTAAAATAACAAGGACGCTTTTTTATTTGTTTTGTTTTGTTTTTGCTCAATGAACCTACCCAACATTTCCCAAACTGGTCATGAATATTCATTAGACAGTAAAAATGCTTCTGATTGGCTATTTTGAAGTTTCGCTTTCATCATGTAGCAATATTTTGATTTATTTTTATACGACACTCTACTTCGTAAAATTTAGAACATTTAAAAAGAATTTTCTGTACTTGTATAGAATAGCACACACGCAAAATTTTAACTGAAAATGAACAATTAAAAAAAAAACAAAAAAAAAAACATATAAGAATTAAATAAAATTAATATTCATTCAAAAAAAGTTTGTTAAAAATTTTTGGAAACACTGGAAAGTAAAAACATTTCCTAAGACAAAAGTTGATAACCATTTTAGTCTGGGTAGTTTGTCGGATGTGGGGTTGGGATCAAGCTACTGTCAACAATGTAGGATTGGCAGTGTTACTGTCTTTAGTCATGTTGACGGGGTGGGGCTGGGGAACACACCTTCCTAGCAAGTCTTCAAGCAAGCGGTGCTTGAACAAAATATTCAAGGACATCAAATGTCAATTTCAACTCTAGGCTACGGGCCCAAAGGCCAAAAAGGCTCTAGTTTTTGATTTAATTTGTAATTTTTAGGGTGGGGAAAAAAAAGCGGCCAGATGAATTCAGGAGTCTATAAGACTCCTGAATATCACACTATTTTTTTTATGCGTAAATGTTGCACATATTAAAGTTTTCCGTGGGTACCACCAATTTTCCCCGTGAAATTTACCCCCCCCCCTTACTATATTTAACATAATAAAACTTGCATCTAGATTAATATTATCTTAAAAAATTTTTATTCACTCGAAAGAAGAAGCATTAAACAAACTCCTAATGATTTTTAAAAAATTTTTTCGGCTTACAAAAATAATGCAAATTATAAACGAAAAACAATGTTTACATTTTTTCACCGTTAAATCAATTGAAATTTAACGTAGCCAAAAACAAGTTAAAATTAAAATACACATAAAACATTTATTTTCTGGTGTGTTTACATTATACACTTCTTCGCTTGAAGCAGACATGTTGAGTGATAACTCATGCTACGGTGATCGTGATTGGTTAATTTTATCAGCAGTCAATGAAAGATGTATTCTGATTGGCTACTTCGTTGTACGTAGCTAACTAAAATTTTTAGCATTTAATTTGTGTATTAAAATATATTATTAACTAACATGAAAAAACGGTAACTCAACTAAGATACAGATATGTTTCTCATGATTTTATACATATTTCTCTAAAAAATAATGCCCACCGCATATTTTTACAAGTTAAAAGTCATCTTTTTTGCCTTGGGAAACCGACCTACTCGGTTAAAGTAAGTGTTCTTTTTACGGTGATAATACTCCCCACCCAGGTAAAAAAAAAGACCAATTTCCTCGTATATTCCTACCATAAAATAAACTGAACCCTCATTTTATATTCTTTATTTATTTTAATATTCACTTCAATGTGTATATTCTAAAAGTTTTTATTTTGTGAGAATGGTTAGTTTTAAAGTGGGGGTTCATTTTTACACTTCAACTTTTTACTCGTAAATTCCTACCATAAAATGCCCAAGCCTAATTTTATGGTAGGAATTTACGAGTAAAAAGTTGAAGTTTACCCTTTGTTGTTATTTCTTTTCTTTTTGGCTTTGGTACTCTAAAATAAAAAGTCAGATTTTAATCGTCGTCGACGAAAAAACAATTACGGTCATAAAAAGAGGATCCAATTTATGCCTAAATTGTAAAACGAGCCTTTAAAACTAACCATTCTCACAACATAAAAACTTTTAGAATATACATATTGAAGTGAATATTAAAATAAAGAAAATATATTTAGTATTGTAAAATAACGGGTGCAAAAAAAAAATAAGACATTTATTGCAAAAACACAGACATAAAATGAGGGTTCAGTTTATTTTAAAGGAATATATGAGGAAATTGTTCCCTAGCTGTAGCGGTGCCTGCTGTATATGAAAAAATAATTTGTTGATTGAAGGCGTTTTTATCGACAAATTATTATTTTTTTACCGTTTTAAAGGTGTTAAAAGTAAGCCATATTTTTGAAAATATTTAAAAAAAAAAAACACAAAAAACAGCGCTTTTTCACAAAAAGTTAATGCGATATTTTATCACCTCCAGTCTTTTTTCGACAAGTAAATGTAAATATTTTAACCTTTTTAAGAATATGGCTTACTTTTAACGTCTTCAAACTAAAAAAAAATCCATAAAAACACCTTCAATAGACAAATTATTTTTTCTTATACAACAGGCACCACTTCAGCTAGGGACTTCATTCATAGGTGGGTTTGTTTTTTCACCTATCACCGGCTAGCGTTTTTTTAAGGCAGGAGGCCGGGACGGAACTCTGCGAATAGTACTATTGGTCATTTGAACGTTTTGTCATCCCGGATTCCTGCCCTAATTTACGCTGTTTTTAATTGCTGGCATAAGACATAATTCTAGCCAAATATAGATATTTTCCGAGTCATGTTTTTCACATTTTATCAGCAAATTAATGGAGATATTTTACAATGTCCCACCCCAACCCCACTTTTCATCGCCAAATCAATTTAGATATTTTACCCCCTCTCCAGGTTTTATTTTTTTTACCATTAATTTTTACAAAACAAATTCAAATTTCAAATATGTACGTGCTGTATTTTTCACTTTTTATCGGCAAATATATGTAGATATTCTACAATTATGCCCCCCACCAGCTTTATATTGGCACATCAATTTAGATATTTTATAACCCGCTCTTAGCCCTGTCATCTGGGTCTTTAGAATACACCGACTGCAATTGGGCCACCTGTTGGCCATAGTGTGGTGACCCATGATGCTTAAGGATGGAATCTTTGTGGATGAGCAGTCCATGACCTGCAACACTCTGCTTAGACTAAGGATACCTATTTTTTTGTCTACTTTTCATTTTAAAAACTAATTAAAATTAAATTGATTATTTATGGTCAAATTTTTGTCTCAGTCGAAAAGTAGTAACATAATGAGCATCAGTACAAAAAGCAAAATAATATTACACATGTAATTTATTTTTAATACAAACTCTCTCTCTCTCTCTCTCTCTCTCTCATTCACACATACATACAAACTCTCTCTCTCTCTCTCTCTCTCATTCACACATACATACAAACTCTCTCTCTCTTTCTCTCTCTCTCTCATTCACACATACATACAAACTCTCTCTCTCTCTCAACTGATAAAGCCTAGGATATCGCAGCATAGGATATCCTTTAGGGATAGAAAATCTCGAGGATCACCTCCACTCTCAAAATCTGTGTAGCAGTTAAAAGGAAAATGATCCGTTGGAGATCTCTCGTTGGGTGGAGTGGACAATCATTAAGAGGGGGGGAGGGGGACACACACACACACCTTCACCTAAAGGAAACGAAACCGCCGCGCCGCCCCCCCTCCTCATCCCCGGATGCTGTGCTTACAAGAGAAACTGAAAATAGTGCAATCCACAGACCCAGATCTGATCTTGAACTCGTGATCACAGTTTACAAATAAATGTAGGCACTTAAACAAACACAGATTGTGCCTGGTGGATTCCGGCATTACGTAGGGTGGGGTGCCACACCCACCTACTTAAGAATGGGTACAACCCGGATACAAATAAAAGTAGATGGCTGGAATAAGCAATAAAATTCCCTGAAGATTTGCTACGGCAAGAAACTGCAGTCGGAATATTTTATAACATTCACTTTTAAATGTATATTTAGCTCTTTTCATTGAGCACTTTTTAAATGGATTTTAATTAATCCAGAAGTAAATTTGTTTGCTTCGTGGATTGGCAAAGATCAGTGATACATATAGATATAGATATATATATATAGAGAGACTAGCAAAAAAAAAATCAGATACTACGAGTTTTAAAAGCAAATTAAGAATAATTAAATCTATTATTTAAGGTTAAACTTTGTCTAAATCGATAAGTAGTACCATAATAACCATCATTAAAAAAGAAAAATATAATTACATATGCAGTTTATTTTTAAAAGATTTAAAACTATTTGTTTTAGTCAATTTCGACGCAATCCATCATTTTGGCTGTTTTTCAATGGTTTTAAGTGCTTGTTTACAATTTTAACGTAACATTTGGGATGGAAAAAAAATTTACCAAAAATCAGGTAATTATCTGATTTTAATGAAATTTTCAGTATTGATTTATCAATTAATGAATTTTATAATGCATCAGTTATTTTATTTCAAAACTTTAATTTAGTATTTTTGCTATGAATAATTAATATATAAAATTCATTTAAAATAAAAATATTTGGATTTTAAGTTTAAAATGTTATATTTTTAGATTCTAAAAATAAATATCTACTTAATGCAAACCTTATTTTTTTCCAAAAAAGTATACGTTTTGAAGAAAAACTCGATTGAAAATGTACCCCCTCCCCTTTTAAGCAGAAAAAACATCGATGTATAATTTTTTCTTTTATAAAATAATAGCCAATTAAATAATTATCAAAATGAGTAAAAAAGAAATCTCCAAAAAATAAATTATTTATTATTTTTTTTACATTTTATTTTTCGATTTTCGGTACTTATTTTCTCATAGAAGCGCAACCGTAAAAAATTTTTTTTTTTTTTGTTTCTGTTCATAACTTCGGTCTTTTATCTCATTATTTATACTGTAATTAGTAGAATATATAACCAACTCACAAAACATTTTACGCCCCCAACATAAGGGGGGGGGGTCAAAATTAAATGACCTGAAAATAAATGAGAAAGTTTTGAAATAAAATAAATAATGCATTATAAAGATCATTCATTGTTAAATAAACACTGAAAATTTCATTAAAATCTGATAATTCCCTGATTTTTGGTAAATTATTTTCGGGGGGGGGGGGCTAAAGTCATTTTGTCAAAAACGCAATTTAGGCTCAGTTTGCCAGTAGCTAATATATATATATATATATATATATATATATATATATTATACACGTAGATGGTTTAGCAAGTCAGTTGATTCTAAGTTAGACTTTTTTTTCCGACATCAGAAAGTTAAGAGTTGTTTAGGTCCAAGTTGAGAGCTTGATGTTCAATGATATTGGTAAAGAAAAAGACTAAAACTTGGTCATTGTGCAGTTATAGATCTATTTCTACCCACAGATATCAGTGTATACCTATGAGTATCATCAGACTGCTGAATTTATTGGAAATTGGATCTTTTCCATTCACTAAGGACGATGGCGTAGTGTCCAAAAATTAAAAAAAAAAAATATTTTTATCTGCATCTGCACAAGTGACTCACCAGTCCGAGTGACAATCTTTGGTGCACTGAATGCAGCACACAAACTGTGATGCTTTCTGGGACTGCTGGCTTTTCTCTCTCTTTCTGGTTCTCTTTTCTGTCAGGGCTGCTCTCCTCTCTGCCTCACCTTTCTCATTAACCCATTAATGTTCAAAGTGATCATTATTGTTGTTGGTTCTTGTGAAAATGACACGTTCTCTTGGCGGTTGGAGAGGTCCCCTCTAATAAATTGGCAGGTCATGTCAAACCCTAGCACCTATATGATTGAATAATTTAATTTAGTTTGTTTATGGTATAAGATTAATTTAAATAATTTAATTTAGTTTGTTTATGTTTAATTTAGTTTGTTATGGTATAGATTAATTTAAATAATTTAATTTAGTTTGTTTATGGTATAAGATTAATTTAAATAATTTAATTTAGTTTGTTTATGGTATAAGATTAATTTAAATAATTTAATTTAGTTTGTTTATGGTATAAGATTAATTTAAATAATTTATTTAGTTTGTTTATGGTATAAGATTAATTTAAATAATTTAATTTAGTTTGTTTATGTATAAGATTATTTAAATAATTTAATTTAGTTTGTTTATGGTATAAGATTAATTTAAATAATTTAATTTAGTTTGTTTATGGTATAAGATTAATTTAAATAATTTAATTTAGTTTGTTTATGGTATAAGATTAATTAAATAATTTTAATTAGTTTGTTTATGGTATAAGATTAATTTAAATAATTTAATTTAGTTTGTTTATGTATAAGATTAATTTAAATAATTTAATTTAGTTTGTTTATGGTATAGATTAATCAATTAGGAATTCTTTTCTATTTCAGTGATACAGTGCCTCTTCTCAATAAAACAAATAGTGAACATATGTTTGAAACGATGACCATGGAATTAGAACAACTGATGGCCAAGGTGAGCAAAACACACTTGAGTTTTCTCAACAAATTGGATTTTTTTTTTTTCTAATTTAAAAATTTAAAAAAAAATTCAAAATTTTTTTTTTCAGCTGACAGAGGTAAACGATCGTTTGGCTGAATATACCCAGAACTTCAGCCTTAACTCCCCTAGTGCCACACTTTTGCATACCCTGCAGAGACACCGAGACATTCTACAGAATTATTCACATGAATTCCAAAAAACTAAAGCAAACATCACGGCCTTGAAGGAGCGAGATGACCTTCTCGGTTCAGTCCATAGAGATATCAAGTAAGTTTAATAAATCTGAAACGTTTTTTGTTTTTTCTTTCTCTGAATTTTTGAGATGAGGCTTGATAATTAGTATTATTTGGATTATTCTGACTATTGTCCTCATCTTGATTGTTATCTGTACAACATTTCGGCCGATGTGCCCTCCGGCCTTCTTCAGGGATTTCTTGTTGAACTTGAGAACCTTTTTTTTCGAACTCAGGAACCTTGTCATAATCAGAAACCTAATTTTCAGTGTATATATTATATTTGAATAAATATGTGTCATATATATATATATATATATATATATATATATATATATATATATAAAAAAAAAAAAAGGTTTGCAAAAAGGATTTAAAAAAAAAAAATTTTTATTAACTTACATATGCATGCGACACGTGTTTCTGATCTGTTGTCTTCTTCAGGCATTGAATTATTATTTTGGCAGAATATGTCCGATATTTGATAGGTTCTGTGTGTTTTTGTAACTTACTTTTTGATTATAATGGTTGTGTAATAACCATTGAACGCTACGTTATTTTTTTTTTCAATCCTTGCATACGATTTGCGCGTAAAAATTGAGAAAAAATGATGTAACGTTCCACATGTGCACTCATTCTTCAATTCTATCTTCAGTATTGCTATCAATTTAATTATAGTTATAAATAATGTTTAGTAAAAGCAGTTACTATTCTGCGTTTTTAATTTATTTATCACTTTTGGATTATTTACTGATGCTACTGCAATGGAAAAATTATAGCGGTAATTGGATACTATATATACATACATGCATATATATGTATACAAATACACCTACATACATATATATGTTATATTACATAATTTGCGTCTTTCATATGTTTGTGTATTAAAGTTGTTGTTATTGTTGTGCGTGTATGTATAAGTGTGTTTGTTCAAGTTCAGTTTAGTTGTGTGTTCTAGTGTTGTTTTTTTTTGTTGTTTTTGTGTGTGTGTGTGTGTGTTCCTATGTATGTGCATCTGTTTATGGTTGTGTTGGGTGTATTTTGTATGTATTTACCTACATTCCCTAGTTTCTGTGTTCTATTATATAGATAAAGTTATTGTTGTGTGTGGTTAAGTCTGATTTAGTTCAGGTTTGTATTTGTCTATGAAATGTTTTTCTTTAATTAGGAGTAGCGTATAGTCCTCAGTTTGGTGTATTGGCATCACTTTAAAATATCCCTGCTTACAAATAAATGTGTGTATATATATATATATATATATATATATGTAGTAAATGAAGAAAAACTCTAAACTTGCTTCATTACAATAATTTATTTCAACCGTATTAATACGGCATCTTCAGGTAATCACAAGAACATGACTCTTACTGAGAATTTCCCAAAGTAACATCTCTTTTATATCTATCAATTTAGGGGAGGGAGGGAGGGTTGGTGTCTTATTTTGGAATGGGTAGGGTTAGTTTCTTTGGATGAGGCGGGGAGGTCTATGTTTTGGATGAGGTGTGGCTTAGTTTGGGGCAGATTCCTTGGGGAAATAGTTGTAAGAGTGTATATACAAAATGAGCAGAATTTAAAGGCTAAAAATAAGAAAAAGAAAAAAAAAGAAAAAAAGAAAGAGAAAAATAAAGATAACAAAATAATATAGAAATAAAAGTAAAGAAATAAAAATAAACATAAAAATAACAAATAAAAAAATAAAACAATAAAAAATAATAATAAAAATAATAATAACAATAAAGTAAAGGAATAAAACATAATAATTAAAATTAATAAAATATAATAAAATAAAATAAAATCTTATTATAATGGAGATTGTGTGTTTTTCTGTCTGTAACCGAAACTATATTCCTACTCAAGTCACAATTCTCTTAGTTATGTGACATCATATTCTCCATGATTTTATTTTTATCTAAACCTCAATTATTAATAAAATTGTCTTACATTATTAATACTGTTAACTATGTCTACATACTGACAACATGCAATTATATTTATATATACAACAAAATAGCGGTTCACAGTGTGAATGGGAAGGCTAATTTGCATATTTATATTAAAAAATCGAATTTAATAAATATGTGCTTAGTATTATTGATTTCTAACTGTTTGGTTTTATTTTAATGAATATAAGCAAAAATCTCTTCAATGAATCTTAAATGAAATCCATTAACAAGATAAAATAACTGTCATTTTATTCTTTACTTCCTCTTATAACTAAATACTTAAATTAGAAAAAATAACAATGAAAGACGAGAGTGATGGAAGAGTAAGTTTCAGTTGTTCCATTTTTTATTATACTCCCTCTGTTTCAAATCTGTTATTATACTCTCTCTGTTTCAAATCTTTTTATCTGTATTCTTATTTAGTTTCATTAGCCTTTCTAATTTAATACAATATTTTATTACATTAAAAGTTAAATACTTGCACCCGGAGGGTGCATATATTTGCTAGTAAGAATAAAAAAGAATAAAAAATAAAAATCTAATAAAATAAAATTAAATTAAAAATTAAAATAAAAAAATAAAAAATAAAAATCTAATAAAATTAAAAATTAAAATAAAAAAAATAAAAAACTAAAAAACTAAAAATAAATATAAATAAAATTAAAATTAAACTAAGAAGCAAATAAGGGGTGGGAGGTAGCTTGTGAAGGTAAAGTGTTAGAGAATAAACTAAGGATAAAGAATAAACTTAAGATTAATATAAGATAAGAATTTAGTTTTAGGACTATTTGGATGATATAGGGTAGACTAGAACAAAATTGAATACAGTAAGAGGTAGTGGTATATTACTCCATAAATAATATAAAAGTTAAAATATAGAATAATAAAATAATATAGTAACGTTTAACAAGTTTGGACTAAAGGTGAAAAATAACATATAAAGTATAAAATATAAGAAGTGAAAGATCGAATTTAATAATTAAAGATTGTAGAGACTCACTATAGAAGTAAGGTTATAATTAAATCAAAGGTAGAAAGTCTAAGAGATAATAATTAATATTAGTAAAATTAATAATGATGATAATGCTAGTAATAATAATAATAATTATATTAATAATAGTAATTATAGTGATGATAATGATAGTGATAAGACAATAATAAAAAATCATAGTAATCAAATTAATAACATTATATCATAACTTTAGTAAGGGTGGTAATAATAATAATAATAGTAATAATAATAATAACCATAATAATAATAACACTTCACTGCTGCAATCTGCCAGAATACTCAGAAGAGTCCTGGAGACCTGAGGAGACTTGCTGTCACTCAGACTCCAGTGAAAGACCATCAGCTAATGCTGATGTGAAAACTCATAATAACTATAATAATAATAATAATAATATCAAGTTTAAGATAAATGGATATTGTAAATGATGATACTAATAATAATAATAGTAATAATCCGTTGATGTATAGATGATGATAATGGTAATACTAAGGGGCTATATATATATATATATATATATATATATATATATATATATATGTGTGTTAATGTATGAGTAGTAGCTTACCGGTGGGTACGAGTACGATCGTTGGAAGCGCACAGTATCCAGGGAGAAAAAACAAATACAAAGTGCTCAATACAATGTAGAGCAAAATTTATTTATATAATGGATAAAAGTAACCTACTCGAGTTTCATTGTCTGATTCGTCAGGGTTACATCCGTTGAATTAATCGAGTTTTCGATTAATATCAGTTGGTACAATACATGCCCGTTGGAATGGGACTTATCTTTTATAGACGAACGCTTGTTTATATATTCAAAACTCATCGTGAACCGTTTTTGTTTATTGGATTAAAAATTTGAATTAATTTGTGGGGATTGCTTTTTCAATTACTATTTAATAAAAGGTAGTAATCTACCTTTCATTAAATAGTAATTGAAAAAGAAATGTATTTGGGGGGGGGCTTCTCTTTTTGTCGTAATTCTTGTTTATTTATCGTAATTTGTCGTAATTCTTGTTTATTCATCGTAATTTGTCGTAATTCTTGTTTAGATATGAAGATGGATATATAGTTTGGAATAGACTGAGATAGATAAATAGATAAACAAACAAAATAATATAGATAGATATGAACAAATGGAGATAGATAGATATTTTCGACAAGTAAATGTATTGGGGGGGGGTCGCTTCTTTTTTGTAGTAATTCTTGTTTATTTAAACTAAAAACAAGACATTAAACAAACAAATTTTTTTTCCATTCGAAAGAAAAAACATTAAATATGGTAATTTGTTGTAATTCTTGTTTATTTATAGAAATTTATAATGACATATTACGATAAATAAACAAGAATTACGACAAATTTCTATAAATAAATAAATAGCTGGGGTCGTTATTTTAATAGTCACCGTGTAGCAATTCATGAGGCAGGAGACTGGGACACACTTCCTCATAAATTACCCTTTTTTCTTTTTTTATAGAATGGCTTGCTACAGTGGATTAAAATTTTCTAATGTGTTTTGTGGTTTATTAAAATCTTTTTTTTTTTCGATTGTATTTTGGGATTTGTGTCTAATGGTTATTGTATTAATTATTATTTAAAAACATCTTTTTTAGTGCCTATAAGAATTCTTCGGGTCTAAACAGACGGACAGATCTTTATCTGAAGGAACATGAACATCTCAGAAAGTAAGTGCACCTTGTCACTCGTATTTGAGCAGTCTACGGCACCATTGAAAATATCATAAAATGTGTTCTTAATAACAATTAAGTTCATTTCAAATAATGCACAAGCACAATTAAAAACACATTTTATGATATTTTCGTGTTGAAACATGCAGTTGTATTGATTTGAACAAATTCGTATTTTCAGTGTAGATTTTCAGTGAAATGAAAATGGCCGACCGAAACATATGGATTCCTCAAAGTGAAACATACAAGGGGAGGTTACTCTCATTTATGTAACTAATGTTCAGATTACCTATTTATCTATCTTAATTAATATCAAAAGAATTAAAGACAAATATATAATTAATAATTAAAAATATTATAAAATGTGTTCTTAATAACAATTAAGTTCATTTCAAATAATGCGCAAGCTTGAAACATGCAGTTGTATTGATTTGAACAAATTCGTATTTTCAGTGTAGATTTACAGTGAAATGAAAATGTCCGACCAAAACATGGATTCCTCAAAGTGAAACATACAAGGGGAGATTACTCTCATTTATGTAACTAATGTTCAGATTACCTATTTATCTATCTTAATTATATCCGTCTTTCTTTCATACTTTCTTTCAATTATATATTTTCTTAAAATTCGTTTTTTCTTTCTTTCTTTTAATTATATATTTGTCTTTAATTCTTTTGATAGTTAAATGAGCAATTTATCTGATTCCACAGAGTTTGAAGTTAAAGTGTTTTGGTTAAAGCCATTAGTTCTGGCATTAAATAAAAAAACCTTGGGTTTTTTTTTCTACTTGGGTAATTCCAGGTCAAATCATCCAGAAAAAAGTAAAATTGTCACCCACCTCATTCAATTTTGTACAGGTGTGGATTATGTTAGTTAGACAATCCCCCAAATTTGAGCCTCCAATTCCAAAAATTGACCGAGTTATGTCGATTTTAAACTCTAACAATTTGAGGAGGGTTAAGAAAAATGGCGACATTTTGTAATCTATTTTTGTCTATAAAATCAGTTCTAGAGTTTCCCTACTCCTAGAAATTGGTTTATAGAAGCTTTTTGGCCCGAGGAATCCAAAAATCTTATCAAAATAGGCATAAATTTAACCCTTTTTAATTTATTAATGATTTCTGATTTTTTCATAGCAAGATCAATAAATGGAAAAATCGCAATGTGGCACTGCATGAAAAAAAACAACTTTTTTCTTTAAATTATTATTTTACATATATTGAACATTATTTGTAGCAAAAATGAAGTTTGGTTTTTGCTCATAAGCGAAGTTACAACATCAGTTTAAAATGTTACACTTTTATGTGTTTTAAGTGTTTCCGTTCGGCCATTGAATAAGGATTATAAGTAAAATAACTTTGAGAGTTTGATAGAAATCATCAGGATTATTTTGGGGGTTGAAGAGATTTTAAAATAATATACAAACAATATATTTCCCTTTTTATGTCGTTTTTCATTGATCAATACCTGGTGGTAATTTTAGTAAAGTCTATAAATAAAAGTGGTGACTTCTCATAGATCTTCTACTTGTGATAATCAAACAATCTCCCCTGTTTAATTTTTATAAAATTGTACAGATTATAAAATATATAAAGCATTTTTTAATTTTATTTTTTAAATTTCAAAATTTTTTTTTCTTTCTTCATTTCAGTTCTGAACGATTAGTGGATGAACAAATCAGGTAAATTCTCCCCCCCCCCGCGTCCTTTGAAGAAAAATCGGTTATTTCCTATAAGTCTAACATAAACAAAGGGGAACCACTCTTGACTGATAAATCATTTATTTATTTATTGATCTACTAGGAAAAAAGAAGACTGGATTAGGGTTTAGGGTTAGTTTAATGGGAAAATAAATAAATAATTTATCAGTCAAGAGTGGTTCCCCTTTGTTTATGTTGGACTTATAGGAAATAACCAAAAAATCCATTATTGATCAACCCTTATCTAAAGTCCACCCATATTTTGTTTTTGTTAAGTTTTTAAATGCCATCCTTGGCCTGTTGAAAAGGGCTTAAAGTAAGTCCTGAGTTATGGAATCCTTTGGTAAGCGAATAAGTCCTATCCTGCGTTGTGTTAAAGGTCCAGTGATACAATCCTATGTCCACGAAAGCCGCAGTAGTTATGAGTAGCTATGACCAGTACTCTTGGGTTTAAGTATTGTTTCAGCAGCAGAGTACTGCCAGTGATTGGCCAAGAGATTGATCACATAATTCTCGGTGAGTCTATAAATATGAGTGGGCTTTTAACACACACCTTATATACAAAAAAGGAAGCGCGTGGTGTAATGGTTAAAGTCATTGGAAATGGACTCGTCGACCCGAGTTCAAATCCTGGACGTGGCAATTATTTCACTTAGCGCTAATACCCTTGGGAAAGGTATGAATCCAATTATCCCTCCAGCTATGGGTAAATAGCAGAGCAGACTGGGCTCTTTAATCTTGGTTAGGTAACCAGTCTAGGAGAAGAAAAACTCTGAATTCAAACCTGTTAAACTCCGCTTAAGAAATTGACCTTGTGTCACATCCTGCTCGTGCGGAGGGGTTGGTAAATATCTATATACAAAAAAATCAACAGTTTTAACAAATTCATTCAATCTCATTTCTATCTATGACTTATGGCTCCATCCCTGAAATGAAAAAACCCAACTTTACCATCGCCATTAACATCATATGTGCTGATTAGGATCATTAGAGTGAGGATGATTGTCATGAGAATCAACATCAATATTGTTATCAGTACAAATTTACACTTACACAAAAATGAGCCCACTCTCTCTCTCCCCCCCCACACACTGTATATATATATATATTAATGATGGAGATTTGCTTCCGTTTTTTGTCTGTAACAAAATTACGTCACATTACCCAAAATCGTCATAACAGTTTATTCTATGTTATGACGATTTTGGGTAATGTGACGTAATTTTTGTTACACTCAAAATTTGAACATGCAGCATTAGACAGTCCTCATTGTTTTTTTTTAAAACAAGTTTTAATAAATACATGACTGGTATTATATATCTATATATAGTTTGTTTTATTTTAATACATATTTAAAGTTTACATTTCAAATTGTTTTATTTTTGAATCCTTTAATGAATTTGATGATTTTACTTACTTAGGATACAAACTCGCTGGCATTGAATTTTTAACTCCCACCCCTCAGGCAATATGTTTCAAAAATCTTTTTTTTAAAATTTTGTACTAGTGTATATAATATACAAAACTTATTGGTAAACCCTTGCGGTAGGGGAAAAAAATGGGCAAATAGTTTGATAGTAAAAATATACTACCAAACTTCACCTGGGGAGAAAAAAAGAAAAGACCAAGAGGGGCGTACCAACTGAAAATATTCGATTAATACCATAACACTTGGCAAAAATAAAAAAATTATGCATATATATGAAAATATATATATATATATATATATATATATATATATATAAACCGCTAGGATTTTCTAAAGCTAAAATGTAAAAAGTGCTCAATACCTAAGTAGAGCAAATAATAAAGTTAAATCTAATGAGTCAGATAAACCTACTAATAGTTTTGCTTAGTAGCTCATAAGGGCAAGAATCTTAACCTGGTGAGCTACTAAGCGAAACTATTAGTAGGTATATTTGACTCAAGATGAAGATCCAGTTGATATAGGATTTTTCCCATACTATCAACCCGAGCGCTTTCAACTGTTTCTTCAGTCATCATCAGGGGGGGGTATATGTTTTGGTGTTATTTTAATAATAATAATTTTTTTTTTTTTTTTTTTTTTTTAGGGGTGCTGTAATTAGTGTCTTAGTCATTAAAAACTATAATAATCTTGATTTAACTCTCTTTACTAGCAGGACTGTGGATATACCACAGTATGATAATTTAATTATTACATGTTTACTTAAGAGCTATTTCCAAATAGTTCAATATGTAAAAACTATAATAATCTTGATTTAACTCTCTTACTAGTAGGACCTGTGATATATCACAGTATGTGTTACTTAAGAGCTATTTCCAAATAGTTCAATAAATCACAGTATGAATTTAATTATTACAACATTTAATATGTTTACTTAAGAGCTATTTCCAAATAGTTCAATATGTAAAAAGTATAATAATCTTGATTTAACTCTCTTACTAGTAGGACCTGTGAATATATCACAGTATGATAATTTAATTATTACAACAATATGTTTACTTAAGAGCTATTTCCAAATAGTTCAATATGTAAAAACTATAATAATCTTGATTTAACTCTCTTACTAGTAGGACCTGTGAATATATCACAGTATGATAATTTAATTATTACAACATCTGATATGTTTACTTAAGAGCTATTTCCAAATAGTTCAATATGTAAAAAGTATAATAATCTTGATTTAACTCTCTTCACTAGTAGGACCTGTGAATATATCACAGTATGATAATTTAATTATTACAACATCTGATATGTTTACTTAAGAGCTATTTCCAAATAGTTCAATATGTAAAAAGTATAATAATCTTGATTTAACTCTCACTCTCTCTTTCTTTCCTTCCTTCTTTTCATCCATTGAAACAGATTAGTGTTATTGTTTTTGCATTCTCACACCCCCTCTCTCTTTCCTTTTTTTTTTTCTTATATTTTTTCTGTGTAGCATGTTCTTTCTTTCTGTCTTGTAAAAAAGGAATGGTCCATTATTTAGCTGGGGGTGATGACACTTAAAAGAAATAAAAATTTGGCAGATAAGCAACACCAGATAATGAGGATTTTTTGTGTTTCATCTTGGACGATTTGGAAGGTCTCATTTTTAAGCAGAGGGTTTGGCAAGATGATAACAGTCAGAAGATTAAGGAACAAGAGTATTGATATATGAAATTGCTTATGGGTTGAACAATGTGCCCTGCATCCTATTTTCACCTTCTCATATGTCGTTCAAGACTTGCAAATTATTTAAGCTTATTTCTTTTTAATATTTTTCCTAATGGATTTTTTTCTAAAAAAAAAAAAAAAATTTTTTATTCATAATTTTAAACAATATTTTTTATTTTATAAATTTTTAAAAAAAATTCTTCATCAATTTTTCAAATATTTTAAAAATATCTTAATTTTTTATGATTCAAAAAAAGAATTTTGTTTTTTATTAATTTTTTTGATAATTTATTATCAAAAAATTAATAAAAAAATTTTTTTTTTTTTTTTTTTTGAATCATAAAAAAATTAATAAAATATATTTTTAGAATATTTGAAAAATTGATAAAGAATTTTTTTTCAAAATTTATAAAATAAAAAATATTGTTTAAAATTATGAATAAAAAAAATATCTTTTATCAATTATTTCGTAATTTTAAAAATATTCTTTATTAATTTTTTGATAATTCTAAAAATAGTTTGTTAATCTTTTTTTTTTTTTTTTTTTGTAAATATTTAAATTTTTAGAATTTTTTTTTAATATTGATTTGCATATTTGATTAATGTATTTCTCTCTCTCTCCCCACGCAGTGTCGCCATGGCAACAAAGGAGAACCTTCATTTGCAGAAGAACCTTTTAACCAACATTACACAAACAATGAATTCATTTGCAAGTATCCTTTCACACTTCGCAGCAGGTGAAGAAAAACCCCAAAAAAACATTTGTTTTCTTTCTCTTTGTTTGATAGGTGGACATTTTAGCTCAATTGGTAGATCGGCTGGAATAACAGATGACTTCATTCAATAGAAATATGGGTGCCAGTTTTAATGGGTCAGGATAGGGTAATCTGAACATTAGCTACATAAATGAGAGTAATCTCCCCTTGTTTGTTTCACTTTGAGGAAGCCGTTATGTTTTGGTCAGCCATTTTTATTTCACCGTAAATCTACAAATTGAATTTGTTCGAATGAATGCAACACGAAAATATCATAAAATGTGCTCTTGATTTGTGCTTGCGCATTATTTGAAATGAACTTAATTGTTATTAAGAACACATTTTATGATATTTTCATGTTAAAACATGCAGTTGTATTGATTTGAACAATAGATCATTTACATTGAGCGATGATCTGGCTATGAAACGGGTAGTGCCGGGTTACATTTTGTCCCGTTTGTTTATTTCTCTTCTTCTCCCCCCCCCCCCCTGGAAAAAAATTTGAACTTCCTTCAAATTAGGAATGTGGGTACCTCTTCATCACCAATGCTCCCTGGTCCACTCTGACCCAGAGTAGTAGTACCTCTTAATTTCCCATCCATGGGTTGAATAGAAAAAATGAGTTTGCAAAAAAAAAAAAAAGAATACCCATCTAGAATGAATTTATTTCAAAGCTCTGTCTGCATTAAATGACCCACTGAGGTTGATATGCCGTTGTAAGTTTGAAAGTGAATATTTGAAGAACATACAACTCCGACAAGGGTTGTGGGACAATACATTTAATCGTTAACAGCACATGAATACAAAGGATACATAATAGCAGAGTATGTGAATACATAAGATACAAATCCAAGAGTAGATAAACCTACATCTAATAAAAGGACTGGAGCGTCCATAGATAGAAATGACTTACAAGGAGGGGGGGGGGCCGGAGCCCCACCGAGAAAGGGGTAGACCGTGTCTAACCCTTGTGGTCTCGTAGCAAGGAAAGAGGAAGAGAAATTCAAATCAGCCGCTTAAATATCATACGTCCCCTGGTGAAAACAAGCGACAACAAGCCAGATAACTCCTCCAGGCCAAGGGCAGATAACTCCTCCAGGCCAAGGGCAGATAATCCCCTACACCGTAAAACAAAAGAAACAAGCCAATGACCAATGTATGGGTTAATAGATTTAAAAAAAAATGAATTTGAAAAAAAAAAAAAGAGTACTCTTCAAGAATAAATTCATTTCAAAATTTGTTAAGCATTGAATAACCCACTGAGGTTGATATTGTTAAGTATCTGGCCGCCATCCTTGGCCAGTTGCAAAGAAAAGTAAATAAGTAAGTAAGTCCTGTGGTAGAGAATCCTTTGGTAAGTGAATAAGGTATGGATTTTGTTAAGTATCTGGTCGCCATCCTTGGCCAGTTGAAAAGAACTTAAAGTAAATAAGTAAGTCCCGAGTTATAGAATCCTTTGGTAAGTGAATAAATCCTGTGGTAGAGAATCCTTTGGTAAGTGAATAAATCCTGTGGTAGAGAATCCTTTGGTAAGTGAATAAATCCTGTGGTAGAGAATCCTTTGGTAAGTGAATAAGTCCCGCGATATAATACTACGTTCCGTCGTCCAAGAAGATCCAAGTAGTAATGATTAGTATGACGAGAAAAGGCCAGTATGAATAATAATATCAGCAGCAGAACATTGCCACTGATTGGACAAATAGGTTGCCTTCCCAGGTGACGTGCTTATAGGCGAGTCTCTAAGTAGGAGTAGGCATCTTCCACACGCCTTATATACAAATAGGTTGCCTTCCCAGGTGACGTGCTTATAGGCGAGTCTCTAAGTAGGAGTAGGCATCTTCCACACGCCTTATATACAAATAGGTTGCCTTCCCAGGTGACGTGCTTATAGGCGAGTCTCTAAGTAGGAGTAGGCATCTTCCACACGCCTTATATACAAATAGGTTGCCTTCCAGGTGACGTGCTTATAGGCGAGTCTCTAAGTAGGAGTAGGCATCTTCCACACGCCTTATATACAAATAGGTTGCCTTCCCAGGTGACGTGCTTATAGGCGAGTCTCTAAGTAGGAGTAGGCATCTTCCACACGCCTTATATACAAATAGGTTGCCTTCCCAGGTGACGTGCTTATAGGCGAGTCTCTAAGTAGGAGTAGGCATCTTCCACACGCCTTATATACAAATAGGTTGCCTTCCCAGGTGACGTGCTTATAGGCGAGTCTCTAAGTAGGAGTAGGCATCTTCCACACGCCTTATATACACCAAAAACTCCAACAGATCTGCTATAAAACAAAACAAACTAATCTGTTACGGTCCCATTTGTAATGGGTTAAATTGAACAAAGTGAGTTATAAAAAAAGTCTAAAAAAAGAATAAATTAAACAAAACATCTACAGCATAAAATGACCCCTGTAGGTTGACATGCCGTAAATCTAACCAACAAATTATCTGCTGCTTCCCATGACCCTGCACACTTTGTCTGAAAAGAAGGAAGTTGTTTTTTTTTTTGGGGGGGGGGGGGGTTTGTCCGTGTTTATTTTTTATTTTTTTGTTTCGTTTGTTTTCCTTAATTGTTTTCTCAGATCGTTTTCCAATTGTGAACAGTTTAATCCAGCGAGCGAATATTCGCAAGCGACGTGACTCGATCATTTTGGCCGCTGTGATAGCCACGTGCACAATTCTAATGATTCTCTACGCGTTCCACTAATGAGGCAAAGACGAGTCTTTTGGGGGCGCAGTTTCGCAGCAGATCCTTTGGACATTACCCACAACTGACCAACAGACAAAGTGGGATTGGGGGGGGGCACTCAGTAACCCCACTAAGAGGGACAATGGGGCCATTTTTTTGGGGGTCACAAGAGACCGTAAAACCCTAAGGCAAAAAAAGAAAGAAAAAAAAAACCGGACTGACAAATTGTTCAACCGTTTTATCAGGTGTGGATGTTTTGGATGCTGCCTCAGCCATGATGGCCATCGTAATTGATGCCAACCCTGTCCTTTAACAGGGTGGGGGGGGCACTGACCACCGGCCAATAACTGACCATTGGTTAATTTGACTGCATGGTTGGGTATTTTTTTTTGTTTTTGTTTTTTTTTATTTATTTTTTTTTTTTGTAAATATTAACTTGAAGAGACTTACAATGGTTTCTATGGGCTTGAAATACCTGGGGATATAAATAAAAATTATTATTATTATTAATTATTATTAATGGATCAATATTGTTCTGTTATTATTATTATTGTTTATTATTATCATTATTTTGCTCCTTTTGAGTTTTTCACACCAGCGTCGGCTCATAGTCTTACACTGGAGTCTGAGTGACAACAAATCTCCTCAGGTCTCCAGGACTCTTCTGGGTATTCTAGCCGATTGCAGCAGTATAATATAAGTATTATTATCATTATTTTGCTCCTTTTGAGTTTTTTACACCAGCGTCGGCTCATAGTCTTACACTGGAGTCTGAGTGACAACAAGTCTCCTCAGGTCTCCAGGACTCTTCTGAGTATTCTAGCCGATTGCAGCAGTATAACCCGTTGGCTGCTTCTGAGCTAAAGGGCTCGCTGAATTTCCAAGATCGGTTCTTCTGCATCAACCCTGGGTTACAGGGTTTCTATACTTGCTGAAAGTCTGGCCGAATGCACACGTTGTGTTCAGATCTCAAATGACCATTCCACGGTTAACAGCGGCCTAGTGGTCACATAAAAAAACAACTCTTTTTTTTTTTTTTCTTTCAAACACAACAAACATTTATATTCAATAAGAGCATACAAAGTAATTTTTTCACAAAGCTGTGGGAGCTATGGACCTCTAATTAATAACTTCTAGTCAGAATATAATCAGGGGCTCTGCATAGATATTGCTGAAGCAATTCTTAAATTTGGCTAAGTTTTTCAATCATCTTGGCAGAAGTCAGTTTGTCTTTCGGCATTTGCGTCTGCTATTAACACAGCCCCAAATCTTCTCTCTCAGCTTTCTCTCTCAGCTTAATCTGCCTTCTTGTCAAGAAAAGGCCTTGTTAAATAATGTTTCAGCCCGGAACTTCCAATTTCCGGCTGGTGTGAAGATCTTTAGCAATTCTCCCTGGACATCCCACTTTGGCAAAAGTACCGCCCTCTTTTAGTCCTAACCCGACAATTCTCTTCTGGTCCCTTCAAGTCGGTCCAAATAAAGAGTGCGGTCTTTTTCAACATCTGGTTTTAATTCCTTTCTTCCAGTCACTTATGTGATTTTCAACAAAGCGTTTACCGAGCAAACATCTTGGATTAATTTTTCTCAAAGACCAAAAAAATATTCCTAATCATTTCCCACCACAGGGGACTTCCCAAACCACTTGACTTAGCATCTACTTCTGATTTCCTATGCCAACAAGTCTGGTTACATCAAAAGAGTTTACCGAGCAAACATCTTGATTATTTTTTTTTTTAATCCTGTTTAAAAGGAAACCACCATTTTTATTTCTCGAGATAACTCTCTGTCCAAAAGACGATTTCTAACAATTCCAGTTGACTCAAGTAGGATCACCAAAGGGAATTTCCCAAAGCGCTTGAGATTTTCTACTTCCGTTTCTCCAATGATGAATCACGTAACATTCTAATTTAAAACGTGTTGATCATCTAATGAGAATTGAACTCACTAATAATGAACAATTAGTCTAACTCACAAACCCTAACTCCATATAAGACCCGTAACTTGCATCAGAATTTATGATGACTTCTGAATCTAAGTTACACCTTATCCAAATGAGAGGTTCAAACAATTCTAATTTAAAACATATTCGTCATCTAATGAGAATTGAACTGACTAAAAATGGTCAATAATCCTAGGTCACTAACAATTGTTCCATATGAGTCCCCTTGTTTTCTTCGAAATTTGGGATGACTTAAGAGGCATAATTACAGGTTATCCAAATGAGAGCCAAGCTCACTAAACCTTGTTCTATATGGAATCCTTTAATTGCATCAAAATTTGGGGTGACTTCTGAATCTAAATTTCACCTTATCCAAATGACAGGTTAAGATCAATTCAAACTTAAAACATATTTGTCACCCAGTGAGAATTGAACTCACTAACAATGGTGAATAAGGATAGCTCACTACCCATTGCTCCATATCTGGCCCCTTATTTGTATCCAAATTTGCGATGACTTTTGAATCTAAATTTTACCTTACTAGCAACAGAAAACACCCTCCGGGCATCGTAAAAATTATTTTTGAAAGACATTGCCTGAGAGGGTGGGAGTTAAAAATTCAATGTCAGAGGGTTTGTATTATAAGTAAGACAAATCCTCATATTTATTAAAGGAGTAAAAAAACAAAACAAAGAAAACAAAAAACAATTTGAAATGAAAACTGAGCCCCGTCCCCCTCAAATAAAATGTTGCGTGCATGTAATAATTAAACAATTTTACACAAAATTGTAAGTATTTATTTATTTGTAAATTTTTTAGTTAACTTCTTGTTACTGTTAAAAATTAAAAAAAAAAGGACGAGAGTAAAAACAGGGTTCCCACTCGTCCTGGAAAACCTTGAAAACCTGGGAAAAAAAAATTTTGTTTTCCAGTACTGGAAAACCTTGAAACGATGGGGGTATTTTTTCAAAATCCTGGAAAATTTTGTTTTTTTTTGTCCTGGAAAATTTGAATTATCTGAGACCAAATTAATGTTATTGTTACCGTTAACAAATATAACTAGTAAAATAACAAGGACGCTTTTTTATTTTTTTGTTTTGTTTTTGCTCAATGAACCTACCCAACATTTCCCAAACTGGTCATGAATATTCATTAAACAGTAAAAATGCTTCTGATTGGCTATTTTGAAGTTTCGCTTTCATCATGTAGCAATATTTTGATTTATTTTTATATGACACTGAACAAGTCAAGAATTTGTCATCAGACTAAAGATAATAAGGTATTCGTTAAAGAAAGGTTAAAAAATAAATTATGTTTAACAAAACTCCCCCTCTACCTCGTAAAATTTAGAACATTTAAAAATAATTTCTGTACTTGTATAGAATAGCACACACGCAAAATTTTAACTGAAAATGAACAATTTAAAAAAAAAAATACATTTAAGAATTAAATAAAATTAATGTTCATTCAAAAAAAGTTTATTGAACATTTTTGGAAACACTGGAAAGTAAAAAAATTTCCTAAGACAAAAGTTGATAACCATTTTAGTCTTGGTAGTTTGTCGAATGTGGGGGTTGGGATCAAGCTACTGTCAACAATGTAGGATTGGCAGTGTTACTGTCTTTAGTCATGTTGACGGGGTGGGACTGGGGAACACACCTTCCTAGCAAGTCTTCAAGCAAGCGGTACTTGAACAAAATATTCAAGGACATCAAAAGTCAATTTCAACTCCGTTAAAGTAAGTGTTCTTTTTACGGTGATAATACTCCCCACCCAGGTAAAAAAGAACAATTTCCTCGTATATTCCTACCATAAAATAAACTGAACCCTCATTTTATATTCTTTATTTATTTTAATATTCACTTCAATGTGTATATTCTAAAAGTTTTTATTTTGTGAGAATGGTTAGTTTTAAAGTGGGGGTTCATTTTTACACTTCAACTTTTTACTCGTAAATTCCTACCATAAAATGCCCAAGCCTAATTTTATGGTAGGAATTTACGAGTAAAAAGTTGAAGTTTACTCTTTGTTGTTATTATTTCTTTTCTTTTTGGCTTTGGTACTCTAATATAAAATGTCAGATTTTAATGATCGTCGACGAAAAAACAAAATTACGGTCATAAAAGGAGGATCCAATTTATGCCTAAATTGTAAAACGAGCCCCCACTTTAAAACTAACCATTCTCACAAAATAAAAACTTTTAGAATATACACATTGAAGTAAATATTAAAATAAATAAAGGAAATATATTTAGTATTGTAGAATAATGGGTGCAAAAAAAATAAAACATTTATTGCAAAAATACGGACATAAAATGAGGGTTCAATTTATTTTAAAGGAATATACGAGGAAATTGTTCTTTTTTACCCCCACCCACTCCTAGAAATATTGGTCAGGTACTATTCGCAAAGTTCCATCCCGGTCTCCTGTGGTAATAGATCAAAAAACAAACCCACCTATGAATGAAGTCCCTAGCTGTAGCGGTGCCTGCTGTATATGAAAAAATAATTTGTTGATTGAAGGCGTTTTTATCGACAAATTATTATTTTTTTAGTGTTTTGAAGGTGTTAAAAGTAAGCCATATTTTTGAAAATATAAAAAAAAAACCCCACAAAAAACAGCGATATTTTATCACCTCCAGTCTTTTTTTGACAAGTAAATGTAAATATTTTAACCTTTTTAAGAATATGGCTTACTTTTAACCTTCAAACTAAAAAAAAATTTTTTTTTAAATCCATAAAAATGCCTTCAATTGACAAATTATTTTTTCATATACAGCAGGCACCACTTCAGCTAGGGACTTCATTCATAGGTGGGTTTGTTTTTTCACCAATCACCGCCTAGCGTTTTTTTTAAGGCAGGAGGCCAGGACGGAACTCTGTGAATAGTACTATTGGTCATTTTAATGTTTTGTCATCCCGGATTCCTGCCCTAATTTACGCTGTTTTTAATTGCTGGCATAAGACATAATTCTAGCCAAATATAGATATTTTCCGAGTCATGTTTTTCACATTTTATCAGCAAATTAATGGAGATATTTTACAATGTCCCACCCCAACCCCACTTTTCATCGCCAAATCAATTTAGATATTTTACCCCCTCCCCAGGTTTAATTTTTTTTTACCATGAATTTTTACAAAACAAATTCAAATATGTATTTTTCACTTTTTATCGGCAAATATATGTAGATATTCTACAATTATGCCCCCCACCAGCTTTATATTGGCACATCAATTTAGATATTTTATAACCCGCTCTTAGCCCTGTCATCTGGGTCTTTAGAATACACCGACTGCAATTGGGCCACCTGTTGGCCATAGTGTGGTCGCCCATGATGCTTAAGGATGGAATCTTTGTGGATGAGCAGTCCATGACCTGCAACACTCTGCTTAGACTAAGGATACCTATTTTTTTGTCTACTTTTCATTTTAAAAACTAATTAAAATTAAATTGATTATTTATGGTCAAATTTTTGTTTCAGTCAAAAGGTAGTAACATAATGAGCATCAGTACAAAAAGCAAAATAATATTACACATGTAATTTATTTTTAATACATTTAAAACTATTTTTTTCGGTCAATTTTTATCAAATATGACTTAATATGGCCACTGGAGTTGCCGTAAAATCCATGTTTACAAAATGAATTTAACACTAGATTGAAAAAAAAAAAATTACCAAAAATCTGGGAATTATCTGATTTTAATGAAATTTTCAGTATTGATTTATCAATGAATGGATTTTATAATGCATCAGTTATTTTATTTTAAAACTTTTTGATTTAATTAGGTATTTCTGCTATGATAAATTAATATATAAAATTCATTTAAGATATTATGAGTATCATGATGTTAAGTTTAAAATGTCATATTATTATATTCTAAAAACATATTTTTTTAATAACTACTTTACTTTAGTATCAATCCCTAATAATTTTTTGTCACAAACTCTATTGAAAATTAGCACCCTCCCTTTAAACAGAGGAAATATTGATGTATACTTTTTTCTTTTATAAGATAAATAATTAAATAAAGATTAAATAATTATCGAAATGAGTAAAAAAAAAAAAAAAATTTTTTTTAAATATCCAAAAATTATTTTTTATTTTTTATTTTTATTTTGGTTTGGTTTGTTTTACGGCATATCAACCTCAGTGGGTCATTTAATGCCGATAAAGTTTTGAAATAAATCAATTTTTAATGGATAATACAATTTTGTTTATAAATACATTTTTCTATTTAACCCATAGATGGGACCCTAACAGGTACTACCACTCCGGGTCAGAGTGGACCAGGGAGCAATGGTGATGAAGGGGTGCTCCACATTCCCCAAACCTCCAAAACTGGAACCATCAGATAGAGTTTAACGTCATTCCCAGGACATGTAGACCCTCAGCCACCACCTTCTAGCACCCATATGATAAAAAGGGGTTGGGGCTTGCCATAAGGGCAATAGAGTTGGGAAAATCATATAGGTGCTAGGGCTTGACGTGACCAGCCGATTGATCAGAGGGGGCCTCTCCGACCGCCCGTCTAGCCCAAGATAGGGCCAAAGTGGAGTATTGCATGTCATGAACTGCTCATCCACCTGGGCTCTATCCTTAAGCATCACGGGTCGCCCCCCACGGCCAACAGGTGGCCCCATTGGGGGAGTCTTACCCCTCTGCAGAGGTGCAGTCGGTGCATTCTAACGCCCCACCGACAGGGTGGTATTTTGATTTTATTTTCTGATTTTCGATACTTATTTTCTACCTGAGTAGCATCTTTATTTTTTTGGAAGGGGGGGGGTATATTTGTATTGTAAAAACATGGACTTTTTAACAAATTGGGTATACTTACTTAGTTTAGATGGGCGGTCGGAGAGAGCCCCTCCGATCAATCCATGATCAACCCTTCTTATAATATGTGCTAGGTGGTGGTGGCTGAAGGTGCCAGGAATGACATCTGATGGTGAGGTTCCAGTTCTGGAGGTCTGGGGAATGTGGAGCACCCCTTCATCACCATTGCTTCCTAGTCCACTCTTTACCGGAGTGGTAGTACCTGTTAGGGTCCCATCTATGGGTTGAATAGAAAAATGTATATATAAAAAAAATTGATTATCCATTAAGAATTACTTTATTTCAAAAGTTTGTCAGCATTAAATGACCCACTGAGGTTGATATGCTGTAAAACAAAACAAACCAAACAAAATCAAACAACCCGTTCTGTTTAAAACATTTTGTTTTTATGAATTTGTACAAAACACAATCCCCTCCCTCATCTGCCTAATATGACAACATAAATAAACATGAACTATATTTTTGAGATGAGGTTTGATAGGAATAATTTTGATTTTTCGGATTGTTGTCCTCATCTTTATTGTATAATGTTTCAGCTGTTATATCCTCCAGCCATCCTCAGGTGTTCCCTTTGTATCCAAGTATAGTAATGATCCAACCTGGGAAATTATTTTTAACAGTTTGACAGTTGATCAAACAGGCGTTGAAGAACCTTCAAAGATCTCATTCAAAAACAATGACCATTGTTTTTGCATGCCTATCATTCTGACATGTGTCATGAGAAGAATCATGATCATTTAGAAAAAGTTTATTGGCGTTTCCTGTGCAACTTAAGGCATAAAATTTGCCATCAGTCTTTTTCGATATTTTTATTTTCAAAGTAATTAACTTTAAAAACAATTTGATTTAGTCTTTTTAATAATTGGTTCCCATATTGTGTTCATCTCTATACTAAGTCACTACAGTCAAACATATGCTTCTTTGAGATGTTTTCTTTTCCAATGTGCTTCACTATCTAATATTTTAACTTTGAAATATAACTTTAATATATAATAGTATATAAAATATGATATAGATATAAAGGGAAAAGGCATTGGGAAATATTTCCATATATTTGTTGATAAAAAGTGAGAAACACCGTACGGTAGATATTTGAAATTTGAGTTTATTGAAACTTGTACAAACTCAATAAAAAAAAAAATTATTTTAAACATGGAGGGAGAGGGGTAAATTATCTAAATTGATTTGCCAACAGCAATGGTATAGGGATTGGCCCCTATATTTTTATAGGGATTGGCCCCTATATTTTTATAGGGATTGGCCCCTATATTTTTACAGAATGTGGAATTGACCAAATTAAAATAATTAAGTTTTCTTAAATAACTAGTTTTACAATGGTATGTCATGAGTTTAGAATTAAGTAAACAAAAGAGAATCGAATGAATATTAGTTTAGAAATATTTTAGAAACAATAGAAACAATGGTTTAAATTCATCCGATAATTTACGTCACCAGAATTCCACAGATACCAAAATCATTCGATATTGCATCATTGCAAATCACCTGATATTTGAGGAATATTTTAGCTTAAGGAACACATAGACAATGAATAATTAAAATTATAAAAAGGCCCATAGAGCTGGAAAAACTTCAGATAAGGAGACACAGAGACAGTGAGGAGCTTTTGCTCTTCCTGACTCAACAGAGTTGGAGAGGATGCTCCTAACTCGACAGTGGGAACGTCCGAAAACATCAAATACGACTCAACAGGTCCGTCTATCTTTTTGTCTCTAATTTCTCTCTCTCTCTCTCTCGATCAACAACAACTTTCAATCACAAGTTCCAATCACAGACAAACTACTAATATGTTGACACAAGCAATCACACTAATATAAACATCATGTCACACACAACTATACACAGACACAATCAGACTGCAACACCACTGAAAGAACAATGAAACTATATTAATTGTATTTATGTATATAAAGTTTGTTTCCTTTATCAATGTCTTCTTCTTTTGTTACCTATGGAAACTACATTTCCGTAGTCCTTATACATATAAATTGTAGGGACCCATAACTCGGATCTTCAACTCATCAACTACACAATCTCCAAACAAAAAGGGTCTCTACAATGGTGATCATGGCTAAGCAAAAACAGGAGGCCTGACAATTTTATAGTACATTTTGTCCATAAAATCTGTGTGCACTTTAATGAGTTTATAACTTTAAAGTGCACACTGACTTTATGGACACCCTCTATAATTAATTGATGATGTAGTCATCATCTATAATGAACTCAAGATACTTCATTAACCCAGCATCATAGAAAAGTAAGAATAAAACTGGCTTAATGTGTCAATATTAGACATAATAGTAAATTATTAAATTGCCGCAAATAAGTGCTGTCCTGGAAAATTTTAAAAACGTCCTGGAAATGTCCTGGAAAATGGTTTCCTAAAATGAGTGGGAACCGTGTAAAAAACAATTTTTAAAATTGCTTACTCAAATTTCGGGTGTATATAGCATAAGAATATTGTGACGTAGAGCTATGACGTAGTTTTTGTTACAGACAATCTCCATTATTAATTGATATAAATGACAGGTAGAAATTTAAAATGCATTGATCATCCAGTAAAAGAATTGAACTTTTAGTCGAAAAGCCTCACTAACCAATGCTCCATATGAGGCTCCTTATTTGCCTCAGGAATTAAAATTACACGACACGCCAAAGGCCACCGGATTAGTGCCTCATCCGGCCTTAGGGGGAAGCCAAGTTATAGATCAACGTTAGGCGTCACCAAACATCAAAAGCCACCGGATAGGGGCCTCACCCGGCCTTAGGGGGGAGTCCAACGGCACAGATTCCCAGTCTGGGTGAAAAGGGGTGAGGCAGTCTGAGAAAGGTTTATATCTAAGCAGAGGATGGCACCAGGGTTATGAATTAATGTAAGGCATCACCAAACGCCACTGGATTGGTGCCTAACCAGACCTCAGAGGGGAAATATGAGACCGGATTATATCTACGCAGATAATGACACTAGGATTATAAACCAATGTCAGTTTTCACCCGATGCCAAAGTCAGCCGGAATGTGACCTGTAGTGTAATTATTGTGATCTCTGTGAATTGAGAGGAGAAGGGGGGGGGGAATAAGAAAGAAGAACAACCAAAGCTTAAAATTTGGAAGACTAAACACGAGTTCAAACTAGGAACCTTGTGGCTTCTAGCCGAACGCTCTACCGACTGAGCTAACCCAGCCCTATTTAACTCTACCCAAGGTTATTTGTCCTTTTTTGTTGGAAGGGTTAAGGTGCCACGTAACTGAGACTGCCTCATGCACCCTGGGTAGGGCATAAGACCAGTTAAATAGGAGGCATGATAGTAAACGTGATGCCATGAAAATTTTAATTAGGGAACGAGAAGTCGGTGAACATGTCTCTATGCTAGTCAAGCGAACGTGGAAAGAGAATTGAAAGTGCCACTGACTCACAAGACCGGACGTGGCCGGTGTCATAGCAAAAACTTACACTATGTACGAAGATATAATGATGTGTCTAAGGGGCATAACTCTTACAGGCAAACACTTACAAGCCAAGACACATACAAATATCAGAAATCATACATATACATATTCTGCCAAAATATAGTTATTCAATGCCTGAAGAAGATAACGGATCTGAAACACGTGTCGCATATGTAAGTTAATAATAATTTTTTTTTTTTAAAACACAATCCTTTTTGCAAACTTTCTTTTTATAGAATATCTAATTTTATCCCGTTAGACCCATAACAACACTTTTTATATATATATATATATATATATATATATATATATATGGCACTATTATACTTGATCCAACTAATCCAATGAACAGTGATATTAGAAGAGTGCTCAATATCTTTGATAGAGCAGAGCGTTAATAGATTAATAAATGAATAAATAAAAGGTTTAGCTTTTTTTTATTATTACAGGAACAATTATTGCCACCATTTGGTTTCTTGCTCTGTGGCAGTCTTCAGGCAACAAAATTGTTTTTGAAAATGATATGAATATGGTTAAATGTGTATATAAATTATAACAATTAATTATTGCCACCATTTGGTTTCTTGCTCTGTGGCAGTCTTCAGGCAACAAAATTTTGTTGCCTGAAGACTGCCACAGAGCAAGAAACCAAATGGTGGCAATAATTAATTGTTATAATTTATATACACATTTAACCATATTCATATCATTTTCAAAAACAATTTTGTTGCCTGAAGACTGCCACAGAGCAAGAAACCAAATGGTGGCAATAATTGTTCCTGTAATAATAAAAAAAAGCTAAACCTTTTATTTATTCATTTATTAATCTATTAATGTATGTTATGTCCTCCTTTCTCGTTGGGTAGATAACCAGAGTTCTTATGTAATAGAGAGGGGAGAGAAAGTAGCAGAAAGATATTTAGACAGATACATAACTTGCTGTTTTTGTCTAGCCGTCATGTTGAATTCTACCTGGTCCAGTCTTCATACTTGGTTCATTTTCTAACTAACGCCTGAGGCTTAATTAATCAATAACGCCCATTGCTCTTCAAAGCTTTTATTTGCCTTGTCAAACTAACACATCGTGTAGAGTTGAGTCGAGTCCAGCCACGTCTATCCTGGGTCACGTCTCGGCTGCAACTGGCTAAATAAGTCAAAATTATGTGATGTGCAAGGTTTCAACTCTCCAGTAGTTTTTCTATTTTGTGATATGGAAAAACTGGATCCACAGAATTACAGGGTGTTGCCAATATTCTATGTGGTAGCATAGATTATGCAACAATATATATATATATGTGTATTTAGGCAGCATTTTTTCTTGTAGGCATATATTGTTAAATAATGCAGCCATTTTCTGTCTGCAAGTCTTATCCTTTGTTTTTTCATATTGCCGGATTATTGTTTTAATATCTGGCGAGAATTTGCTGATGTATTCGCCATATGTCATGGACCGAGTACTTTCTGCCCTATCGTGGGCCATCTTCAAGGTATTTTTAATCGTACAACAATGGGATATTCCATTTACCATTTATATAGGTTGTGTTTATTATTGTTGTTGTTTATTATTATTATTATTTTTTGCTATTTTAATTTTATAGTAATTCTAGGCATTTTAGAATGTTGGTGCTATTATCAAAGTTTATTTTGTTTAGTTTTGGATTTTTGTGTCTAATATGAAGTGCTTCTAAGATTTTTAATCGTTGTTTACATGATTGTGTTTCTATAATGGTAGTGTTATCGTTAAGTATTTTCCGGAATTTATTGTTGGGACATGAGTGTGATTTTAGATGTTGGGCTATTGAGCTATTGTCTGTAAGGTGCATTGTAAGTCTTCTAGAAAGGGTAGTTGTGGTTACACCAATGTATATATTTTTGTTAGAGATACATTCTCCTAATGGACATTTAAATAGATATACCACATTGGTTTTTTGTAACGGTGCAATTGAGGGGGAGGAATTATTTTTAAGGATTAGGTTTGATGTTTTAAATTTTTTATATTATACTATAAGTTTGATTTTTTTACTAGGGTCATTAGGGAATATATTATTTTTAATTAATGTTTTTATTATGTTTTCGTCTATTTTATAATTTTTGTGCATTTGGTTACGATAATATGGATTTATATATGAGTGTTTAGTGGTTGGATTATTGTTGTCTTTATTTTTTTGTTGATTGTAGTTTTTGATGGTGTGTCTGATTTCATTATCAATTAAATAATTGGGGAATCCATTATTAATCAGAGTTTGTTTAATGTTTTTTAATTCTGTGTAAAATATTGTTTTTGAGTATAAGATTAACTTTGCACGGGTTATTAGATTATTGATAATTGCTTTTTTATACCGGTAAGGGCATTCACCCTGGAAATTTAAAGTGGATGAGTTTTTATTTACAGGTTTTTTATACGTAGAGGTAGTAAATTTATTGTTATTGGTATCAATAAGAACATCTAAAAAAGAGATTGTATTATTTTTATTTAATTCTACAGTTAAGTACAGTTAAGTACAGAATTTTTTTGAAATTCTTTTTGAAGTGTGGTAATTTCTTGAGTGTGGTCGGAGAGGATTAATATATCATCGACATATCTTAAATAGATTTGTGTTTTTTTTATGCTATTGAATATATTGTTTTCAAGATTACACATGTAAAATTGGCTAAAAAGTGGCCCAAGAACTGACCCCATAGACACCCCGGTCCATGACATATGGCGAATACATCAGCCAATTCTCGCCAGATATTAAAACAATAATCCGGCAATATGAAAAAAACAAAGGATAAGACTTGCAGACAGAAAATGGCTGCTTTATTTAACTATATATATATATATATGCGCGCATGGTGTAATGGTTAAAGTCATGGGAAATGGACTCGCCGCCCCGAGTTCAAATCCTGGACTTAGTAACTGCATTTCACTTAGCGCTAATACCCTTGGGAAAGGTATGAATCCTAATCTCCCTCCAGCTATGGATAAATAGTAGGGCAGACTGGGCTCTTTAACCTTGATTAGGCAACCGGCCTAGGAGATGGAAAACTCTGAATTCAAACCTGCTGAAGAGATGATTCCCAAATTAGATATAGGGGGGATGGAAATAAATATTTGTTTGTTCTGCTTATGATCAGTCTTTCAATCTCCAGTCTGTTTAAGATTGGTTTGGTTTCTTTGCACAATTATGGGGTTTCAAGTAAATGTTCTTTGTTGAGGTGGGGGGGGGGGCAAAAAGAAGAGAGTCAAACGCCTTATTTGCAGGCTACAACACTGTCGTCATCTACCAGCAGCTGAAGTCGCAACACTCTTACTGCCGTCACACCACTTCTACTTCTACTGCCGTTTCCCCTTATCATCCGGGCACATCAGTCAAACCTCGCGCCCGTGCACAATTCTCGTGCATTCAGATGGACGCGTGTCGGCCCCCAAACATCTGGGCACCTGAATTGCACCTCGCGTCCATCGAGCGCCTAAATCTCATTTCTTTGCATTCCGGAGGTCGCGGGTTCAGATTTTTGGTACTTATTTTCCACCAAAATCGCTTTTTAACTTTTTTCTTCTATTCACAACGTTGGTCTTTCGTCCTATTTATAGTGTCATTAGATTCACTTTTATATAACCATGAGACACCACCTTCTCTTACTCGCCTGATCTATCAGCTAGTAGACTGTTCACTCCCCCTTGGGGATGCAATTCCTGGTTGGTGATTCAACCTACGACCCACCTTCCAAGCTGTGTTTTTGATCTCAGGTTGTCGGCAGGCATAGACACTCTCACTCTTTTTCCAAATGAGTACGGTGGTACTCGTTCTCCGTCACATTAGGAAAGGGAACTATTTTTCTTAGGAACTATTTCTAAGTGAGGCGGTTAGAAAGACCGAATTACAATGCGGAATCGTAGATTTATTTAAGCAAGGCATTTTGTGATTTGAATTCAGTTCTGGAGCAGATTAAATGATTATCAAAAAAATGATATTAAATAGAAATAATTACTTTACTTGAAACCATATAATTATTAGTATTAGATAAGAATACTTGAAACCATATAATTATTAGTATTATTAGTATTAGAAGAATACTTGAAACCATATAATTATTAGTATTAGATAAGAATACTTGAAACCATATAATTATTAGTATTAGATAAGAATACTTGAAATAGATAAGAATACTTGAAACCATATAATTATTAGTATTAGATAAGAATACTTGAAACCATATAACTGTATACAAACAAATGATTATTATTATTAAATAGAAATAATTACTTGAAACCATATAATTATTAGTATTAGATAAGAATACTTTAAACCATATAACTGTATACAAACAAATGATTATTATTATTAAATAGAAATAATTACTTGAAACCATATAATTATTAGTATTAGATAAGAATACTTTAAACCATATAACTGTATACAAACAAATGATTATTATTAAATAGATTTTCTGACAGTTCTTGACTCAAACTCTTAGCATAATAGTTTTCAGAATTGCTAAACGTCAGTTCCAGAGAAGATCTACTTGGAGTCAGTCCTTTACCAAATAACTCTGCTGAGATTCAGTTCCTAAGACCATCACCAAATCAGCGGCAGAAAGAGATCTTCCATAGAGTGGATTAGCTGACAAGAACAGAAATATGAAATTGCATCACTTTAGAAGTCAAACGGGATGGGAGTTATAACAGTATTTATACTTTTGTTTATATATATATATATATATATATATATATGGAGTAAATATGGAAATTAAATCCGACAATATAAAGAAAATTTGAAAAAACAAGTATTCCGAAATTGGGATGAATTTAATAATCGATGTTTAAAACATTTCGGTTACATTGAACCTTCATCAGGATGTCTCTTGGGGTGAAGAAAATGATGGATGTTTTTATATGTGACAGGAGATGAAAATCTTTTTAGTTATGTAACTGTATTTGATCAGCGTTTTATTTTTGAAAGGCAAGTCGCGATCTACTCACGCGAAGGTGTCATGACGCGTGACGCCACTCGAAGAAATGCAAAAGACGAGAAAAAGTATTAATGGACTGATTATTTTTAAGAGAACATAGGGAAACAAAGTGGGAATGATAACTAAATAAATAATTAAATGAAGCCTGGTATTTAGTAATTATTTAACACTATTTAACTAGAAACGGAGATATAAAAAATAATACATGTCGGTTATTAAGGGAACAAAGTGGGAATGATAACTAAATAAATAATTAAATGAAGCCTGGTATTTTGTAATTATTTAACACTATTTTAGCTAAAAACGGAGATATATTGAAAAAACCATGTCGATTATTAAGGGAGGGAAAATGCGAAATTGCACAGGCTTCAAAAATCTGTCGTAGTCTTTTGTTATGAATATTAGCCATATTCATAACAAAAGACTACGACAGATTTTTGAAGCCTGTGCAATTTCGCATTTTCCCTCCCTTAATAATCGACATGGTTTTTTCAATATATCTCCGTTTTTAGCTAAAATAGTGTTAAATAATTACAAAATACCAGGCTTCATTTAATTATTTATTTAGTTATCATTCCCACTTTGTTCCCTTAATAACCGACATGTATTATTTTTTATATCTCCGTTTCTAGTTAAATAGTGTTAAATAATTACTAAATACCAGGCTTCATTTAATTATTTATTTAGTTATCATTCCCACTTTGTTTCCCTATGTTCTCTTAAAAATAATCAGTCCATTAATACTTTTTCTCGTCTTTTGCATTTCTTCGAGTGGCGTCACGCGTCATGACACCTTCGCGTGAGTAGATCGCGACTTGCCTTTCAAAAATAAAACGCTGATCAAATACAGTTACATAACTAAAAAGATTTTCATCTCCTGTCACATATAAAAACATCCATCATTTTCTTCACCCCAAGAGACATCCTGATGAAGGTTCAATGTAACCGAAATGTTTTAAACATCGATTATTAAATTCATCCCAATTTCGGAATACTTGTTTTTTCAAATTTTCTTTAATATATATATATATATATATATATATATATATATATATATACATACATACTAGCAAATATATGCACCCTCCGGGTGAAAGTATTTAAGTTTTAATCTAATAATATATTATATTAAATTAGAAAGGCTAATGAAACTAAATAAGAATGCAGATAAAAAGATTTGAAACAGAGGGTGGTATAATCAAAAAATGGAACAACTGAAACTTACTCTTCCATCACTCTCGTCTTTCATTGTTATTTTTTCCAATTTAAGTATTTAGTTGAAATAGGAAGTAAATAATAAAATGACATTTATTTTATCTTGTTAATGGATTTCATTTAAGATTCATTGAAGAGATTTTTGCTTATGTTCATTAAAATAAAACCAAACAGTTAGAAATCAATAACACTGAGCACATATTTATCAAATTCTATTTTTTAATATTAATATGCAAATTAGCCTTCCCGTTCACACTGTAAACCGCTATTTTGTTGTATATATAAATATAATTGCATGTTGTCAGTATGTAGACATAGTTAACAGTATTAATAATGTAAGACAATTTTATTAATAATTGAGGTTTAGATAAAAATAAAATCATGGAGAATGTGATGTCAATAACTAAGGGAATTGTGACTTGAGTAGGAATATAGTTTCGGTTACAGACAGAAAAACACACAATCTCCATTATAATATATATATATATATATATACACACACACACTTTTGTTATATATAAAATTGTGTATACAATTTAACTTTAATGTCCATATTCTTTTTAAATGGAACTGATATTGTTTAGAGACCACTTCAACCCTTTGACAGCTCAACTCAGTCCGGGCGCGAACCTGACCAGACCGACAACCTGAGATCAAAAACACAGCTTGGAAGGTGGGTCGTAGGTTGAATCACCAACCAGGAATTGCATCCCCAAGGGGGAGTGAACAGTCTACTAGCTGATAGATCAGGCGACTAAGAGAAGGTGGTGTCTCACGGTTATATAAAAGTGAATCTAATGACACTATAAATAGGACGAAAGACCAACGTTGTGAATAGAAGAAAAAAGTTAAAAAGCGATTTTGGTGGAAAATAAGTACCAAAAATCTGAAAATTAAATGTAAAATGGGGGGGGGGGGTACTGTTTATGAAATACAATTGCCTTTTAGATTGTAAGTGAAAAAAATTATACATTGATATTTGTTCTGTTTAAAAGGGTGGGGGCCTAACTTTTCAATTGAGTTTTCTCCAATGATTAGATAACTAGGTACAACCAAAATAGGTCATATTGAAGGAAGAAATGTAAATATTTTTTAACTATTTTTTTTGATCTCGCAAAAAAGAAATAACCAACATAAAGAGTTGTTACAAAAAAAAAACAGTTAATTCAAAGATCAAATTATCTGATCGGAGAAAAATTACTCACCATTATCATGAAAAATAAGTAAAACAGTCCTGTTTTTTTACAACAGAGTCAGTTTCTTTATTGATATTTTTTTAGTGGAATTCATGGTTCTTTTACTAAAAAGTTCTCGCATTGAAATTTATAAAAATATTCTGATATAATTATTTCATCAAGAGATAGACAATTCTGGAAACTTTTGTGAAAATTGAACCATTAATTGATTTTTCATCTTTTTAAAAAGCCGCTAGTCATAATTTGTTTTTGGCTACAGAAAATTTCAGTTTATAATTTTCATAAGCTGAAAATTTTTTTAAATTTTTGATAAAATCATCTGGAATTTTTTAACGTTTCTTCTTTTGAATGGACAAAAAATTTGAAGATAATATTAACCTTTATGCAATTTTCATTGTGTTAAATATGGAAGGGGGAGGGGTAAATTTCACAGGGAAAATTGGTGGTACCTATCAATAACCATACTAAACTCAGCTTGTTATTAGATAAATATTTATTTTTATAATCTAAAAAAGGAATTTTAATGCTTAAAATTGTGATTTATATTCTAAATGAATTTTATATATAGATTTGGTATATAAATTGTTTGTCTCAATGTGCATACGGATGGTTTGAATGATTTGGAGGTTGATTTTGAAAATAATAAGGTAACAATGGTGTTGTTTGTTAACCTGTAATTTATTCTTGATATTTCGAGATAAAATCTCTTTTTCAGAAGAACACTGGAACTGAAGTCGTTGTGGTTTTGTCATGGCATTTTTAGTTAAATGAATTTTTTTTTTTTGAAAATGTTAGATGGTATTTTTTTATATAAATATACATAAACATGCACACACGCATGACATCATACGCACACGTACAAACAAAAAGAAGCATTCATGTAAACATGCAACACGAGAATAAAGTTATAAAAAATACCAAATGTAACATTAAAAAAAAAAAAAAAAAAAAAAAAAATTAATTCAACTCGAAATTCCATAACAAGACGACAATCTACTTCAGTCCCAGTGTTCTTCTGAAAAAGAGATTTTATCTTGAAATATCAAGAATAAATTACAGGTTAACAAACACCATTGTTACCTTATTATTTTTTCTTTACACCTCCATTGTGATAGCCTTCAAAATCAACCTCCAAACCAATATATACTCAATGCTTCAAGCAAATTATGAATTAAATTTTTTTTAATGAATTTCAATTTTCATTAAAATCTCGCAAAAAAAGACAATAAATTTTTTTTTTTAAAGACGATATAAAAACAAACAAAAAAAATGACGATAATCGTTAAAGAAAGTTTAAATTTTATTTATTTTCAAAGAAAAAAAAAATTTTTTTTTTTTTTTTTTTTTTGTCATTCAAGAAATTTAAAAATTTTAATAAATGTTCCAGTTCCATTTATTGTATAATAAACAAATATTTTTTCTCTTGAAACAAACATGAATTTATCATTTTCATCAAAACTTTTTTCACATTTTTTCTCGAATTTATGCAAAGTCTTATGCAAACCTTTTTCTGGAAAAAAAGTAAAAATTCCATTATCATTACAAAAAAAAATTTTTCCTAATTCATTTAGAGAAAAACCAGAAACTTTTTCTTCAATTTCAAACGATTTAAGTTTTTGTGCTTTGTCATTAAAACAAAATATTTTTTTTTTTTGTGCGGCCCAAAAATTCTCAGTTGTGGGATCAGCACGAATTAGCGTTCTAAAATTCTCCACCGATTCCCCAGTGTCAACGGTTTTTAGGTATTCACCTTTTTCAGTGAAAAAATAAATTTTTAATTTTGCATAATTGCACATCAAAATTGTGTTTTTTATTTGACAAACAGAAGAACAACCTTCTAAATTTGCGTTAATGGTTTTGTTTATTTTTAAATAAGGAGGACATTTTTCTCTTTCCAAAAACATTAAATGACAACCCTGTACAATAGCATTATAATAGCCTTGATAAATTACCAGCAAAATCTCTGGGGAACTGAAAAACATTTCCCCTGGTATGTATCCCGAATCCTCAGAGTGTGAGGGATATAAAATAAATTCAGAAATGAATTGACCTAATTCATTTAATTCAATAATTGATTCTGGATGTCTAGTATCACTAAGAAAAATATGATTGTCTTGTGGGTTGACGACAATTGACTGGATATAACATCCTGGCAGATTCCATTCATTTTCAAAATGAATGGTATTCTCTGAATAATTCAAAGAAGCGGAACCAATTATTTGGTTTTTGAGTTCTACAAGAAATTCCAAATAATAACTTGAAAACTTCACCTCCAATTCACATTTCCTCACCGGTTCGGTTATTTCGGGCTGAGACCCCAATGATGATGATGATGATGAGGATGCAAATTTCTTTCCCACCAACTCGACACCACAAACAATGTCTGTTTTTTTATTTTGATCTTTTTCCAGTAAATGGCACAAATTAATTCGCCAAATTTCCAATTTTTTCAACATTCTTTCATTTTCACCTGCCAATTTATGCCATTTTTTAACTTGCTCATTTTTTAATCTTCTCAATTCCTCACACATTTCGTGCATTTTCTCTCTCAGTTTTTCTAAAATTTCCTCGTAATTACGCCAAACGTCTTCACATTTCGAATCACATTCTCTTTCTAATTCTTCACTATAACTCAGATATTTTTCATTTCTCTTTCTCAGATCAATTTCCAAATCAGAAATTTCCTTAATGAGGGTGGGGCCTTCGGATTTTTCTTTTTGTAATGCCTCCTCTCTCACTGAAATTGGACAAGATGAACACTGAGGCGAATCGTTCAAGTGTTTAGCATAACATGTGTCACAGAGACACACGTTACATCGCTTACAATACGACTCTTTGATTTTATTGTGAATCTTACACAAATCTGTTTGCAGAGCTTTTTGAACTTCTTCCTTTCCATTTTCGTCTAATTCTACAGAATTATGTTTTTCTCTTGGAAGTCTCTTGTGGAACCGGCTGCAATTTTCACAAAAAAATTTGACACAATCATGACACCAATTTGTGGCAATTGAGTCCGTTCCATCTTCCAAACACATATCACATTTCCATTGACATAAAGAATTGATCAAAACTGGTGAGAGGGTCAATTGGTCAATTTGGAAAATTTCCAGGCATTCTGGACACTGACCGTTTCCACTTGTCTTTCCTTGAAGTTCTTGATTCATACAACTCCCACAGAAAGAATGGAGACATGTTAGTGTCTTTGAATCCATGTCCAAATCTCTTTGGCAAGTGGAACATTGGAAGAGACGTTGATCTTCGTTTGTAGCCATTTCCTTTTTTCAATTGAGACTGAAAATAAAGAAAAAGAAATTCGAATGAAAAAAATGTAAAATTCATTAAAAAATTCTATGTCAAAATATCAAATAGATGAGTCCTAATAATAGAGAGAGAGAGGGGGGAGGAGAAAACAGAAGGGTGGTAAAGAGAGAGGAGAGGGGGGGGGGTAAAGAGAGAGAGAGAGAGAGGGGAGGGTGAGAGAGAGAGAGGGGAGAAACAGAGGGGGTAGAGAGAGAGAGAGGGGGGGAGGAGGAGAGAGAGGGGGAGGAGAAACAGAGAGAGGGGTAAAAGAGAGAGAGACAGGGGAGAAAAGGAGAGGAAAATCCATACACACACACAATGAAATTGAAGGAGAAAAGGAGAGGAAATCCATACACACACACAAATGAAATTGAGAGGGAGAAAGGAGAGGAAATCCATACACACACACACAAATGAAATTGAGAGGGAGAAAAGGAGAGGAAATCCATACACACACACACAAATGAAATTGAGAGGGAGAAAAGGAGAGGAAATACATACACACACACAAATGAAATTGAGAGGAGAAAAGGAGAGGAAATCCATACACACACACAAATGAAATTGAGAGGGAGAAAAGGAGAGGAAATCCATACACACACACAAATGAAATTGAGAGGGAGAAAAGGAGAGGAAATCCATACACACACACAAATGAAATTGAGAGGGAGAAAAGGAGAGGAAATCCATACACACACACACAAATGAAATTGAGAGGGAGAAAAGGAGAGGAAATCATACACACACACACAATGAAATTGAGAGGGAGAAAAGAGAGGAAATACATACCACACACACAAATGAAATTGAGAGGGAGAAAAGGAGAGGAAATCCAACACACACACACAAATGAAATTGAGAGGGAGAAAGGAGAGGAAATCCATACACACACACAAATGAAATTGAGAGGGAGAAAAGGAGAGGAAATCCATACACACACACACAAATGAAATTGAGAGGGAGAAAAGGAGAGGAAATCCATACACACACACAAATGAAATTGAGAGGGAGAAAAGGAGAGGAAATCCATACACACACACACAAATGAAATTGAGAGGGAGAAAAGGAGAGGAAATACATACACACACACAAATGAAATTGAGAGGGAGAAAAGGAGAGGAAATCCATACACACACACACAAATGAAATTGAGAGGGAGAAAAGGAGAGGAAATCCATACACACACACAAATGAAATTGAGAGGAGAAAAGGAGAGGAAATCCATACACACACACAAATGAAATTGAGAGGGAGAAAAGGAGAGGAAATCCATACACACACACAAATGAAATTGAGAGGGAGAAAAGGAGAGGAAATCCATACACACACACACAAATGAAATTGAGAGGGAGAAAAGGAGAGGAAATCCATACACACACACACACAAATGAAATTGAGAGGGAGAAAAGGAGAGGAAATCCATACACACACACAAATGAAATTGAGAGGGAGAAAAGGAGAGGAAATCCATACACACACACAAATTGAGAGGGGAAAAAGGAGAGGAAATCCATACACACACACAAATGAAATTGAGAGGGAGAAAAGGAGAGGAAATCCATACACACACACACAAATGAAATTGAGAGGGAGAAAAGGAGAGGAAATCCATACACACACACAAATGAAATTGAGAGGGAGAAAAGGAGAGGAAATCCATACACACACACACAAATGAAATTGAGGGAGAAAAGGAGAGGAAATCCATACACACACACAATGAAATTGAGAGGGAGAAAAGGAGAGGAAATCCATACACACACACAAATGAAATTGAGAGGGAGAAAAGGAGAGGAAATCCATACACACACACACAAATGAAATTGAGAGGGAGAAAAGGAGAGGAAATCCATACACACACAAATGAAAATTGAGAGGGAGAAAAGAGAGGGGAATTGAGAGGGAGAAAAGGAGAGGAAACATACACACACACACAAATGAAATTGAGAGGGAGAAAGGAGAGGAAATCATACACACACACAAATGAAATGAGAGGGAGAAAAGGAGAGGAAATCCATACACACACACAAATGAAATTGAGAGGGAGAAAAGGAGAGGAAATCCATACACACACACACAAATGAAATTGAGAGGGAGAAAAGGAGAGGAAATCCATACACACACACACAAATGAAATTGAGAGGGAGAAAAGGAGAGGAAATACATACACACACACAAATGAAATTGAGAGGGAGAAAAGGAGAGGAAATCCATACACACACACAAATGAAATTGAGAGGGAGAAAAGGAGAGGAAAATCATACACACACACAAATGAATTGAGAGGGAGAAAAGGAGAGGAAATCCATACACACACACAAATGAAATTGAGAGGGAGAAAAGGAGAGGAAATCATACACACACACAAATGAAATTGAGAGGGAGAAAAGAGAGGAAATCCATACACACACACACAAATGAAATGAGAGGGAGAAAAGGAGAGGAATCCATACACACACACAAAATGAAATTGAGAGGGAGAAAAGGAGAGGAAATCCATACACACACACACAAATGAAATTGAGAGGGAGAAAAGGAGAGGAAATCCATACACACACACAAATGAAATTGAGAGGGAGAAAGGAGAGGAAATCCATACACACACACACAAATGAAATTGAGAGGGAGAAAAGGAGAGGAAATCACACACACACACAAATGAAATTGAGAGGGAGAAAGGAGAGGAAATCCATACACACACACACAAATGAATTGAGAGGGAGAAAAGGAGAGGAAATCCATACACACACAAATGAAATTGAGAGGGAGAAAAGGAGAGGAAATCCATACACACACACAAATGAAATTGAGAGGGAGAAAAGGAGAGGAAATCCATACACACACACAAATGAAATTGAGAGGGAGAAAAGGAGAGGAAATCCATACACACACACACAAATGAAATTGAGAGGGAGAAAAGGAGAGGAAATCCATACACACACACACAAATGAAATTGAGAGGGAGAAAAGGAGAGGAAATCCACACACACACACAAATGAAATTGAGAGGGAGAAAAGGAGAGGAAATCCATACACACACACAAATGAAATTGAGAGGGAGAAAAGGAGAGGAAATCCATACACACACACAAATGAAATTGAGAGGGAGAAAAGGAGAGGAAATCCATACACACACACAAATGAAATTGGGAGGGAGGAAAAGGAGAGAAATCCAACACACACACAAATGAAATTGTCGAGGGAAGAAAGGAAGAGGAAATCCCATACACCACACACAAATGAAATTGAGACGGGAGAAAAGGAGAGGA